>CM054930.1:21633170-21781876 GCA_029168755.2 Tillandsia fasciculata
GAGAGAGAGAGAGAGAGAGAGAGAGAGAGAAGAGATGAGTAAGGGAAGAAGAAAATGGAAGAAGGAATTGGGCTGTATAGTGGGTCGAACACGGGGAACCGTTCTCCATGTTTGAACACGGTGAATGGTTCACCGTGTTCGAACACGACGAATAGTTCACCGTGTTCAACTTACGCCAACTTAGCTCCAGCCTGCCAGCGTGGCGCATGCGTGGCCGGCATAGAACTAATTTTGCAATTTCAAATTTTGTAGGACCATTTTTAAAATTAAAAATTTTTAGAAAACTAATTTCACAAAAAACTCTTTAAAAAATATAGGAGCTCAATTCCTAATATAAGTTAATCATCATTTCATCAAATAATACCTCCCTACCGCCATGCGCTGGAAGCATAAAAAGATGCTTTTATATATTGAAGAACAACTCATATTTTATTTTTTTACACATTTCTAAATATTTTTAATAATCAATTACAAGTAATATACCATTCAATTCAAAATATTACAATTCATTCAAACTGAATTTTACATTATTCGTAAAGCAAGGCCGCAGATCAATTACTAAAATACCAAACTATATCCAGTTCCATTAACATGAGAAACGACACTACCGCGAAGCCTTTCTCATCTAGCCACCGGCTATTCCCGGCGACTCTCCAGCAATACCGGCGCCAATTGACGCTCCACCCGGTGGTACTGGCGGGTATACCGGAACGAAGCTCGGGCCCACAATCAAACCGCCAGCTGCCGTTGACTCGTACCTGTCAACCCCAGCCCCCGGGGGACCGCCCACGTAGAACGAACCGGGCAGGACGCCGCGAACCGGCGGGGCGAACCCGACGGCAGCTGCGCGCCCAGCGAGGCCACGTACTGGATCGGCATCGAGACCGGCCGGATCGGCAGGCTCCCGCCGTGAACCGGGGCGGGGACGCAGTAAATGGGGACCGGTTCGGGGTGCCAGAGCGGGTTTACTCCGACATAATTCGGGATGCTAACCACGTGGTGCTGGAGGTGGGGGTGGACCGGGTCCGGTTCGGCGGGGCCGTCGAGGTCGGTTTTGGAGCGGGTGGTGGTGGAGGAGGCGGAGGAGAAGCGAGGGGAGCGGGGGGCGAGGCTCGTCGGAGGAGTTGGTGTCGAGGCCGAAGAGGTAGTCGGGGACCTCGGAGACGACTGAGGAGGCCTCGGAGCGGTCGCGCTCGAGGTAGGGCGGAGCGGCGGGGGCGGAGCCGTTGAGGGCGTCGAGGAACCACTTGTCGGCGCCGGCGTCGACGACGGAGCCGAAGGGCTCGGCGGGGGAGGAGGAGGAGGAGGGGGAGGGCAAGGAGGAGGAGGAGGAGGAGAAGAGGAAGAGGCGGAGGCGAGGGGTGCGGGAGAAGGAGGAGGAGGAGGATGAGGAGGAAGAGAGGCGATCGAGCTCGTCCATCATGTTGTCCACGTCCTCGTCGGAGGTGACGGAGATGAGGGCGTCGAGGTCCTCGTGAGGGAGCTGGTACTTGACAATTGGGGGTGGAGAGTTGGGGTTAGGGTTTGAGGGGAGGAGCTTGGAGAGGAGGGAGAGGAGGAGGGAGTAGGTGGCGGAGCGGGGGACGGAGACGATGCGGGTTTCGCCGCCAACGTAGCGGAGCTGGTGGTCGTGGGGGCGGGGAAGGATGCGCCCGCCGAAGCTGCACATCAACCGCACCAGCTGCTGCGGCGGCGGCGCCGCTCCTCCGCCGCTGCGTGGGGTGGAGGAGGCTGAGCCCGGCTCAGCGGCGGATGCGTCGGCTGCGGCGGCGGCGGAGTCGAGGTGGAGATATGCATGGGGAGGGAGATGGGAAAGGGAGGTCATCGCACCGGAGGGGCGGAGGAGCGGATCCCGAGAATCGCGGCTGTTGCAGCTGCTGCGTGAGAAGGCGAATAAGAATGAGATATTCGGGGGACAACGGCATCGGAATAAGGTGATTAGTTTATTTATTATTTATTTTCTTTCTATGTATTTTAGGTGAAAATGTCTCGAGACTCCTTTACTATAGGTAATTTTGAAATAGAGCCCTCGACTTTTATCTTGTTGAATAAAATTGTCGAGACTTTCAATTCTTTTGACATATTCTCAAATAAATTAAAAATTTTATCAAATATAATGTACTATATTCGTCATCAATCATCAATTGTTCTAAATTTATTTGCTAAAAATTATTTAAAAATTAATTATAAATTTGACAAAATTTTTTATTTTTATCTTTTTTTTTTGACTAAATTTACTTAATTTTAAAAAATAAAAGTTAAAAGATCTTAATAAAAAATAAAAGTTTAGGGTTCAGTTCAATATGCTATGCAGTTGTGGGGTCACCATATATTTTTCCCATATTATATTAATTAATAAAGCAATTATGACTCAGAGTTGTACAAATGATTGGAGGAATATGTTTAAAGAAAAATGAAATAAAAATAAAAATTAGTGGGGTATAGTTTTGTGCTGGCATTCCAATGGAGTACTGCCATGAGTACCAGAAACTCTCATTGGCTGATAAATTATGTGCAGATTAATAAATTTTTTTTCAAATAATTCTATAATTTTTTATGATTGGCATAAAAATTCTCTTAAAAATATATTTATAGAAATAATTTTTTTTTTATCAACTCAGCGTCAGCGTGGATATTTTTTCATAATTTTTCAATAGACAGTGAATATCTTTATAAAGAATTTTGTTAAAATTATATAAAAGTGTCGAATCATTTACCCCTCTTTATAGAATTTTATAAAAATATTAAATTATTCACCGTCTTCTGAAAAGTGGTGAATAATTCACCACATTAAAAAAAAAATTCTATGCTGAGCTAGCAAAATAAAGATTATTTTGTCGAATAAATTTTTGTAGATTTATTTATTCAATTATAATTTTTTTAAAGATTATTTGAGAAAGAAGTCTCAGATTAATTATGTACATATTAAATTAGTATTTTAGCAGATTTTGAATATTTCTATAAAATATGGGTTGATTTTAAAAAGAATGGGTAGCATTTTATACAGCAAATTCAAGACCTACTATAAAATTGACATTTACCAAAAATTTAAAATTTGAATCTCAAACAAATAAAAGAGAATTTGGTAGAAATATGGTTCACAATCTTTGATGACCAGGATCTTTTATAGAAAAAATTTACACAAAATGAAATAAATGTTGGATAGAACAAATCAACTATAGTAATTCTTAGATTAATTATAGTAATTCTTAGATTACTATAGTAATCTAAGAATTATTTATAGTAATTCAACTATAGTAATTCTTAGATTAATTATTAAGAAATAAACACTCTGGCAAATTGACAAAATTATTTATAAAAATTCACTTGTTTTTCAGATTTAGTCACCCAAATTATAGAACAAATCCTGTCACATGATAAATTGGAAATAAATAAGAAACAAATGTGCTTTTGAATTCTCAAATTCAAATATGAATGACTTGGAAAATTTGAGATAAAAACAAAGCAAAATAGGAGAAGAAAAGAGATTAGAATCATAAATATTACCCTCAAAAATATTAGAAAAAAAAAAAAAAAACAAAATTTAGCACACAGTATACTGCAGATCCAATTTGAAATTCGAAATTTCATTCACGAAAAAATATTTAAGGATTACCTCTTGAAAGACTACAAGGTGGCTCTTCTATTGCTTCTGTTCTTGGGGAGAGAGAGAGAGAGAGACAGGGGATGAATAGAAGGAAAGGTGGGTAGGGAATAGGGATGAAAGATAGTGGAGAGTTTACTTGGCCGATTTTTGGAAACTGGGTGCTAGTTGAATGGAAAAACCATAGGAGAAATTATTGTCTGGACCTGGTCCACTACATCACCTAAGAATTGCGTCATAATAGTTTTTTAGGATTAAACATATTAGAATCATCTAAATTTTCATCTATATACAGGTAGCTTTTTAACTTTAAAAATTTGATATTTACCATGTTAACTTTGTGCAATCAACTATTCAGGATGAAATAAAAAATAAAACTATATAAAATTAGAAATTGAAACTATACAAATCATAGGATGCGATAACAAATACGCTAATAAACTGAAGGAGGGTTAACTGAAGTTTACTCTAAAATCTAGCATAAATAATTAATAACTAGTGAAGGACGGCCCGTACTTCGCAACGGATAGAAATTATATAAATAATTAATAATAAAAAAATATTTAATATTTTTTTATATTTTTTACTTATCACATCTATCAAAAAAAAATTATTATCGACGGCGAGAATGAACCCGATGATGCCTTCTTCGACGACAGCGATAGTAACGGCAACAACAATCCTTCGACCGTGGTGGAGGGGGAGGTGGTCGTGCATTAGTCAGAGAGAAGGAAGAACAGATGTAATGATGAATTAATTTGATATATAAATATGAGAATTATAAATTCTAGTAAAATTGTTTGGATATTAATTGGAAGTTTAGTGGAAGGAAGGGAAAGGATTAATTACTAGTGGGGATGAAGGGGAAGGTGAAAGAGAAGGATCGTGATGGATTAATTAGAATTAAAAATTTAGTGCAGGAAAAGTAAAAAGTCATACCTCCATAGAGGATGAGCACAAAGAAGAGAGGGGGAGTTGTAGATGAGGAGGTTGAGAAAGAGAATAAAAAAAATAAGGGACGGTTTAGTGAAAAAAAAAAAAATAAATAAATAAATAAATAAAAGAAGAATGTGTCAAGTAAGCTATAGATATTGAAAATTCATATATTTGTATAGATATTAAAAGAACAGTTGCCTGTAAAATAAAAATTAAGCACACTAACAATATATAATTTATTTTGGCATGTAGAGTCTTTGGTTGTCCAATTTCATGTGCAATAAATTAATTGAGTTTAGTTAGAATATAATCCATCGTATTTGAACATTGATAGTTGACACCGGTAAGTTGTTTTCAATAATTAAAATTCCCAATTGATGATCTAAGATAGTCAAGCAATTTTTGATGATTGTTTGCTCATTTAATAGAATAGAAAATTCTAAATGAGGTAAACTTTTGTTATAAATTTTATTATATTATTCTAACCAAGATCAAAGATAAACCAATACACTCCCACATGAACCGAAAAATCCTATCTTCACTATTATTATATTACCAGTGGAGAACCTGCGCTACGCTGTGAATATAATTTTTTTAAAACATATTAAACATATACTGTCGGTAAATTATATGTATATCAGTATATTTGAATGAAAAATTATCTATATAGTTGTTTTGAGAGCCTTCATATATTTAAAATTATGAATTATGAGTCTTTAGATCTTTAAAATTCTGAATTAAAAAGTTGTTATTTGATGCGTGATGACCCGGATCTCCGCAGGGAGTTTACAGTGTGATTGGAGACTTTTGGAGACCTATGGTGTATGTTAGAGATGATTGTGCGCAAAATCGAACCCCAGTTTGGACCCGGCATGAAAAACGGATCAAGTTTGCTTCTCCGAAAATTTTCGGCAAATTTTGGAGGTGGAATTTGGCAAAATGGAAATCGGATTTGGCAAATTTTGGAGGATTGGTTGGTGCATGGTCTTGGTCCACGGAGCAGGGGGGGCGCCTCGGGCTGCATGCCTGGCAGGGTGCGCAGGCGGCGCTGGCAGCGCGCACATGCGCGCGCCAGGCGCGGGTTGACCGGGTGCTTGCGACGTGTCGGCAGCCGGGAGGGCCACGTGGCATGCTTGGCTGTCCCCTGTTCGGCGATGACGTGGCGCAACCAGATCGATTCGGGCACGCGATGAGTGGTCAGGATTTGGAGCACTGTTTGAGCCCGAATTTTTCGAGCGCCCGAAAAATGCACCAGGAAGTGTATTTTGAGCCCGGATTTCAGCGTATAAATAGGCAGTTTTGGCCTTTGGTGCGGGTTTTTGGCATTTTCGGGAGCTCCCTCTTCTACAGAGATCCTCCACACTATTTCCTCCACTCTTTGATGGATCTTGGGCATTTTTGGAGGCCGCTGCATCGACGTTATCTGCGACGCGACGCACATCAACGCACCTTGGATTTTTGGCTATTACCGTCGCTCTTCAGTCCGCGAGACACACCGGATCACCCCGATGGAATTTTGAGCCAATTTTCATGGCAGCGCGTTCACGAGAGGTAAGGCTTCGTTTTTCGTGTTGATCACTTCTCCTTGTTTCGAGTTTTCGGCATGTTTCCCGAGGTGTTTCTGTGACCCTTTTTTTCTGCTTCAGAGTTTTGTACAGCACCTTGGTTTTTTGGCGATATCTCCGCGCACAGGCATCGGATGGAGGCGGGCCTATAGTCGTTTTGCATCTACACATTGCAAGGAATGTCCTCGAATTTTCCTGGATTTTTTTGAGTTTCTCCCGAAGGTGAAAAATCCCATTTTTCAGAGCAAAGTGCTACATATTTTTTGTACAGGATTCTTTTGAGAGGGTCACCTTGTCGGATTTTTATCTTGATGTACAAAACTCGGATTGGGACGTGCAGGTACTCGTTTCGAAGGGCTCCACGTGAGGATTACAGCAGTATTTTTGTTGGATTTTTCAGAGTCCTTTCTGCAGGTGAAAATATCGCATTTTTGGGACTGTTACCGCAGATAATTTGTATTTGGATATTTTGTGGAATAAAGTGTAACTGTGGACCTTTTGTTGTACCCAGGAGAGTTTGCGGACATTCCTGAGCCCGTTGGAACTGGAGGAAATTAGAGATGTTTGTTTCTGGGTATTTTCAGCTGTTGGACTTGGGACAGTTTAGCATATCAGGTGGGTGGCCTTGTCTCCAAGATTGATGGACTGGACATTAAATATGCTATAGTAGGACTATTCATAATAGTGAATTTCTTGTGTAGCATGCTAGAATGTAGGAATTGCTATCCCTTGTACTATCTGATGATCTTGTGATCTCCTTATTTTCTACCATCTGTTAAATTATAGTTATCTTGGAACTTGACCTAGCACCCCCGTCATATGTTGCATGTGTAACCAGACCAGTAGAAAATCCTCATCTGGGCTAGGTTTATTTATGCTTTAGACATCCACACTGTTCTTCTATTCCTGGACATAGTATCTTCCTCACCCGGTTAGTGCGCTGAGTGGTCGGGTTCTCTTAGTGTGGGATGCATATTACACTCGTGCTTGGGGGCCGAATGGAGTTTGGTAGATATAGCTAGTCGTTTATTTATGGCGGGAGCCGTTTGGGTAGACGGTGATCCCGAGATGTCGTGTTCCTCGATTTGGGTGTCGCTACAGTGGTAGTGGCAGTAGTGTACCAGTGACAGTAGGACCTTGAACCCAGAACCTTTTTGGACACACATAATTTTTACTCAACCAATGTTTTCTTCCAAGCATCGTAGGGTCGCCTGAGTCTGTTCTTGTTTGATTGGATGAAGGCATTAGCTCTTCGAGGTTGGATATAAAACTTGTTTTCAAACTATTTTCCTAAAAAGAACTAAAAATCATTAAAAATTGATTTCCCTCAGATCAAATGGCTTTCAGTAATAAATGTCACCTTTTCCTATAAACTTACCCACTCGAGATGTGTAGTAACCGTTGGTTCAGTGTTGTCTTGGTGCGCATTAATTGGTTTTTTTTCGCTTTTGTTGTGCGCTTGAAGGGTCCGTTGCGTGACTTTTTTTTTCTTTCCTTTTAGGCAGACCGCCGGGGCTCGCGGGTATTTTTAGGCGGTAGAGCTCGCGAAACGGAGCGCGGCGGCGCGACCGGTTTATTTTTCCGACTCCGGATTCTCCCAGAATAAATTTCGGAAGTTCGTTAGTAACGCCGGCAACTAGCACGACTTTCGAGGCACGACGGACCCAGGTTCGAACCCAAATCCTCACCCCGGTTGACCGGGGCTTGGGTTTAATTGTCTCCCAAACCCTGTTCACCGATCCTTTAGTTTTGGTAATTTGGGGATTTTGGGTTAAGTCCCCTATTGTACCAAATCAGCTAATTAATTTGGTTTTTGGAAATTTTAGGTTTCGGCCCCCCTTACCCCTCTTACCCACCTCGTACGTATCGCACACGATCGCGGACAGAACTGTTTCCCCTTCCCCTTCCTCTTCCTCTTCTTCCTGCGATCGATCGGTGCGGGGATCTACGGCGAAGCGATCTAGGAGAGGAGGAACGATCGCACACCCCCCGGGACGATCCCTCTTCTTCCAACCCCGACGCCGCGACCAAGGTAAACGGTGAATTTATTTCTTTCTATTTCTTGTTTCGGGCATAGGTGAGGGGAAATCTTTTGAGTTTCGGGGTGGGTTTTCCTTCGCCTCGGGACGCGTGCGAGGCGAATTTGGCGACCAAACGGGAGGCCGCCGCCGCCGTGGTTAAACGGGAGGCCACTGCCGCCGTCACCGTGTTCACGGGGTCATCGCCGGAGCCGCCGTGATCGCGGGGTCGCGATCGGAGCCGAAAACGAGGTTACTGTGAGGGTTTTCTGGCCGCGGTCCACACGCCCGGGTGCACCCGGTGCACGCCGTTCCGGCCCGGGGCCGCAGACCCGGCGCACAAAGCTGTGCGCCAAGCCGCGCGGTCCACCGGGCCGGCGTGCACCCGGCGCACGCTGTTCCGGCCCGGGGCCGCAGACCCGGCGCACAAAGTTGTGCGCCAGGCCGCGCGGTCCACCGGGCCGGCGTGCACCCGGCGCACACCCTCGCGGCCCGGGGGCCCGGACCCGGTGCACGGGGCGGTGCGCCAGGCCGCGCGGTGCACGCCCGGGCGTGCACCCGGCGTTCGTCACAGCAGCAGCGGGGCCATGGACCCGGTGCGCGCCCGCACGCGTGCACGGCCCGGCCCAAGACGCCCTGGCCCACGCCGCTGCCGCCCGTCGTCGTGGACCCGGTCCACGCCTGGACCCGTGCACCCCTTTTCCAGAAAAGAGCCCAGAAGCTTCGTTTTTAGCCCGTTTCGCGCCGTTTCTTAGTGTTTTTAACCACGAAGATATTTTTAACAAGTATAAATTTTATTGTAGCTGTCTGGGCACACAGCGAGGGCGTTCTAGTTGGAGTTCCACACGTCTTCTCCATCGCGTTGAGGTGGGTTTTACTTTGGGATCAAACGTCGGGTTCCCGACAGCTGTACTTCAACTTTAATCGATTTATGATATGTCAATTTATGTTAAACTAAATAAAACTGCAAGGTACTTGTTGATACTAATCTGATAGTCCTGATGGTCACTCTTATCTGGTACATTATTATTATTATTTGGTTACTTGGCTCGAGGCTGCAGCACGCGCACCCGCGGTTTGGCCACCGCTAAGGGTGCGCTTTTCCAGAAAAGTGGTCTATGACCCGTGTAAACCCACGAGGTGACGTAGTGGGGGCCCCCGCTGGTGGGGGGTTTGTGCGCCGAGGTGCGAGCGGTGCGACCCGTCGGGGTAGGTGCTCGACGTGGTTTACCGAGGTAGGTGCTCGGTTGGATGCCGGGGTAGGTGCCCGGACTAGGTTGTGCAGGTGTGCGAGGTTTCGTCCCCGTGTGGGGGGAGTGGTTGCTCCGGATAGTTTACGGTTGGCGCACTTCTTTTTCCTGCTTTCCTTATTATTCTACTTTGTCGCTGACTTCCCACTTTGTGACAGGGTCCTTTCGGGGGAGTGATGGGCGACGGTGAGGCCGAGGCTGGAGGTGTCGGGTCTTCGGAGACCCCGCATTAGTATCATTTATTTCTCCTTTATTGTCGCTTTCCATTTACTACTGTAGACTTATGTGTGTGGTTCGCGATACCCTCGTGGGGTCGATGTGGATGTCGGCAACCCTTGCTTTACTTATTGGTTAAACTTATTTTCTCTTTATGTTGGCCGCCTTTGAAAAAAAAAAGAGACAAACTTAAAAGAATTTCGAAAACCGTTTTCAAAACCTAAGTGTCGTGTGGGCACAGTTTTCAAAACCTTGTGGATTTATGGATTTCGAAAAAGGGATTTCAAAACCTAAGTGTCGTGTGGGCACTGTCTTCAAAACTCTGTGGATTTATGTTGTTTTCGAAACCGGATTTAAAAATCTAGACGCCGTGTGGGCGTCGTTTTATAAAACTGTGGATTTATCCTTTCAAATGGAATGGCCGTGAGGTTTTGTACATATGGTATATATATATGAATGCGTGGAACTGTTGTGATTGATCTGTTGGTTGTACATAGACTCTGTACTAGCTGCGACGCCGTGCATGTACAGGGGAGACTCTGTCCGTGTGCAGAGTGATCTTGTACATGCGGCGGGTCTGGGCACGCGCCGGGGAAACTCTTTCAAAAAAAAAAAAAAAAAAAAAAAGTGTCCACTAATGCTTATTGAATGTGAACCGCTTTCGCTAAATGAAAAACCCCGGGGCGTGACAGATTAAGATGGTATCAGAGAGAGTTTCCTTCAATCACAACGGTTTGTGCCGACATCCATGGGGATACCACACTGAACTACAGACGAACAAATGGAAAGGACGTAGGAGGCTAGGACGTGAGTGATCGGGGAGGGGGGAAAGAGTTTGAGTCCTTTCTCTCGATAGGCAGTCCGTCGTTCTTTAGCAAAGGCTAAGCTGATCTTCTTTGTGTGTGTACAGACATGGCCCGTACTAGATCCTCAGCCGAGGATACCGGAGCGGACGCGACGACGTCGACAGCCGCGGAGAACCAGCTCCTGCGGCAGCAATTGAGGGATATGGCGGGGCAACTGGCAACCCTCACGGACCACGTCCGTCAGCTGACGCAACAGCAGCAGGCTGCGACGGTGACGGCCGCCCCGGTCCCTCCGCAGGGGCCAAATGCGCCAGCAGAGGCTCCACCGGCGGCGACTACGGGACCGACTCCAGGGACCACCCGCGGGGTTACCTTGGAGGAGACTGTGGTCACACCTTCCCCTACCGTGGCTGCTGCCGCGCGCGGGGGAGGGGACAGCTATGCCGACTGAACGTGAGCGGGTACGGGCCAACCTGGCGGACTTCAAGAAGCACGACCCGCCCATGTTCGAAGGGGAGACGACTGATCCTTGGGTCGTCGAGAAGTGGGTAGGGTCGATGGAAAAGCTCTTTGAAGACTTGCTCATGGAGGATGATGAGCGGGTTCCCCTAGCGGTCCATTTCTTGGAGGGGAACGCCCGCTTGTGGTGGAAGACTGTACGCCCCGATCCTACCAAGAGTACTGCGCTCCCGTCGTGGGAGACGTTCAAGCAAGAGCTGTTTGGGGCCTTTTTCAGCAACAGCGTCAAGAAAAAGTTGGAGGATGACTTGAACCACATCCAGCAGGGGAACAGGACGGTCATGGAGTATCAACGGGAGTTCGTCCGGCTAGCAAATTGCGTCCCGTTCGTCATAAGGGACGAGTCCCACAAGGCTCAACTCTTTGTCGACGGCTTGCGGAGCAACATCTTCGAAGTGGTGCAAGCCACCGACCTGCACACCTTTCAGAAAGTGGTCGACAGGGCCACTATGGTGGAGCGGGGGTTCGCTGTCACGCGTGCCAGGAGGGAGAACTCGGCAAGGCAGGAGGACAGGAAGCGGCAACAGCAAGGCTCGGGGGGAGGCTCTTCCAGTGGGAGCCGACCCCCCAAACGGTGGAGACCACAGGCGGGACCTCGGGGCGCGCCAGCAGGAGGGCCGAGGCCTGGGGATAGGCCCTGTGTGATATGCGGGGGGGCGCACCGAGCACCCGAGTGCCCCCAGCGTCACGATCATTGCTTCCGCTGTGGTAAACAGGGGCACTTCCGCCACAACTGCCCCTTGGTTCTGGGAGGGGCTACTGCAACAGCCACGGCACCATCACAACAGTTTTCTGGACGAGGGAAGGCACCTATGGCGTCGAGCTCTAGACCCCCTGCACCACGACGAGAGGGGGAGAAACAACCGCAGGCAGGCGGGCGGGTTTACTCAATGACCCGCCAGGAGTCAGATCCACCTGAGGACGTACTTGCAGGTATTGTTTCCGTTTCAAATTCCCACGCTAGAACTCTTTTCGACCCCGGAGCAACACACTCTTTCATTTCTTGTGACTTCGTGTTCATGCATGACCTGGAGGAGACACTGCTTCCGGATCGGATGACCGTCCAAACGGCGGCTGGGACCTTGGAGGCGGTTAACTTCGTGGCCGCCTGCCCGATCCGGTTTGGGCGGCGGCTGTTTTGCCCGTGGGACTTGGTGGTGATACCTTTGAAGGAATATGACGCCGTGTTGGGCATGGACTGGCTCTCGAGGTACCGAGCGCTCATCGATTGCGAGAAAAGGCAGGTGCGACTTCAAGAGCCGGGTTTCCCGGAGCACGTGTACCTGGCGTGCAAGAGTACCACCTTCCCTACGGTCATCTCAGCGGCAAGAGCCAGAAGATTAGTTGAGGGTGGATGCGTGGCCTACTTGGCGTCGGTGGACCTGATCACTCGACCCTCGGGGACGCTAACGGACATTCCCGTAGTGAGAGACTTTCCCGATGTTTTCCCGGCGGAGCTACCCGGGATGCCCCTGATCGAGAAGTGGTTTTCCCCATCGAACTCCTACCGGGTACCCAGCCGATTACGAAGGCACCCTACCGCATGGCCTTCGTGGAGCTGAAGGAGCTTAAGGCACAACTTGAAGACCTCTTGGATAAGGGATTCATCAGGCCGAGCGTATCACCCTGGGGTGCGCCGGTACTCTTTGTGCGAAAGAAGGACGGAAGTCTACGACTCTGCATTGACTACAGAGGGATCAACAAGGTTACAGTGAAGAACAAGTACCCTCTGCCTAGAATCGACGACCTCTTCGACCAACTGCGGGGTGCGACGGTCTTCTCAAAAATTGATCTGCAATCGGGCTACCACCAGCTTCGGGTTCGAGACGAGGACATCCCAAAGACTGCCTTCCGGACCCGGTACGGCCACTATGAGTTCACGGTTATGCCCTTCGGATTGACGAACGCCCCCGCGGTGTTTATGGATTGATGAACCGCATTTTCAGGCCCTTCATCGATCGGTTCGTGGTAGTCTTCATCGACGACATCCTGATCTATTCGACCACCGACGAGGAGCACGAGGACCATTTGCGAAGTATTCTCCAGACTCTCCGGGAACAGAAACTGTTCGCTAAGCTCAAGAAGTGTGAGTTTTGGCTGCGCGAAGTGGGCTTCCTTGGACACGTGATTTCGGCGGAAGGGATCGCAGTGGACCCCAAGAAGGTGGAATCGGTACTCAGCTGGCAGCTGCCAACCACAGTGACGGAGATCCGCAGCTTTTTGGGCCTGGCAGGATACTACCGACGTTTCGTCGAGGGTTTCTCGAAGATAGCCGCCCCTCTGAACCGGTTGACCAGAAAAGATTCGTTTGGACGACCCGATGTCAGGAGAGCTTCGAAGAACTAAAGAGAAGGCTAACTAGAGCACCCGTACTCGTTTTACCGATCCCCGGTGAAGACTACGAAGTGTACTGCGACGCGTCCAGGATCGGCCTTGGAGGTGTGTTGATGCAACAAGGGAGAGTAATAGCCTATGCCTCCAGGCAACTAAAGGATTACGAGAAGAACTATCCAACGCACGACTTGGAGCTGGCCGCTGTGGTGTTCGTTTTGAAACTGTGGAGACACTACCTTTTTGGTGTCCACTGTACGGTATTCTCGGATCACCAAAGTCTAAAATACCTGTTTACCCAGAAGGAGTTAAACCTACGACAGAGACGGTGGTTAGAACTACTAAGGATTACGACTTGTCAATCCAGTACCACCCCGGGAAAGCTAACGCGGTAGCGGATGCGTTGAGTAGAAAGGTGCAGCAAGGAGAGACACCTGCAGGCGGGTTAACTGAACAGGACACCTTGATCGCGGAGTTTGCGCGTATGAAATTGGAAGTGGTACCGGCGGGCACGGTTGCACGACTGCTATCCTTGGTAATCAAGCCGACACTGTTTGAGAGAATTCGGGAAGGACAACAGACTGACCCTCATTTACAGCTCGTGCGAGACAAAATCTCTCCCGACCAAGAGAACGACTTTTCAGTGGAAGCCGACGGCACCCTACGTTTTCGTGGGCGGATCTGCGTGCCAGATTCGAAAGAATTGAAGGAGGAAATCTTATCAGAGGCACACCGCGCCCCTTATGCGGCGCATCCGGGAGGTACGAAGATGTATAGGGATCTTAAGCAAACTTTCTGGTGGCCAAAACTGAAGATGGATGTGACGCGACATGTTGCGCACTGCCTGGTGTGTCAACAAATCAAGGCAGAGCATCAACGACCCGCAGGGAAACTGCAGCCGCTACCGGTGCCAGAATGGAAGTGGGACCAAATCACCATGGATTTTGTCACAGGATTTCCACGCTCGCAGCAGGGCCACGACACGATTTGGGTTGTGGTAGACCGCCTAACCAAGTCAGCGCACTTCCTTCCGGTTCACACGACGTGGACCCGGGACCGACTAGCCCAAGTTTACCTTAGCGAGATCGTGAGATTGCATGGAGTTCCAACATCCATTACTTCGGATAGGGATACGCGTTTTGTTTCGAAGTTCTGGCAAAGCCTACAGCGGGCTTTAGGAACCAGACTGCAGTTTAGCACAGCCTTCCACCCCCAGACGGATGGACAGTCTGAGCGGGTGATCCTGACCCTAGAGGACCTGCTACGCGCCTGTGTACTTGACTGGGGAGACGGTTGGTCACGCTACTTGCCCCTCGTGGAATTTGCCTACAACAACAGCCACCAGGCCAGCATACAGATGGCGCCCTTCGAAGCCTTATATGGAAGACGTTGTCGATCCCCGATCTGTTGGGACGACTTGGGAGAGCGAAAGTTCTTGGGACCCGACTTAGTGGAAGAAACTGAAGCAAAGATACGACTCATTCGACAGCGCCTACTCACCGCTCAGAGTCGACAGAAAAGCTACGCAGACCGTAGGCGACGCGACCTGGAATTCCAAGTGGGAGATCACGTGCTCTTGCGTGTTTCGCCAACCAAGGGGATCAAACGCTTCGGACTGAAAGGCAAGCTAAGCCCGCGTTTTGTTGGGCCATTCGAGATCCTGGAGCGCATCGGCCCGGTGGCTAACTGCCTTGCCCTACCACCTAACCTCGATCGTGTCCACGACGTGTTCCACGTCTCGATGCTCAGAAGATACCTCTCCGACCCGTCACATGTTCTGGACGTCTCTGCACTAGAGTTGAAAGAGAATCTAAGCTTCGAGGAAACCCCAGTGCGGATCCTGTCAAGGGAAAGTAAAACACTAAGAAACCGAGCCATTCCCTACGTGAAAGTGCTCTGGAGCAACCACGAGGAGCGAGAGGCAACGTGGGAGTTGGAGTCGAAGATGAGGGAGTGCTATCCCAATCTCTTCACAGCAACGCAGGACTGAGTTTCGGGGACGAAACTCGTTTTTAAGAGGTGAGTGGTGTAGTAACCGTTGGTTCAGTGTTGTCTTGGTGCGCATTAATTGGTTTTTTTTCGCTTTTGTTGTGCGCTTGAAGGGTCCGTTGCGTGACATTTTTTTTCTTTCCTTTTAGGCAGACCGCCGGGGCTCGCGGGTATTTTTAGGCGGTAGAGCTCGCGAAACGGAGCGCGGCGGCGCGACCGGTTTATTTTTCCGACTCCGGATTCTCCCAGAATAAATTTCGGAAGTTCGTTAGTAACGCCGGCAACTAGCACGACTTTCGAGGCACGACGTGTAGGGTTTAGGTTAATAAGGATCTAATAGGGGAAAAAACACCTAGAGGGGGGTGAATAGGTGTAAACAATAAACACTCAAAAATCTTTGTGCGATAAAACCCAATGCGGAAAAATAAAAGAACACACAAGATTTTTACGTGGAAAACTCCAAACCGGAGTAAAAAACCACGGGACCGATAACACGGCGAAATCCACTAGAGTTAACACACGTACAAGGTGATATAACGTACTCACAGACGACTCAACCTTTTACCATACGCCCCTAGTCGATCTTCTCCGCTCGCTCCACGACGCTTCTCGAATCCACGATTTGCGCCGCCAACGCTGAATCCACAGCGTCCAACGTCGAGTCCACGACGTCCGACCGAATCCACGGTCTTCACCCAATGGTACGCTTCGAATCCACGAACGCACCTCGCTCCGAATCCACGAGAGCGATAACACCTTGAATCCACAAGGCCACGCGAGTCCACGCGCCGATTTTGGGGTAAATCGTTGTTTGTTTGGGTGGTGATGATCCGCCGAATACTTAGATCAAGAGTAGATCGGAAATACCATCTAAGTATTCATTAGTTTGATTCAACTCAAGATATGAGTATGAAAACCTAGAATCAAACTAATCAATATAGATGAAGAACCATTAAATAGATCTAATGATTTCCGTTCTTCTCTATATGTGGATCTAAGGCCGTATAAAATGATATTTGAAAATGACGGCTCTATGTGGATTGCCCTAGAAATGAAAAGGAAGGGCTATTTATAGGTTAGAAACCCTAGGAAGAATATTCGGATCAAAAACAAACTTTTCTGGAAAGTTTTACGGGCGGCGATCCGGATTGCGCAAGTCACGATCCGGATCGCTTACGCGTAGAGAGCAATTTCCAGAAAACCGCCTGTTCGGGATCCGGATCATAATCTACGATCCGGATCGTTCATACAGTTTTACCAGAACAATGTGTTCGGGATCCGGATTGAGATTCCACGATCCGGATCGTTCAAGCAACAGGTAAAACTCATGTTCGGGATCCGGATCATCAAATGCCATGATCCGGATTGAACTAGTGTATGAACGAACACCCTTCGGGATCCGGATTGAAACGACATGATCCGGATCCTGAACATGTCCCATGTCCAGTTTTTGATGAATATGCAATTAAAACCTCTTCCAGGTGTTTCTACACTATAAGAAGTATTCGGATCATCAAAATTATTTAGTTAAACGTACCTGATCCTTTTGAATTCTTCTTTCTTGAGATTGAGGTATATGATCCAGAGTTTCTTCATCTTCAATCTTCAAGACTTAAACTATTCACGAAATACGCCAACTCAAATTCCGTAACAATCTCCCCCTTTGGCGGTTTCGTGACAAAACACAGATCCACAAAGAAAATTCAAAAAGGATATTTTTGTTGCTATCACCATACAACAAAAATTTACAAAAGAGTTCCATGAAAAATAAAAACATGAGATAAACTCCTAGAACAGACTCTAGACTTAGACATCTGTAACTTCTGCACACAGAAAACATTCTTGACAAACAAAATCGTTAGATACCTCAAGAATTGAAACATTCAAAACCAAAACAGAGATAGAGTTTATCTCATCATGACATTTGAAAGAATCAGATATGTGAAAGAACATAGTTAAAACCAACATATCATCTAAGCAATTGAAAACCAAATGTCAAAGTATGTTAGTCCAACATCAACTTGTTAGTCATATTACATGCCCAAATAGTTAGTCAAATAGTTAGTATCAGCATGTCACAATCACAAAAGAAAACCAAAGTTGAGTTGAGATTCATACTTACCTTGATTCATTCCTTGATTCATTCACAGTCATTGTTCAGAGTTCATTGTTTTTCATTGTTCAGAGTTTATAACTCTTCAACTCTCACTCTCATTCTCTCCCCCTTTTTGTCACAAACAACGCCAAAAATGTAGCATGAGCTACAATATGTAAGGAGAGTAAACAAAAAGTTCATAAGTTTCTAACAATATGCACAAAAAGAGAATTAACCTAAGAATATGCACAAACTGAGAGATGAGTAAAGAAAAGTAATGTCCTGAAATCTAAAAACCCAAACAAAAGTGTCCAACTCTGTTTTTCAGTCTGACGAGCCAGAGCTAGAAGAGCTCAGCTTGCTTAAAAATCCTTTAATCAAGCTCTTAAGATTTGAGTATTTCCTCTTGAGTTTCTTGTGTTCAGCAGAGATTTCTTGAAGTTCTCTCAATATCCTTTCATGTGTAACCGAGACCCTCTGTTGTTCTCGACGAATCGATTCCAAAGTTTCTGTCTCTGTTGTTTGCGTCCTTGGAAAAGATGAACGCTGTCTAGATGCAGATGGTGCATCAGGTCCAGCAGTCCACGGTGATCCAGTTTGCAAGGATCCTGAAAGTGAGCGTGCTCTGGTTAGAGGCCCACTCTGCTGGCTTGTATTTCTTTGAACGCTTTTCCTTCTTGTATACTGTACGGTCGTGGAGGCAGATTTCATAAGTCTCTTCCTTTGGTGAACTTCCTTTCTTCTTCATCAATTTTTCGCTGAACATCCTTAAAGAAATCGTCCCATTCTTCACTATTGTAATCGAGCTGTCTTCATTGGCTCCTTCCGGTTTGTCTCCAGTTGAGACGCCTGGTTCTTCTTTAACCGATGAACCCAGGCAGCATTGCGACCAGAAAGATGATCAACCAGGAGAATGCCATTGATCTAGTGCTTTGAGTTTTAAAGAGAAGTGTCCTGTGAAAACCAACTCAAGAACATATGAAAAATTGTCAATTTTGAAAAATTTAACACATTGTACCTAGACAATCATAATCATATAGAGAAGCTAAGAATCAAATTAGTTTTCCAAAAAGAATTTAAAAATAGATCAATTCCATGTTTTACACAAATTCCTCTTTTATGCCCTAAAACCGAATTTTTAGAAATCGAAGCCTAAAAACTCGTTAATCATGAAAAACCCAGCATAAAAGCAAAACTAATAGACCCAGAGTTCTTATTTCAAAAGAAATTTGATCAAAAACCATTCACAAACGAAGAAAATCCATCTTTTCTGCTCACGTTTGATGAAAAAACCTAAAAACTGTGAAAAACCGAGTTTTGATCATGAAAACTTACTTGAATCCGAAGAACTTGAGTTTTGAAGCACCAGGAAGCAAGAAATCTAGAGAGAGAAACTCTAGAAGCTTGGAAACAGAAATTTTGGTAAAGAAATCTTGAATCTGAAAGTTTCTATAAGAAGCCCTAGCCGCGATCCGGATCGGTCGTGAATGTGATCCGGATCGGCCACCCGCAGGAAAATCCTGCGTTCGGGATCCGGATCACTTTGCCACGATCCGGATCGGCTACACCTTTTTCTCCAGAAAAATTAAGAAAAATACAATAAAATCCAGAAAAAGTATGTAAGCACTTTACCATGTCAACTTTAAACAAATAGCATCGTTTCATACAACAAGAAATAGATTATGCAAAATCTATCAAAAATATCCAAAAATGAAACGAAGATTTACGAAAGTTAAAACACTTAAAGTTGAACAACTTCAATTACATCTATCCTGATCCTATGTGTAATGTCTTTATCAAATCATCAATTTCAGTAAAGAAAATGAAGTACCAAGATCAATAGATGTTTGAAATCCCAGATAAGTTAGATAATATATCTAGACAATCTGTTGAAGGAGTGGCTCTTTGAGCATCTTTTACTAAAAATCCCACCTTATACCAACCATGAAATACGACTGAGTCAAGTATTTCAATATGAGTTTCATCAACAATTTTCAAAACAAAAATTTGCTTTTCATTCATGGAGTTTCTTTTTCTTTCATTTTCTCCATGTGGTGGTAGTTTTCACACTCCTCATTGGGATGTAACTCTTTCCACATCTTTTGAGCATTTCACATTTCATTGACTCCCCCTCAATTGGCTATCAATTATTTAATATATAAGGTATTCAACCAAACCATTGATCTCGAATTCATACTCGACTAAGCAATCAAATATGATAATGACTATACCAAGAGATCATTGAGAGAGAAATTGACTTTGATCACTTAAAAGATGGTTTAAATAACGTAAATGATCATTGCAACATTGAAATATTATGACATCAAAGCATAATAAATTTCTAAATGCATAAAAGGATGCAAGTAAAGTCAATTATGATTTGTGCTCAATTAGTGTGCTATGTACAAAACATAGATAAAGAACAAAACAAATACAAAGAACAAAAACAAAACCTAATCTAAGCAAAAGTTTCAAAAGAGGTTATTTCAAGGAAAGCATGCCAATTGCTTTACGCAAGTGAATAAAACGTTTTTGATCCAAAGGTTTTGTCAAGATGTCAGCTAATTGATCTTCAGTTGAAATATATGACAGTTGAAGAATGTTTGATTCAACTAGCTCTCTAAGAAAATGATATCTAAGTTCAATATGTTTTGTTCTAGAGTGCAACACAGGGTTTTTAGAAATGTTAATGGCACTAGTGTTGTCACATAAAATGGTTACCGAAGATGTTGAAATTCGGAAATCACTCAACACGCTCTTCATCCAAATCAATTGGGTTGAGCAACTTCCTGCAGAAATGTACTCCGCTTCGGCAGTCGAGAGTGCTATGCAGTTCTGTTTCTTACTGTGCCATGCAACAAGGCAGTGGCCAAGGTAGAAGCATGCACCACTCGTGCTTTTCCGGTCATCCACTGATCCAGCCCAATCGGCATCTGAGTATCCAACAATATCCAAAGTCGTTCCCATAGGATACCAAATTCCGAAATTGATTGTACCTTTGATATACCGGATGATCCGTTTCACCGCTTTCAGGTGAACCTCCTTCGGTGCTGATTGATATCTCGCACAAATCCCAACACTGAAGGATATATCCGGGCGACTAGCCGTGAGATATAGTAGACTTCCAATCATACTCCGGTACAGTTTCTCGTCTACATTCTCACATTGTGATTCACTTCCAAGTCCCTTATGGCTAGTTCCCATTGGAGTTGGAAAATCTTTCGAATTTTCAAGGTCAAACTTTTTGACCAACTCCAGTGCATACTTGGATTGACACAAGTGAATTCCTTCATCGTTCTGCTTAACTTGTAATCCAAGAAAATAATTCAACTCGCCCATCATGGACATCTCAAATTCGCTTTCCATGGTCTCCGCGAATTTAGAAGCATCATTATCTCTTGTTGCTCCAAAAACAATGTCATCGACATAGATTTGAGCAACTATGAAATTGTTTTGATAATGCTTCACAAAGAGAGTCCTGTCAGCTCCCCCTCGAGTGTAGCCCTTTTCCAAAAGGTGCTTTGTCAACCTTTCGTACCATGCTCGCGGTGCTTGTTTCAGACCGTAAAGAGCCTTTTTCAGTCGAAAAACATGGTTAGGTAGTTTATGATCCACAAAACCTTTCGGTTGAGCTACATAAACTTCCTCATTTAAAAATCCATTTAAAAAGGCGCTCTTAACGTCCATTTGAAATAATTTGATTTTAAAATGACAAGCAATCGCAAACAGTATACGAATGGACTCGAGTCTAGCTACAGGGGCGAAGGTTTCATCAAAGTCTATACCTTCTACTTGAGAATAGCCTTGAGCAACTAACCTTGCTTTGTTCCTGATGATAGTACCTTCTTCGTTTTTCTTGTTCTTGAAGATCCATTTGGTACCTATCACATTGTGTTGCTTCGGAGGCTTCGTCAGTTCCCAGACTTTGTTTCGCTCGAATTGATGGAGCTCTTCCTGCATTGCTTTAATCCAATAATCATCTTGGAGAGCTTCATCAACATTCTTTGGTTCGATTTGAGATACATAGCATGCAAATCCGCAAACCAATTGTCTCCGTGTTCTAACTCCTTCTTGTGGATCTCCAATTATGTTCGACTCAGGGTGATCCTTGGAGATGCGTAACGTTTGAGGTAGAGGAGTAGGCGGAGGTACACGAGATGATTCCTGCACATCAGATGAGCTTGAAGAACCGTTAGATGCATCAATATTATTATCGAAAGAATTGTTAGAAGAAGATGCATTAGCAGGTGTATCATCATCAAGAGAGATATCGAGGGTAGATTTTTCAGATTCAAAGTGAAAAGCTTCATCTACCTTAACATTTATCGATTCTACGATCGTCTTAGATTCTAAGTTAAAAACTCGATATGCTCTGCTGTTTGTAGAATAACCTAAGAAAATCCCTTCGTCACTTCGAGAGTCAAATTTTCCAAGATTTTCACGATCACGTAAAATAAAACACCGACTCCCGAAAATGCGAAAATATTTGATGTTAGGTTTTCTACAAAACCAAAGTTCATATGGTGTATTAAAGTCCCCGGGCGCAAATACACTCGATTGATAACATAAACAGCCGTGTTCACCGCTTCAGCCCAAAAGTATAAAGGTAAGTTCCGGCTGTGAAGCATAACACGTGCCATCTCCTGTACGACCCTGTTTTTGCGCTCGACTACACCATTTTGTTGAGGTGTGTAAGGTGCGGAGAATTCATGTTTAATGCCATTTGAAACACAAAAATCAATGAATTTAGAATTTATGAATTCACCACCTCTATCACTCCTAACTCGAGTAATCCTTTCATTCTTTTCTATCATAATACGATTGCAGATTTCGAGAAAAGAATCAAAGGTATCAGCTTTTTCTTTTAGAAAGGCTACCCAAGTATATCTAGAAAAGTCATCAACCAACAAAAAATATACCATTTACCTCCCAGAGATGGTTGACGAGTTGGCCCCATTAAGTCCATATGCAAAAGTTCCAAAGGCCGTTTTGTACCTATGTGGTTCAAATTCTTGTGTGCAGTCCTAGACTGTTTTCCCTTTTGGCAACCGCCACACACAAGGTTTTGTTCAAAAGAAAGTTTCGGAACCCCTTTGACCACATCTTTATTTGAAATTCTAGCAAGTTCCTTAAAGTTTATGTGACCTAGCCTTTCATGCCAAAGTGTTTCATTTTTCAAAGATGCTAGGTTACATTTTTCAGAAATTTTAGAAGGAACTACATAACAATTGTTTTCTGATCTAACCCCCTTTAAAAAGAAAGCATGGTTCAAGTCAGTTACAGTGCATTTATCAGATGAAAAATTAACTGAATAACCACTATCACACAGTTGACTTATGCTTATGAGGTTAGTCTTTAGGCCATGAACAAATAATACATTATCTAGAACCGGGCCATCTGGAATAGCTACTGTTCCCTTTCCAACAATTTTGGAAGACCGGCCATCTCCGAAAACAACAAGTCCTCCGGAGTTTTTCTCAAAAGTTTGAAAACAGTTTTTATCGCCGGTCATATGTCGGGAACACCCGCTATCCAAATACCAAGACGAACTATCATATGCATGCAAGGAAACAGTGGTAGCAAGACAGGGAAAGATCTCACCTTTGCGCACCCAAACCTTTTTGGTATGCGTCGGTAATGCTCGTGGAGTTGATTTCCTAGGTGAGGGCGTCTTGCTTGAAGAATTGCTGCTCCTTGATGATGTCGTCTTGAGCGATGTACTACCAAGGCTCTTTTCCGTCAATTTGGTTGGAGTGTTTTCGAGGAATAGCCCTTTTGGTAGTTGCTGCAAGATGTTCTTGAGGTGTGCGTTTGGCTCCAGTCTTGCAGTTTCTTCTGATGTGCCCTGAAATGCCACAACGAAAACATACCTTGGTTCTTGTCGATTCCGAAGATGATGTAGTAGGTTCGTTGTCGTTGCTTGGCGTGAACACCGGTGTCGGAGGAGGAGATACCGACGAAGGCACAAATACCGTACCACTCGAACTTGGAATGTCTCCAGTTTGAGTGTATCCGAGGCCGAACTTGTTTCTTTGACCGAGACCAAGGAGTCTGTCCAACTTACTCCTTCCAGAAGTAAATCTCTGTAAGTCATCCTTTAGTTGGCGTATGGTCTCTGTCATTTCAGATTTTTCCTGTCGGGCCTCGCCGTAGAGCTTCAAGAAGTAGTTCGCTTTGTTCACCATGTCTACATAACTCTTCTCGAAATGCTCATTGGACTCTTGAAGGGAAACATTTGTCTTAACCAGATTGTCCCTTTCCACTTCAAGATCGGTTGAGATAGAGGTTACTCTTTTTAATTCAACTTCAAGTTCCAGTAATCTCTCTTTCAACCCCTTGTTTTGTTTAGCCAGTTTCTTTGAATCCCTCAGAAGTTGATGGTAGGCTAAAACAAAATCTTCACCTTCCGAATTATCTGACTCATCGTCCGTTGCAATCTTTTCCACAGTGGAGTTGGACAGTGAGTCGGATGTACTTGCCATTAAGCACATGAAGGATGAAGGTTTGGTGGACGCGTGGAAAGCTGTCGCGTTGTCTTCTTCATCACTTGACGATGACTCATTTGACGTGGAGTTGTCATCCCAAGTGACTGCTTGCATCGCTTTCTTCTTAGCCGGATTCTTGTTGGGACATTCAGTTGCTATGTGGCCGTAGCCTCGACATTTGAAACACTGAACTTGTCCCTCAGAACTTTTCTTATCCTTTGAGAAGTTCTCTTGGCTTCTTGACTTGTAGCTTGAGAATCCCTTGCCTTTCTTCGACTTTCCGAAGGATGGAGTTTTGCTTGAATTTCCCCTTCGAAAGTTGCGGCGAAACTTCCTTGTCAAGAGAGCGAGCTGCTTCTCAAAGTCCTCCATAGAAATGTTCTCGTCGTCGTCCGAGGAGGATGAATCCGCGTCTTCTTCTTTAGTTGATTTCAATGCGTAACCTGAAGACTTAGAAGAGGATGCCTTTCCAGAAGAATAGTTAGTAGGAAAAGTCATTTCATAAGTTTGTAAAGCACCTACTAATTCTTCTACACGCATTTCGTCCGGGTGTTTAATTGTTTCAATGGCTGCAACCTTCGGGCGAAATCGTTCAGGAAGAGTTCTTAGAATTTTTCTTACAACTTTAAATTCTGGAATCTTCTCTCCCAAGTTAGCACATGAGTTCACGATGTCTTGCAATCGTGTGTAATAGTCAGTGAAGGATTCATTCTCTGCCATAGAGATTGAGTCAAACTTGCTCGTAAGCATTTGCAGTTTCTGAATCTTCACTAGGTTAGTTCCCTCATGCGTAACTTGAAGAACATCCCAGATTTCTTTCGCAGTCTCACATGCCGAGACGCGAGAGAACTCAGTTTGTGACAAAGCATTAAATAGAGCATTAATCCCTTTGCCATTGTAAGAAGATAAGTCTATCTCTTCCTTGGTCCATTTCGACCTAGGTTTCAAGGTGCGAACATCATCTAAAATTTCAGTTGGATTAGACCATCCTAATTCAATTGATTGCCACACCCTTTCGTCGATGGAAATTAAGAAAGCTTTCATCCGTACTTTCCAGTACGCATAATTAGTTCCATCAAAGAAAGGGGGTCGATTGATGTTTCCACCTTCAACCATTGTTTACAACCCTATTCCCGCTCTGATACCACTTGTTGGGTTTAGGTTAATAAGGATCTAATAGGGGAAAAAACACCTAGAGGGGGGTGAATAGGTGTAAACAATAAACACTCAAAAATCATTGTGCGATAAAACCCAATGCGGAAAAATAAAAGAACACACAAGATTTTTACGTGGAAAACTCCAAACCGGAGTAAAAAACCACGGGACCGATAACACGGCGAAATCCACTAGAGTTAACACACGTACAAGGTGATATAACGTACTCACAGACGACTCAACCTTTTACCATACGCCCCTAGTCGATCTTCTCCGCTCGCTCCGCAGACGCTTCTCGAATCCACGATTTGCGCCGCCAACGCTGAATCCACAGCGTCCAACGTCGAATCCACGACGTCCGACCGAATCCACGGTCTTCACCCAATGGTACGCTTCGAATCCACGAACGCACCTCGCTCCGAATCCACGAAAGCGATAACACCTTGAATCCACAAGGCCACGCGAGTCCACGCGCCGATTTTGGGGTAAATCGTTGTTTGTTTGGGTGGTGATGATCCGCCGAATACTTAGATCAAAGATAGATCGGAAATACCATCTAAGTATTCATTAGTTTGATTCAACTCAAGATATGAGTATGAAAATCCTAGAATCAAACTAATCAATATAGATGAAGAACCATTAAATAGATCTAATGATTTCCGTTCTTCTCTATATGTGGATCTAAGGCCGTATAAAATGATATTTGAAAATGACGGCTCTGTTTGCCCTAGAAATGAAAAGGAAGGGCTATTTATAGGTTAGAAACCCTAGGAAGAATATTCGGATCAAAAACAAACTTTTCTGGAAAGTTTTACGGGCGACGATCCGGACTGCGCAAGTCACGATCCGGATCGCTTACGCGTAGAGAGCAATTTCCAGAAAACCGCCTGTTCGGGATCCGGATCATAATCTACGATCCGGATCGTTCATACAGTTTTACCAGAACAATGTGTTCGGGATCCGGATTGAGATTCCACGATCCGGATCGTTCAAGCCAACAGGTAAAACTCATGTTCGGGATCCGGATCATCAAATGCCATGATCCGGATTGAACTAGTGTATGAACGAGCACCCTTCGGGATCCGGATCGAAACGACATGATCCGGATCCTGAACATGTCCCATGTCCAGTTTTTGATGAATATGCAGTTAAAACCTCTTCCGGGTGTTTCTACACTATAAGAAGTATTCGGATCATCACAGATTATTTAATTTAACGTACCTGATCCTTTTGAATTCTTCTTTCTTGAGATTGAGGTAGTTGATCCAGAGTTTCTTCATCTTCAATCCTCAAGACTTAAACTATTCACGAAATACGCCAACTCAAATTCCGTAACACGACGGACCCAGGTTCGAACCCAAATCCTCACCCCGGTTGACCCGGGGCTTGGGTTTAATTGTCTCCCAAACCCTATTCACCGATCCTTTAGTTTTGGTAATTTGGGGATTTTGGGTTAAGTCCCCTATTGTACCAAATCAGCTAATTAATTTGGTTTTTAGAAATTTTAGGTTTCGGCCCCCCTTACCCCTCTTACCCACCTCGTACGTATCGCACACGATCGCGGACAGAACTGTTTCCCCTTCCCCTTCCTCTTCCTCTTCTTCCTGCGATCGATCGGTGCGGGGATCTACGGCGAAGCGATCTAGGAGAGGAGGAACGATCGCACACCCCCCGGGACGATCCCTCTTCTTCCAACCCCGACGCCGCGACCAAGGTAAACGGTGAATTTATTTCTTTCTATTTCTTGTTTCGGGCATAGGTGAGGGGAAATCTTTTGAGTTTCGGGGTGGGTTTTCCTTCGCCTCGGGACGCGTGCGAGGCGAATTTGGCGACCAAACGGGAGGCCGCCACCGCCGTGGTTAAACGGGAGGCCGCTGCCGCCGTCACCGTGTTCACGGGGTCATCGCCGGAGCCGCCGTAATCGCGGGGTCGCGATCGAAGCCGAAAACGGGGTTACTGTGAGGGTTTTCTGGCCGCGGTCCACACGCCCGGGTGCACCCGGTGCACGCCGTTCCGGCCCGGGGCCGCAGACCCGGCGCACAAAGCTGTGCGCCAAGCCGCGCGGTCCACCGGGCCGGCGTGCACCCGGCGCACACTGTTCCGGCCCGGGGCCGCAGACCCGGCGCACAAAGTTGTGCGCCAGGCCGCGCGGTCCACCGGGCCGGCGTGCACCCGGCGCACACCCTCGCGGCCCGGGGGCGCGGACCCGGTGCACGGGGCGGTGCGCCAGGCCGCGCGGTGCACGCCCGGGCGTGCACCCGGCGTTCGTCACAGCAGCAGCGGGGCCATGGACCCGGTGCGCGCCCGCACGCGTGCACGGCCCGGCCCAAGACGCCCTGGTCCACGGCCGCTGCGTGCTCCCGGCCCACGCCGCTGCCGCCCGTCGTCGTGGACCCGGTCCACGCCTGGACCCGTGCACCCCTTTTCCAGAAAAGAGCCCAGAAGCTTCGTTTTTAGCCCGTTTCGCGCCGTTTCTTAGTGTTTTTAACCACGAAGATATTTTTAACAAGTATAAATTTTATTATAGCTGTCTGGGCACACAGCGAGGGCGTTCTAGTTGGAGTTCCACACGTCTTCTCCATCGCGTTGAGGTGGGTTTTACTTTGGGATCAAACGTCGGGTTCCCGACAGCTGTACTCCAACTTTAATCGATTTATGATATGTCAATTTATGTTAAACTAAATAAAACTGCAAGGTACTTGTTGATACTAATCTGATAGTCCTGATGGTCACTCTTATCTGGTACATTATTATTATTATTTGGTTACTTGGCTCGAGGCTGCAGCACGCGCACCCGCGGTTTGGCCACCGCTAAGGGTGCGCTTTTCCGAAAAAGTGGTCTATGACCCGTGTAAACCCACGAGGTGACGTAGTGGGGGCCCCCGCAGGTGGGGGGTTTGTGCGCCGAGGTGCGAGCGGTGCGACCCGTCGGGGTAGGTGCTCGACGTGGTTTACCGAGGTAGGTGCTCGGTTGGATGCCGAGGTAGGTGCCCGGACTAGGTTGTGCAGGTGTGCGAGGTTTCGTCCCCGTGTGGGGGGAGTGGTTGCTCCGGATAGTTTACGGTTGGCGCACTTCTTTTTCCTGCTTTCCTTATTATTCTACTTTGTCGCTGACTTCCCACTTTGTGACAGGGTCCTTTCGGGGGAGTGATGGGCGACGGTGAGGCCGAGGCTGGAGGTGTCGGGTCTTCGGAGACCCCGCATTAGTATCATTTATTTCTCCTTTATTGTCGCTTTCCATTTACTACTGTAGACTTATGTGTGTGGTTCGCGATACCCTCGTGGGGTCGATGTGGATGTCGGCAACCCTTGCTTTACTTATTGGTTAAACTTATTTTCTCTTTATGTTGGCCGCCTTTGAAAAAAAAAAGAGACAAACTTAAAAGAATTTCGAAAACCGTTTTCAAAACCTAAGTGTCGTGTGGGCACAGTTTTCAAAACCTTGTGGATTTATGGATTTCGAAAAAGGGATTTCAAAACCTAAGTGTCGTGTGGGCACTGTCTTCAAAACTCTGTGGATTTATGTTGTTTTTGAAACCGGATTTAAAAATCTAGACGCCGTGTGGGCGTCGTTTTATAAAACTGTGGATTTATCCTTTCAAATGGAATGGCCGTGAGGTTTTGTACATATGGTATATATATATGAATGCGTGGAACTGTTGTGATTGATCTGTTGGTTGTACATAGACTCTGTACTAGCTGCGACGCCGTGCATGTACAGGGGAGACTCTGTCCGTGTGCAGAGTGATCTTGTACATGCGGCGGGTCTGGGCACGCGCCGGGGAAACTCTTTCAAAAAAAAAAGAAAAAAAAAAAAATGTGTCCACTAATGCTTATTGAATGTGAACCGCTTTCGCTAAATGAAAAAAAACCCCGGGGCGTGACAAGATGGTTCGAGTGGTCTGGGTTCTAAGGGCTGCCTTTTCTCTGGGTCGAGAACAACGAGGGGCAATGCCTAGAGCCTGTTCTTGTTTGATTTGGGTTGTAGATTCTAGTCTTTCGGGGTTCTCGGACCCTTTATTGTTGCCGCTTGTGGAGTATACCCGGCTAGTGAGTTGCATGTCGGGTTGTTATTCTTTCTAGGGGCTTTTCTGTTTCTGTTTCGGGACGAAAGCTACGGGGACCGTGCCTGAAACCTGTTCTTGTTTGATAGGGTTGTAGGTGTTGGTCCTTTGGAACTTTCGGGCCTGGTTGGTTTCTTCCGCATGTTTTATCGAGGGAGTTGTTTTTTCGAACTGTAAGGGAATCGAGAACTTCGATAGGCGGAGCCTGGAGTCTGTTCTTGTTTGATAGGGTTCTAGGCACCGACCTATCGGGGTTTCCGAATCCTTATGGTGTCGGTCAGTGTTGTGTCGTTATGGTTTGGTGTTCTATTTGGGGAGCCGTTGGGTTGACGGCAGTCCTAGCTGTTGGATATTTCCAGCTAGTGAGTTAGAGATATGATGTTGGTTATTGTCGATCTTGTTGATCGTGGATTTGGACTATAGCCTGCATGAGCTACATTGAGCTCGACAGAGATGCACTGATACTTTCCTCGGTGGGGTCGCGCCCCTCGAGTGCCACTCCGGATTGGGCCTGTTCTTGCTATTGCGACTTGTCGACGCAGTCCCTCTAGCTGGGCCAGTTTTGGCAGTCACAGATACCCTACGGTAGACCCGTCCTCTTGTGGATGTGCGGCAGTAGGTGGGCGTAGGTTTGACTGGACCCTATGCGGCAGTCAGTGTAGATTGGGTGATTATATTTGAGAGTTAGTAGATGCATCATATTTCCATCTGTTCCACTTCTTGAGCATTTAGATAGAGGCATAGTAGCTGTAGAGTTATTTTCCAGCTCTTTCCTTTCAGTATTACTTTTGTTACTTCATGCCTCTAGTAGACTTAGTGGGCAGACCGTCGGGCTTGTTGGCGGCACCCACTGAGAACTACTGTGGGATGTAGTTCTCACACCCGTCGTGGTGTATTTTTCTCCAGGGACCTCTACTCCGGTTCCTGCTGCTCCTGTTGCTGATCCTGCTGATCGAGGTGAGGAAGTCGCGAGATAGATCCCTACTAGTCGTCTTCCTGAGAGAGTAGATGTCAAGCCCCGGGTGGAAATCAGGACCCGGGCTCGCCAACAGATCCGCCGTGTACACAAAAATTTTCATGTACACGAAGCTCGGTAACCTGCTCAGATATAAGATATGCAATACCGAGCATAATACAGAGCTGAACTAAAAGAACTACATAATATCTCAGATGAAAATAAGGTACAAGCTGTAATAAATACAATAAACTCCCAGCTCACCAGAATAATACATCTAGCTGGCTAAAGCCAGACCCAAAATAATAGGAGAATACAACAGTCTGAGTGGAGGGTACAACATCTGTCTAAAAGCAGCTCTCAGCCTCACAGGAGATCTATCTACTCAGCGATCCCCTTACCTCAATCAGCTGCCGATGGCCTAGCAGCTCCCGCAGAAGACTCTGCAAAACAGAGGAAAGAAAAGAGGAAAAACAACAATGGGGGGTGAGAACCACTAGTAAACCAGTAGCCTCCCCCTGTGGGTAAAGCCTCAAACTCCGACGTACCCACTAAGCCTACGAGAGGCAAAAGGAAGAAGGAAAGTGGTAAGCTATAAGACTGCTGAAACTGGAAAAAAACTACCACTGGTATGCCTCTAAATGCAGTGTCAAAAGGAATGACTGTATGTATGCCTCAGTAATCATATCTGTCCAAATAAACCCAATCTAGCCACCAGTAAAGACTGGTACTGCCTGCTCAAACTGTCTCAAGAACCCAATAGGGGACCAGCACACATGGCTCGTAATCCCAGTAAGTAACAGACCAGCACACATGGCTCGATCATAAGCCTACATCCGGAGTGGCACTCGAGGGGAGCGACCCACACGAGTAAAGTAACCAATATCTCACAAGTATCACAAAATAGCAGGACTGGATCATGACTATGCTCAAGTGGGAAAAATCCATCCACTAAAAGAACCCTGATCCCCCAATCTGATGCAAAGATCGACATCCGGTCAACCGCCTAATGTCCGCGGTTACCGCAATACCCCACAAGTCCACAATCTCATAACATAGACAATATCTGGTCAACCGCCTAATATCCGCGGTTGCCGTAATCCCCCATAAAACTATGATCAAGTACCACCTGTCCCAGACTCCAAAGTCCCGACTACACTATCCCAACCCCCTGCTCGAACCCGAGCAACATGAATCAAAAGTCTAAATGCAAAGGAGAAAGGAAACAAGCATGGTTTCTCCTAAGTCAAGTCCCAATATGATAGTGTAGCAATAAATAGTGGCATGCAAATATCATCATGAAAGATAAAAGAGAGAGAGTATCAAACAACAGTTCGACATGTGTATTAGATGATAGATCCGTAAAGATATAACCATTATGCCAAAATCACTAACCGACTACATAAGTCTATCATCCCTGGTCCATAATAAATCATCACTATAATTTTCTCATAATCATGTTCTCACAGTTAATATTTCCCCAAAAATATTTCCAACATGATATATCCACAAGATTGGTCTCACATTTATTTTGATTTAAGCGTGGATGTCAAGGGGTGATCAATCAATAAGTCCAAATGGGGAATCCTCTAAATAAACTTAGTAAGTATATCACAGTAAGAGGTAAGCAACAACTACCCACCTGACACGCAAATCCACACCCAAATAGCCTCCTCGCTGTCCACAGTCCTCTAACAGCGCAATCCGTCGAAAACAGTGTACTACAGCACAAAACAACGCTCCCGGTGTAAATACAACTCCCAAAAATACAGTATTTGCTATTTTCCAAACAGTATGGAAAAAGAGGGGTTTTTCACCTCTGTACAGTGCTCCCAAAAATCCAAAAAAATTACGGTTGCGTTCCTTGCGACGAGTAGATCAAAATCGACTATTTATTTGCCTTGATCCGATGCTCCTAGCTCAAGATATAAATCGGAGAAGTCAGTGCTGTCCAGAAAATATGACAGCAAAAAAGAGGGGTCAAAGGTGTCTCGGGAACCGTGCCAAAAGTGCGGAATGGAGCAAAGTGATCAACACGAAAAACCTCTTAGGAACGTGCTGTCGCAGAAATCATTCAAAAATTCCTCCTGGTTAGCACACAGCGATTTTCTGACTGAACTGCGACGGAAAATGGGCCGAAACTGAAAATCGTCGCAGTACGCCGCGTCGCAGATAACTCGCTATCGGAAACTCCAAAAATTCTGAAATCTCTAGGGGAGAAAGAGGACAGAGAGAGGAACAACTTTCATATAGGACAAAATCTCATTTTCTCTCTCTAGAATTCGTAAATGGCAGAGAGAGAGAGAGGGGTCAATTTATAATGGGCCAAATCCTATTCGGGCTCCACAAAAGATCCCAGGCCGAACAGGAAACAGCAAAACTATCCAATCAGAACTTGCCACGTGTCCCAGAACACAAAACATCTATGCAGGGCCAATCATAAGCCGCCACGTGTCACCCGCCGCCCACGTGTTCCACGCGCCCGGCGCACGTGGGCGGCTCTGCGCCCGCCAATGAACAGTGGACACGTGTCCCACGTGGTCCACGGGGCGCACGAGCCCGGTCCACGCGCCGGGTCTTCCGGATCCTGTCGCCCAATCACAGCGTGCCACGTGTCAGAGACAAGCCGCACTCCTTGACGCCGCCGGACCAATCAGAGGCTGCCACGTGGCATTTCGGATTTTTCGTGCACCTGGTGCACGTCAATCCTGTGGACCGCGCACCTGCGCGCCTGCCCGCGCCTGCCCGCGCCGCCTGCGGCCCTGCTCCGCCCCCTGCGCTGCCTTGCTCCGCCGTGCGCCGCCGCCCGCCGCCTGCCGCCGGTCGCCGGAACAGTATTTTCCGGCGGCCGGATTTACTGTTCCGGTGAACAGTAACCTGGTGCCGAAAAATTAAGTGAATACACAGTTTTGATCGTTTTCGCGCGCTGAGTCCAAATCCGCAGTCCGTTTCACCAAATTCTCATCCGAAATTTTGCCGAAAGCCCCCGGAAAAGCCTATTTGATCCGATTTTCGTGCCGGGTTCATATCTGAGGTCCGTTTTCGATTCTACAAGCTCCGATACACTATGTAAGCTTCCTATAGTCCCTATTAATGCTACAAAAATCTCTACAAAAGTTCGGATCATCACATCCTCCCCCACTAAAAAGAGTTTCGTCCTCGAAACGAAAGTCACAACTCCAGTCTACGCCTCGATCAAGTAAGGGTAGGTGTCCATCAACTCCGGCTCTAGCTCCCAAGTAGACTCGCGCTCATCATGGTTGCTCCAAAGGATCTCCACGTAGGGAATGGCCCAACTACGTAATTCTCCCACCTCTCGATCCAGAATCTACGATGGGCGCTCCTCGCACTCTAATCCTCGCGGCACAATCGATCGTCGTGAAGTACTGAGCTTACCCGTCCATTTCGAGCATCCTATTTAAGTCCCGAAGCCGCCTCAAAACCATTTGGTTTGCTGGCATAATCTAGGACTTGATCTACACCGAGCAGGACCAATGACACTCCTCTACGTGTAAGGTAAGGTCGGGAATCTGAACCTCCCGTACACGTGGTAACCGTCCTACCCCTAACCCATGCAATGATGCAAATGCTCTACTAACAAATAAATGGGATGCCCCTATAAAACAAAGTACGAGTCCTAATGCCAGAAGATTAAGTGATACCTGTCACCACATGATCGGCTGCTGCAATGTCCTCCACCTGAGCGGCGTAAACCCGACCGCTCTGAGCTGGTGGCCGGTGATCAGAAGGGTGGAAGGAAGGTGACCTGCTCACTGGCGCAAAAGGCTGCTGAGCTGACGTCCTCCGCTGGAATACACTAGGAGCTGAGGCTGAAGATGGTGCTGCTGATGTCGAAAAAGGGCTGGAAGCTCGCAGATGTCCAGACTGCCCACAAAGATAGCAGCGTCCCCACCGCTGATCATATGTACTAGCATAATGCGGACCTCCACAAAAGATACATCGATCTGAATACTGCGGCTGTCCCGACTGTTGTCGTCCCAACGACTGCGGCTGTGATCCCTGCTGCTGCTGCTGGTGCGGCCTCTGGGATCCACCAGGCCCTTTTTGCTCAGAATGCCCACGACCATGAAACTGAGGCCATGACGGTCGTGGTGGTCTCCAAGAACTAGCCCGTCCTCCATCATCAGGTGCTGGTCGCTTCCTGTCGGAACTCTGTGCGACCATACCGCCTCGCTTGGCAACCATGTGGTCTCCTCTCTCTATCCACTTGGCATGCTCCGCGGCCTCCTCGAGTGTCTGAAGCCGCTGGGCATGCACCAAAGTATAAACCTCAGGGCGGAGACCTGCCTCAAACAACTCCACCTGATGGGGTCCATCTCGAGCGACGAATGTGTTGGGTTATATATATTAATGGATCTGAATAGGGGAAAAACCACCTAGAGGGGGGGTGAATAGGTGTAAACAATAAACACACCAAAATCGTTGCGTAAGAAATAACCCAATGCGGAAAATAAATAACACGCAAGATTTTACGTGGAAAACTCCAATCCAGGAGTAAAAAACCACGGGACCGATCACACGGTGAAATCTACTAAGATTAAAACACGTACAAGGTGATATAACGCACACACACGACTCAACCTTTTCCATACGCTCCGAGTAGATCTTCGCCGCTCGCTCCACAACGCACCTCGAATCCACGAAGGCGTCACAACTTCGAATCCACGAAGTCCAACGTCGAATCCACGACGTCCAACCGAATCCACGGTCTTTAGCACGCATCGATCACACGAACGCGCCTCGCTCCGAATCCACGAAAGCGGTAGCACCTTGAATCCACAAGGCCACGCGAATCCACGCGCCGATTGTCCTTTCAGAAATCGTTGATTTGTTGGTGATGATATTTTGAATACTTAGATCATCATAGATAGACAAGGAAGCACCCTCTAAGTATTCATCGATTTGATTCTTTCGAAAGATATAGATTTTGAAAACCCTAGAATCAAACCGATCAATAGAGAAAGAAAACCTAAAATAAAGAGGTGTTTACCTTTTCTTCTCTATGTGGATTCTTACCTTTGATCCCCCTTGGGATGACCCTAAAAGATGATATTAGGGTCTATTTATAGGCTAGAAACCTTTTGGAAAGAGATAAGAATCAAAAACTTATCTTATCTGGAGTTTTTCAGGACGGCGATCCGGATCGGATTTACTGAGATCCGGATCGTCGTAGCGTGATAGACAATTCCAGAAAAACAAGGGTTCGGGATCCGGATTGAAAAGCCCGATCCGGATCGTTCATACATTTCAGCAAAATTCCATGTTCGGGATCCGGATCGGAAATGGCCTTTGATCCGGATTGGATTTGCCAATGAACAAGCACCCTTCGGGATCCGGATTGGACTGTCTGATCCGGATCCTGAACATGTCCCATGTCCAGTTTTTGATTCTTTGGCCATAGAAAATATTCCAAAGTGTTTCTAAGCTATAAGAATGTATTCAAAATATCAAAGATTATTTAATTTAACGTACCTGAACATTTGAATCCATTTTTTTGAGATTGATGTAAATGATTTGTCAAGTCTTCATCTTCAATCTTCAACATCACGAAATACGCCAATACAAAAATCCTTAAGAGAATGGCACGCAGTTAAGCAACTGCGTGAACTCCTGATAATAAGCCTGTACTGACCGGTCGCCCTGCTGCAGGTTCTTCAAATCATCCTCCAGCTTCCGCTTAACACTCGTAGAAAAATAAGTATCCAAGATCATCCGTCGGAACTCCGACCAAGGTAGCTGTCGGGTAATCTGAAACTCCAAGGGCTCCACCCGTTGCCACCAAGAGTCCGCATCTCCATCCAAACAATGAACTGCCATATGAACCCGGTACCTTGGGTCAATGAAGAAATCTCTAAACAGCTTCTCCATTGCTGCCAACCATGATCCAATCTCCCAAGGCTGAGTGTCCCGCCCCGAGAATCTGGGCGGTCCATGCTGACAAAACTTAGCGAGCTTGTCAGCTATCTCCTACTCCTCCGCCGGGGTCAACGGCTGAATCACTCCCTGGGCCCCGCTACTAGATGATGGCGCCGACGGCGCACGAGGTGTAACAGGTGGTGCAGGGGCCTCCAAAACCGTCGGAGACGGCGCCTCTCTCCGGGCTAATAGCTGATCAATCCTCTGCTCCTGCCGGCGGTGACTCTCCGCCAGCTGGGCCACTAAGGCCCTCAACTCGCTCAACTCCGGAGATCCGGTCTGCTCCGGCTCCTCAGGGAGTACGGGGGTTCCCCGAGTAGGAATCCGCCGTCGGGGAGGCATTCTGCCACAAGAAACCATGAATCAGGTACAAAATCCCACACGACCCAATCTAGCGAAAGCCAAGGACATCCCCCTATTTCTGTAGCTTTATGTTGTCTGCAGCCAACATAACTGTCCACAGAAACAGGATATGTCAATCCCTCTTCACTCACTAGAAGAGTCAAATAACCCAATCACCGACTTTCGCCTAAGAACATCACGTCTCTCACGCCCTATCATCCTAGGGTGCAACATAAGCCTAGGGTTTCCTAAGTCCCAACTGACCTATCCCTAAGCTCTGATACCAACTTAATCTGTCACGCCCCGGGTGGAAATCAGGACCCGGGCTCGCCAACAGATCCGCCGTGTACACGAAAATTTTCATGTACACGAAGCGTCGGTAACCTGCTCAGATATAAGATATGCAATACCGAGCATAATACAGAGCTGAACTAAAAGAACTACATAATATCTCAGACTGAAAATAAGGTACAAGCTGTAATAAATACAATAAACTCCCAGCTCACCAGAATAATACATCTAGCTGGCTAAAGCCAGACCCAAAATAATAGGAGAATACAACAGTCTGAGTGGAGGGTACAACATCTGTCTAAAAGCAGCTCTCAGCCTCACAGGAGATCTATCTACTCAGCGATCCCCTTACCTCAATCAGCTGCCGATGGCCTAGCAGCTCCCGCAGAAGACTCTGCAAAACAGAGGAAAGAAGAGAGGAAAAACAACAATGGTGGGTGAGAACCACTAGTAAACCAGTAGCCTCCCCCTGTGGGTAAAGCCTCAAACTCCGACGTACCCACTAAGCCTACCAGAGGCAAAAGGAAGAAGGAAAGTGGTAAGCTATAAGACTGCTGAAACTGGAAAAAAACTACCACTGGTATGCCTCTAAATGCAGTGTCAAAAGGAATGACTGTATGTATGCATCAGTAATCATATCTGTCCAAATAAACCCAATCTAGCCACCAGTAAAGACTGGTACTGCCTGCTCAAACTGTCTCAAGAACCCAATAGGGGACCAGCACACATGGCTCGTAATCCCAGTAAGTAACAGACCAGCACACATGGCTCGGTCATAAGCCTACATCCGGAGTGGCACTCGAGGGGAGCGACCCACACGAGTAAAGTAACCAATATCTCACAAGTATCACAAAATAGCAGGACTGGATCATGACTATGCTCAAGTGGGAAAAATCCATCCACTAAAAGAACCCTGATCCCCCAATCTGATGCAAAGATCGACATCCGGTCAACCGCCTAATGTCCGCGGTTACCGCAATACCCCACAAGTCCACAATCTGATAACATAGACAATATCTGGTCAACCGCCTAATATCCGCGGTTGCCGTAATCCCCCATAAAACTATGATCAAGTACCACCTGTCCCAGACTCCAAAGTCTCGACTACACTATCTCAACCCCCTGCTCGAACCCGAGCAACATGAATCAAAAGTCTAAATGCAAAGGAGAAAGGAAACAAGCATGGTTTCTCCTAAGTCAAGTCCCAATATGATAGTGTAGCAATAAATAGTGGCATGCAAATATCATCATGAAAGATAAAAGAGAGAGAGTATCAAACAACAGTTCGACATGTGTATTAGATGATAGATCCGTAAAGATATAACCATTATGCCAAAATCACTAACCGACTACATAAGTCTATCATCCCTGGTCCATAATAAATCATCACTATAATTTTCTCATAATCATGTTCTCACAGTTAATATTTCCCCAAAAATATTTCCAACATGATATATCCACAAGATTGGTCTCACATTTATTTTGATTTAAGCGTGGATGTCAAGGGGTGATCAATCAATAAGTCCAAATGGGGAATCCTCTAAATAAACTTAGTAAGTATATCACAGTAAGAGGTAAGCAACAACTACCCACCTGTAGTGACCCGACCCTTAGGGGTAGTTTTGAACTCACATGTAATTGCTTAAGCCTTAAGCGAAGTAAAATTATTTAACTTTCAAAAGTCGGCCGGGACGAGGTGTGTGTATTTTTCTGCGATAGAGCGCGAAAAACGATGACCGACGGTGCGATCGGATTCGAAATCCGATGTCGGGATCTCCCGGAATGGGATCCTTTCCGACGCGGCGTTTAGTCACGCATCGGAAACCGTGCAAAATATCTTGCACCCGTTGGAGATAAGGTGGGTTATCTCGTAGGGGATAATTAATTAATTAATTAATCAATTATCCGGTGACGGAAATTTAAATCCCACTACGTATCATTAAAGGAGAAATTAATCGTACGTGTACTTAAAATTGGGAATTTATTTCCCGTGATTATTTAATAAAGGTGATTAAATAATCGGTGGTCAGGATTTAAAGGTGAGGATTTTATCCCATCAGTCAGATATTTATTTGAGAAATAGAAACGGGGTATTGCGGGTTTTCCTACGCACGTAAGATAAAGAGGAAATTAATTAAATAATAATAGGGATTATCGGTAAGGGATTAATTAATTAATGAATTAATTAATTAGAGTCAAAAATATCCGAGGAGGATTTTGACGGTGCGTACGTATGAAATAAGATAAAAAGGGATAAATAAATAACGAGATTTATTTATTCCCCGTTTACCGAATGGAAACCCTAATTTAAAATACCGCCTCCTCAAACCCTTCCCTTTCGTGCGTGCCGAAAACCAAACGAAATCCTAATTAGAAAAGAAAGAGGAAAACCCTAACCGGAGGAGAAAAGAGGAAAAGAAGGAGGAAGCGGAGGAACCCGATCGCCCCGATTCACGTGCCGGGGATCGGAGAACGAGACGCCATCGTCTACGGGGAGCGGATCCGGATCTCCGACGCCGCGAGAAACAAGATCGGATCTTTTACTCCGATGAATTTAAGGTTAGTCATCATCGTTTCGTTTGTTAAACAAATCGGGGGTTTTCCGTGTTCTTGTTGGATTATTTTAATCGGAACATCGTTCGCGGATTTTCGTCGGGTTTTGATCCATATTTTATCCTCGTTCTAGATCGGGTGTGATCGAGGATTTTTATCGGATTTTAATTGATGGTTTTTAACGGGTTTCTTGTTATCGAACTTCCGATCGACGTTTTGGGTGTTCGTCGATCGTCGGGTTAGCCGTTAGAATTACCGGGAATTTTCCGGGAATTTTCCGGGAATTTTTCGGGAATTTTTCGGGCGACTCCGGCGGGACATAGTGGGTTAACGGGAGGCCGCCGCCGCCGTTGTTAGACGGGAGGCCGCCGCCGTCGTTACCATGTGCGCGGGGTCGTCGCCGGGATCCCATGGGAGCGAAAACGGAGAAGAAATCGCGAAACGGGAGCGAAAACGGCGAAAAAACGGAAAAAAGGGGGGTTTACTGTGCTAGCCGTAAGGCCTCTTGGCCCGCGGTCCACGGGCCGGGGCGTGCACCCGGTGCACGCCCGCGGCGCGGGAGCCGCAGACCCGGTGCACGCTCCGCCCGTGCACCGGCCCAGCCCGCAGGCGTGGTCCACGACCAGGCGTGCGCCCGGTCTTGGCGCGGCGGCCCGAAACCGTGAGCCCGGTGCACACACGGGTCGTGCACCGGCCCGGCCCGTAGCGCACGGTGCACGCTCCCTGCGTGCACCCGGCTCATGCCGCTGCCGCCTGATGCTGTAAACCCGGCCCATGGTGGCTCCCGTGCACCATCCGACAGCCCGGAGTTCATTTGCTCCGTTTGGGTCCGTTTTTCCACCGTTTTGAGCGCGGTTTTCGCCGTTGGGATCGTTATTTCCGTGGCTTTCTTGGCATGGCCACTTGGGACCGTCTTGGTCACTAATTTATTATGTTGGGTGCCGATTTCGCCGACGCTCCGCGCCTCGACGAAATTGTCGGGGGCGCGCCGTCGGGTCTTTCTCTCCTCGTTTTCGTCGTCGGGGCTTCTCGGCTGGACCATTGACGCCCCAAGTTGGCGACTAGTTGAGAGATTGGGTTTTGTTAGTTTCCGTTAGCGGTTTTGGGTTTCGGTTTTCGGCGAACTGGACCGTGTTGGACTTTTCCGTCAAAAGGGGTAAATTGGGTCTTTTGTTTTGGGATGTTAGTACACGTTTGTGACTATTATTATCCTTGCGGACTTTCTTTAGGTCCAGGGGTGCAGCGGGAGAGCGCGAAGGATACAGGTGTTCCGATTGCTCTCCAACAAGGTGGGTAGGGTTGCTATAAGTGCAACAAGTGCAGTAAGTGCATTTATCGCCATTAAAGTACTCTTAAATTTACCTAACAAAGTAGATGGACAGTTTAACCTTTCGCTTAATGATGTTTTATCTAACAATTTAAGCGGCTGCGGTCGCGGTGCTCACCACACGCCAATCTTGGCAATCCGGTTTCGGATGCTGCACGTACACCGGCGGATCGGGCCACCGCATGGTGTACTTTTCCGGAAAAGTGGTCTTTTTGACCCGTGTGCCTCACAAAGGGGTGGGAGCCGTGAGGACCCCTTCACGGCAGCTATAGGGGCCGCACTAGCCCCGTGAAGAGGTTAAAAGCATCAAAAGGTGTTTGCGCACGAGGGGGGACTTTAGTCTCCCCGACAGGTACTCTGGGGTTGGTGCCCAGCTTAATTAATAAATAATCTGGGGTTGGTGCCCAGTTTAAAATATGCACAGGGGTTTAACGAAAGGTTACGGTGTACTCGGTGTTTTCGGTTCGTTTTTCCTTCCTTGATACTCTTAGACATCTACTTTGTTTGTCACTGACGTTACCCACTCCGTGACAGGTACTGCTACTAGGTGCGTCAGCCGGGGTGACGGTGGGGCTGCGTCGTGAGGACCGTAGTCGGACACTTGGTTATTATGATTATATCTCATTTCCTTTTTCGTATAAATACTTAATTTGCTTGTGGATGGCTTTAGTTGTGAACATGTACTAATTAGCTCTGTGGATGAGGTGTATTCTTATGTTTTAATTACGTTTAGTGGCGTTCCTTTTATGCGGCATGTTTTCATGATAAATTAAAGGATTGCGAAAATGTTTTCTCAAAACGAAGTGCCGTGTGGGCACGGGTTTTGCAAATGCTGGGTTTTATCCTTTCCAAACACTGACGCCGCTTTATAAACTTGCTTTAATTGGTGATGAATGTCTACGGTATGGTTGTTGGTTGGTGATTAATGTGTGATGAATTGTATGTTGTAAATGAGACGCCGTGCATATACAAAGGAGACTCTGTCCGTGGACAGAGTGAATTTGTGTATGTGGCGGTCTGGCACGCACCGGGGTTGAGGTTTATATCACCTTATTAAGAAAAAAAAATAGACACGCAATTTTCCGCTTTAAATGACTCAAAAACCCCCGGGGGCGTGACAGATTAAATGGTATCAGAGAAATACAACCACAACCATAGTAGACGTGATCCACATCCACAGTGTAAGGTGCCACAAGCAAATTGGACATGAGATAACCAAGGTATAGGTGCGGTAGTACGTGAGAGTACGGGGAAAAAGGGGATTTAACATAGGTGTAAACGTAAGACAGGGTGCTAGGGTTATAACCTTAGGGTTAACGTGGTTTCTTTGTTTACAAGCGGACGATGGCCCGAAATGGGTTATCAGCGGAGAACGCAGGGGCAAAAAGTACGGTGCGAACAGCGGCGGAGTGTCAGCTTCTTCTACAACGGCTACAAGAGATGGCCGGGCAGTTAGCAACCCCTGTGGAGCGACATCTTCAAGGTAGTGCAAACGGCGGGTTTGCACACCTTCCAGGAGGTGGACGATAGAGCCACCGCGGTGGAGCGCGAATTACGATGTCTCAAGCCCGACGGGAGAGCTCAGGACATAGCAGGGATAAGAAACGAACCCGGCCAAACTTCGGAAGAGGGCATACCAAGAGGAGCCGGCCTCCTAAATACTCGAGATTGCAATAAGGAACCAAGAATGCGCAGACAGAGGACTCGGAGTACGACATGGACAAGAAACGACCCCAGCCCTTCTCAGGAGGGGGATTTTCTAGCGGAGACCGGCCATGCATCATCTACAGAGGAGCACCTCGGGGGAAATTATTCATTCCGGAAGCACGACCTTTGCTTCTAATGTGACAAACTGGGACAGTTCCGTTTTTACTGCCCCGAACCCGGAAATGATTCTTTGGAGTCGCGACATGGATGAGAGGTCTTATGCGACGACACGACAAAGGACGCACTACCCGAGGGAAGCAGTAGCAGGAAAGACCCCTTACGAAGAGTAATGTTGGTCTTGACCCCAGGAGAACCCTTAGGAGCAAATACTCTGTACTTTCCTGCCCAATAAGGATGCGAAGACTTAGTTGTCTTTGGTGTTGGCCCTTTATTATGGATCAAATAGGTCCAACTTCCTGCCTTGAGACAATAGGCCCAAGGGACTAGTGAGTTGGGTTGGGTGAGCCCGAAAGGTTGAGTAGGCTGCGGTCCGCAATAGACCTAACGGCAGGAGGCCCAACAATAGACCCAACATCCAGGTGGGTTGGGTCTGGTCGAGATCTGTGGTGCGGTGTATGCCACTTTAAGTGAATCGGATGCGCACCTCTGAGAGCTCAGGCTTTTGGGGTTAATGTTTAGCGCCGACGATTCGACATTTGAGGCTTAGTGGTAAGGGAATTTCCGGATGTATTTCTGGCTGAGCTCCCCGGAATGCCGCCGGAACGAGAGGTCGACTTCCCTATTGAGTTGCTTCCCGGCACCAAGCCCATCACTAAAGCACCGTACAGGATGGCCTTCGCGGAGTTGAAAGAACTCAAGGCACAGTTGGAGGACCTTTTGGATAAGGGTTTTATCAGACCAAGCGCGTCGCCCTGGGGCGCGCCTGTCCTGTTTGTAAGAAAGAAGGACGGAAGTCTCCGGTTGTGCGTCGATTACCGGGAGATAAATAAGGTCACTGTTAAGAATAAGTACCCCCTGCCAAGGATCGACGACCTCTTTGACCAACTACAGGGGGCGACGGTGTTTTCAAAAAAAATTGACTTGCAGTCGGGCTATCATCAGGTCCGGGTTAAGGGGGAAGATATCCCCAAAACGGCTTTTCGCACTCGCTATGGCCATTACGAATTTACGGTAATGCCATTCGGGCTAACTAATGCCCCGGCGGTGTTTATGGACATGATGAACAGGGTATTCAAACCCTTTCTAGACTTGTTCGTGGTGGTCTTCATCGACGATATCCTCATCTACTCGCGTACCGACGAGGAACACGAAGAACACCTGCGCACAGTCCTCCAGACCCTACGGGAACGGAAACTTTATGCCAAACTCAAAAAGTGTGAGTTTTGGCTACGTGAGGTTGGTTTCTTGGGGCATGTAATCTCGGCGGCTGGAGTCGCGGTGGATCCGAAGAAGATAGATTCGGTGACAGACTGGCCCCGACCGACCACGGTGACGGAAATTCGAAGCTTCCTGGGATTAGCCAGGTAGTACCGGCGCTTCGTGGAGGGCTTCTCCAAGATAGCCACCCCCCTAACCCGTCTGACGAGAAAGGGGGAAAAGTTCATCTGGACGGATAAGTGCCAGAGGAGCTTCGAGGAGCTTAAGGATAGGTTGACGCGAGCCTCGATTCTCGCCCTGCCAGAGCCAGGGGAGGATTACGAAGTATATTGCGATGCGTCGCGAAATGGATTGGGTGGAGTACTCATGCAACGGGGAAAGGTCATAGCCTATGCATCAAGGCAGCTCAAGGAGTATGAGCGGAATTACCCCGTGCACGATTTGGAACTCGCAGCGGTGGTGTTTGTCCTCAAGCTTTGGAGACACTACCTGTATGGGGCACACTGCAATGTGTACTCAGATCATAAGAGTCTCAAGTACCTTTTCACCCAAAGGGAGCTAAATCTGCGACAAAGGCGGTGGCTTGAGCTACTAAAGGATTACGATCTAACGATCCACTATTGTCACGCCCCCGGGGGTTTTTGAGTCATTTAAAGCGGAAAATTGCGTGTCTATTTTTTTTTTCTTAATAAGGTGATATAAACCTCAACCCCGATGCGTGCCAGACCGCCACATACACAAATTCACTCTGTCCACGGACAGAGTCTCCTTTGTATATGCACGGCGTCTCATTTACAACATACAATTCATCACACATTAATCACCAACCAACAACCATACCGTAGACATTCATCACCAATTAAAGCAAGTTTATAAAGCGGCGTCAGTGTTTGGAAAGGATAAAACCCAGCGTTTGCAAAACCCGTACCCACACGGCACTTCGTTTTGAGAAAACATTTTCGCAATCCTTTAATTTATCATGAAAACATGCCGCATAAAAGGAACGCCACTAAACATAATTAAAACATAAGAATACACCTCATCCACAGAGCTAATTAATACATGTTCACAACTAAAGCCATCCACAAGCAAATTAAGTATTTATACGAAAAAGGAAATGAGATATAATCATAATAACCAAGTGTCCGACTACGGTCCTCACGACGCAGCCCCACCGTCACCCCGGCTGACGCACCTAGTAGCAGTACCTGTCACGGAGTGGGTAACGTCAGTGACAAACAAAGTAGATGTCTAATAGTATCAAGGAAGGAAAAACGAACCGAATACACCGAGTACACCGTAACCTTTCGTTAAACCCCTGTGCATATTTTAAACTGGGCACCAACCCCAGATTATTTATTAATTAAGCTGGGCACCAACCCCAGAGTACCTGTCGGGGAGACTAAAGTCCCCCCTCGTGCACAAACACCTTTTGATGCTTTTAACCTCTTCACGGGGCTAGTGCGGCCCCTATAGCTGCCGTGAAGGGGTCCTCACGGCTCCCACCCCTTTGTGAGGCACACGGGTCAAAAAGACCACTTTTCCGGAAAAGTACACCATGCGGTGGCCCGATCCGCCGGTGTACGTGCAGCATCCGAAACCGGATTGCCAAGATTGGCGTGTGGTGAGCACCGCGACCGCAGCCGCTTAAATTGTTAGATAAAACATCATTAAGCGAAAGGTTAAACTGTCCATCTACTTTGTTAGGTAAATTTAAGAGTACTTTAATGGCGATAAATGCACTTACTGCACTTGTTGCACTTATAGCAACCCTACCCACCTGGTTGGAGAGAAGACGGGTCACCCGAGCCCTCTGCACTCTCCCGCTGCGCACCTGGACCTATAAAAAGTCCGCACGGATACTAAGATCAGAATACATACTAACATATTGCAACAGAACTACCCCACTCTATTATGTACGAAGAGTCCGGCACCGTCCCGCTGTCCGGCGGGACACCCTTGCCTTGAGCGGCCGTCGCCGTCCGTCGGAGCCGCGCGCGGCGTGGCTCCGCGGACGGCGCCCGCATAGTGCCCCGCGCGGCGTCCGCGCGGTGCCCGTGCGGACACGGGCCCGCGCGGCCGCCCGTGCGGCGCCCGCGCGGGTGCCCGCGCGGCGCCCGCGCTGGCCGCCCGTGCGGCACCGCGCGCGGGTGCCCGCGCGGCTCCCGCGCGGGGCCGCCCGCGCGGCACCCCGCGCGGGTGCCCGCGCGGCGCCCGCGTGGGTCCGCCCGCGCGGCACCCCGCGCGGGTGCCCGCGCGGCTCCCGCGCGGGTGCCCGCGCGGCGCCCGTGCGGGCCGCCCGCGCGTACCCGCGCGGTGCCCGCGCGGTGCCCGCGCGGCACCCCGCGCGGGTGACCGCGCGGCGCCCGCGCGGCACCCCGCGCGGCGCCCCGCGCGGCGCCCGCGCGGGGCCGCCCGCGCGGCGCCCTTGCGGGTGCGACCCGCGCGGCGTCGTCGCCGCTTGCGGCGGCGTCCGGTTGTCCGCGATTGTTTTCCCCCTCCCCGCGCGATGCCCTAGCGGCACCGCGCGTCTCCGCCGTCCGTTCCGTCCGTCTAGCACAATTACGACGACGGCGACGGGGACGGCGGAGAAACTCCAGAAATTGACGAAAAGGCGACAGGAAAAATCCGGAAAAATTACTAAAAAAATATTCTACTAACCGGAGATCGTCGGGAAGGTGTCCGGTCGTGTTTCTTGCCTTCGGGTCGGCGTTTGGGGCGATCGGCTCCTTCTCTTTTCCTTCTCCTTCCTCCGGTTAGGGTTCCGTTCTCTCTTTTCTTTCCTTTTCCTCACCGGTTGGGGTTTCGGTACGCACGAAAGAGGAGGGTTTGAGGAGGCGGTATTTTAAAAATAGGGTTTCGTTCGGTAAACGGGGGAATAAATAGATCTCCCTATCTATTTATCCTATTTCACGCATACGCACCGTCAAAATCCTTTCGGATATTTTGACTCCGATTAATTAATTTATTAATTGATTAGTCCTTACCGATAACCCTATTACTTAATTATTTAATTAATATCCGCTTTATCTTACACGTGCGTAACTAGGAAAACCCAAAACATCCTGTTTCTATTTCTCAAATAAATATCTGACTTACGAGATAAAATCTTCACCCTTTTAAATCCTGGCCACCGATTATTTAATCACCTTCATTAAATAATCATGGGGGATAAATTCCCACTTGGATTTAAATCATCGGTTATTTAAATTTCCAATTTTCAAATCCCGGTCACCGATTATTTAATCCCCTTCATTAAATAATCTTGGAAAGATAAATTTCCAAATTTAAGTATCTGGATTTTATCTCTTATCCAATCCGCGAGATAAAATCCCCCCTTTTATTCGTACGTAGGAGGATTTAAATTTCCGTCACCGGATAATTGATTAATTAATTAATTAATTATCCCCTACGAGATAACCCACCTCATCTCTAACGGGTGCAAGATATTTTTGCACGGTTTCCGAAGCGTGACTAATTACCGCGTCGCTAAGGATCCCGTTCCGGGAGATCCCGACATCGGATTTCGAATCCGATCGCACCGTCGGTCATCGTTTTTCGCGCTCTATCGCAGAAAAATACACACACCTTGTCCCGGCCGACTTTTGAAAATTAAATAATTTTATTTCGCTTAAGGCTTAAGCGATTACATGTGAGTTCAAAAATACCCCTAAGGGTCGGGTCACTACACCACTCACACTTTATAAAAAGTTTCGTCCCGAAACTTAAGCTCAATCCTCACTAAACACCTCAGGAAAGCATTCCCTCATTTTCGACTCCAGTTCCCACGTCGCCTCGCGCTCGTCGTGGTTGCTCCACTGGACCTTCACATAGGGGATTGTTCGGTTGCGCAACTTCTTGTCCTCTCTTGCCAAAATCCGCACCGGCGTCTCCTCGACGCTCAAATCCTCTCGCAACTCGATGGTGGAGGCATCCAAGGCATGAGAGGGGTCTGCCAGGTATTTCCGGAGCATTGAAACATGGAAGACGTTGTGGACTCGTTCGAGGTTCGGTGGCAGGGCTAAGCGGTATGCCACCGGTCCTACGCGCTCCAGGATTTCGAACGGTCCCACGTACCTCGGACTTAGCTTTCCCTTTATGCCGAAACGCCGGTTTCCCTTGGAGGGTGAAACCCGGAGCAGCACATGCTCGCCCACCATAAACTCTAGGTCTCGGCGTCTGTTGTCCGCGTAACTCTTCTGCCTGCTCTGGGCGGTCAGTAACCTTTGCTTAATTAATCGCACCTTTGCTTCGGTCTCCTCCACCAAATCTGGGCCCAGAAACTTTCGCTCACCTAAGTCGTCCCAGCATATTGGAGACCGACAGCGGCGCCCGTACAGTGCCTCGTACGGCGCCATCTGAATACTGGCCTGGTAACTATTATTGTAGGCAAATTCCACCAGGGGCAAACACCGTGCCCACCCTTCGCCCAAGTCCAGAACGCATGCTCGAAGCATGTCCTCCACGATCTGTATCACCCGCTCTGATTGCCCATCGGTTTGCGGATGAAAAGCTGTGCTGAAGTGCAACTTGGTCCCCATCGCTTGTTGCAGGCTTCGCCAAAAGTTCGACACAAAACGTGTGTCTCTGTCCGACGTGATGGATGTCGGTACTCCGTGCAACCTTACTATTTCATCGATATATGTTTGTGCCAGTCGTTCCCGAGTCCACGTCGTGTGTATGGGCAAAAAGTGGGCCGATTTCGTCAATCGGTCCACGACCACCCATATCGCATCGTGTCCCTGTGGCGATCTCGGGAATCCGGTCACAAAATCCATGGTGATCATATCCCACTTCCACTCGGGCACCGGTAACGGTTGCAATTTTCCTGCCGGGCGCTGGTGCTCGGCCTTCACCTGTTGGCACACCAGGCAGTGTGCCACAAATCGCGTCACGTCTCCCTTCATTTTGGGCCACCAGAAGGTTTGCTTGACGTCCTTGTACATCTTCGTTCCCCCGGGATGCGCTGCATATGGGGCAGCATGCGCCTCCCGCAGAATCTCCTCCTTGAGCTCCGGTAGATCCGGCACGCAGATTCGTCCCCGAAATCGTATCGTGCCGTCGGAGTTCACCATGAAATCGCTCTCCTTGTCGGCGGTTATTCTACTCCGCACCAGCTGGAGCTGATTATCAGTCGATTGGCCTTCGAGAATCCTGTCCAGCAGAGTAGGTCTGACCACCAATGTCAGAAGCTGTGCGACTGTCCCTGCCGGTACTACCTCTAGTCTTAATCGCGAAAATTCCGCAATCAGACTATCCTGCCGTGTAATGGCGCTTACATCCGCCTCCACGGCCTGTCCTTTGCGACTCAGGGCGTCGGCCACCACGTTGGCCTTTCCCGGGTGATAGTGGATCGTTAGATCGTAGTCCTTTAATAGCTCAAGCCACCGCCTTTGTCGCAGATTTAGCTCCCTTTGGGTGAAGAGGTACTTGAGACTCTTATGATCTGAGTACACATTGCAGTGTGCCCCATACAGGTAGTGTCTCCAAAGCTTGAGGACAAACACCACCGCTGCGAGTTCCAAATCGTGCACGGGGTAATTCCGCTCATACTCCTTGAGCTGCCTTGATGCATAAGCTATGACCTTTCCCCGTTGCATGAGTACTCCACCCAATCCATTTCGCGACGCATCGCAATATACTTCGTAATCCTCCCCTGGCTCTGGCAGGGCGAGAATCGGGGCTCGCGTCAACCTATCCTTAAGCTCCTCGAAGCTTCTCTGGCACTTATCCGTCCAGATGAACTTTTCCCCCTTTCTTGTCAGACGGGTTAGGGGGGTGGCTATCTTGGAGAAGCCCTCCACGAAGCGCCGGTAATACCCGGCCAATCCCAGGAAGCTTCGAATTTCCGTCACCGTGGTCGGTCGGGGCCAGTCTGTCACCGAATCTATCTTCTTCGGATCCACCGCGACTCCAGCCGCCGAGATTACATGCCCCAAGAAACCGACCTCTCGGAGCCAAAACTCACACTTTTTGAGTTTGGCGTAGAGTTTCCGTTCCCGAAGGGTCTGGAGGACTGTGCGCAGATGTTCTTCATGTTCCTCGTCCGTACGCGAGTAGATGAGGATATCGTCGATGAAGACAACCACGAACAAGTCTAGAAAGGGTTTGAATACCCTGTTCATCATATCCATGAACACTGCCGGGGCATTTGTGAGCCCGAACGGCATTACCGTAAACTCGTAATGGCCATAACGAGTACGGAAAGCCGTTTTGGGGATGTCCTCCCCCTTGACCCGGACCTGATGATAGCCCGACTGCAGGTCAATTTTTGAGAACACCGTCGCCCCCCGTAACTGGTCAAAGAGGTCGTCGATTCTTGGCAGGGGGTACTTATTCTTGACCGTGACCTTATTTATCTCCCGGTAGTCGATGCACAACCGGAGACTTCCGTCCTTCTTCCTCACAAACAGGACGGGCGCGCCCCAAGGTGACGCGCTTGGTCTGATGAAACCTTTGTCCAAAAGGTCCTCCAACTGTGCCTTGAGTTCCTTCAGCTCCGCGAAGGCCATCCTGTACGGTGCCTTGGTGATGGGCTTGGTGCCGGGGAGCAGTTCAATTGGGAAGTCAACCTCTCGTTCCGGCGGCATTCCGGGAAACTCCGCCGGAAATACATCCGGGAATTCCCTTACCACGGGACCGCTGAGCCTGGTCTGGGGAGCGGCCCCGAGCTACATGACAGCCCATCGGGTTCCCGGTTGCAAGGCATAGGGCGGAGCCTATTTATTCCTTGCATGGCCCTTAATGGGCCCCGAATACACCGGGTTTTCCTAGGCTTCGAAATCCGCCCGCGCGCATTGGCCGGGGGAGGTTTCGCCTAATACTTAAGGGTCCTAGTGAGGGGGAGAGAGAGAGGAAGTCTAACGAGGGTAGCTGGCTAAGGTGCAATCGGCTCTCTAAAAAAAAATAAAAACTGAACAGTAATCACCTGCCGTCACTAAGTCTGGGACGTCGCGTCCTCTGCTGCAGTATCCCGGGGAACCCGTCCGCAGCCCCTGGGCCAGCGTCGTACGGCGTGCTGGGGGAGGGGCCTAACGTCTGAGGAGTCCGAGGAGTCTGAGGAGTCTGAGGGTTCCCGGTTGTCGGGCGGGTCCCTTGGCTGAATGGGAGCCGCGGCACTGTCTGGTTCCTTCTGCGGTGGTGGCGTAGGGGCGGCGGCGGCGGGCCTCTGAGGGCAGACGTCAAGAGTGTGATCCGGCAACCCGCACCGGTTGCAGTAATGGTACCTCCAAGTACACTCCGCTACCGGGTGCGCACCCTGGCAGATCACGCACGGCCCCTGAGGTGGTTTCGCGTCCCTCGCTGGAGCCGGTTCTTCCTTCCGCGCCCCCTCCGGTGGTCCCCCTCCTCGATCTTCTTGGGCGGGGCCCCCTTGGGGAACGGGTGTAGCAGTCCTCTCTGTCCTCCTCGTTCGCGGTGCCGGAGGCCTGGTGACCCCCGGTTTCCAAGGGCAGTCGTAACGGTTATGGCCCGGCCTGCCACACCGATAGCAATGATCGCGCCTCCACGGGCAATCCGTCACCTGGTGTGCTCCCACACATATGGGGCAAGGCCTCCCGAGCGGTCTGGGTCCTGCTCTCGTCGCCCTCGCGAAGTCGCCCTCTGTCCTCGGGCGCTTGTGTGCCGGGCCCTGTCGCAAGGGGTCCTCCGTCGGACCCGGATAGGCAAACCTCTGTCGTGCGCGTGCCTCGGCCAGTGCCTGCTCTGCTCGCAGGGCTAACATCACCGCCTCGTCGAAGGTGGGGAACCCAGCTGGGGGCATTCCCCGATGGACGTCGTTCATGGCGCCCCGCTGGGTGTGGTCAACACCCTCAAAATCTCGAATCAGTAGGCCCAGGCGCTCCGTAAGGGTTAGCATTTGCCCCGCTATGTCTCGCAGCTGGTTTAGGAGTAAACGGTTGGCGGCAGCTGCGGAATCCATCCTGTCCGTCATGAAACAATTAGTGCTCGGCGGCCGAACCCTGGCCGTTGACTGCTGTAGACAGAGAAACCAGGTTATCTCAAACGTTATCATCCTAGTACCTTGTCCTACATTTATACCTATATTTCGTTCCCATCTCCCCGTACTCTCACGTACTACGCACCTATACCTTGGTTATCTCATGTCCCATTTGCTTGTGGCACCTTGCACTGTGGATGTAAATCCCGTCTACTATGGTTGTGGTTGTATTTTCTCTGATACCATTTAATCTGTCACGCCCCCGGGGGTTTTTGAGTCATTTAAAGCGGAAAATTGCGTGTCTATTTTTTTTTTCTTAATAAGGTGATATAAACCTCAACCCCGGTGCGTGCCAGACCGCCACATACACAAATTCACTCTGTCCACGGACAGAGTCTCCTTTGTATATGCACGGCGTCTCATTTACAACATACAATTCATCACACATTAATCACCAACCAACAACCATACCGTAGACATTCATCACCAATTAAAGCAAGTTTATAAAGCGGCGTCAGTGTTTGGAAAGGATAAAACCCAGCGTTTGCAAAACCCGTGCCCACACGGCACTTCGTTTTGAGAAAACATTTTCGCAATCCTTTAATTTATCATGAAAACATGCCGCATAAAAGGAACGCCACTAAACGTAATTAAAACATAAGAATACACCTCATCCACAGAGCTAATTAATACATGTTCACAACTAAAGCCATCCACAAGCAAATTAAGTATTTATACGAAAAAGGAAATGAGATATAATCATAATAACCAAGTGTCCGACTACGGTCCTCACGACGCAGCCCCACCGTCACCCCGGCTGACGCACCTAGTAGCAGTACCTGTCACGGAGTGGGTAACGTCAGTGACAAACAAAGTAGATGTCTAATAGTATCAAGGAAGGAAAAACGAACCGAATACACCGAGTACACCGTAACCTTTCGTTAAACCCCTGTGCATATTTTAAACTGGGCACCAACCCCAGATTATTTATTAATTAAGCTGGGCACCAACCCCAGAGTACCTGTCGGGGAGACTAAAGTCCCCCCTCGTGCACAAACACCTTTTGATGCTTTTAACCTCTTCACGGGGCTAGTGCGGCCCCTATAGCTGCCGTGAAGGGGTCCTCACGGCTCCCACCCCTTTGTGAGGCACACGGGTCAAAAAGACCACTTTTCCGGAAAAGTACACCATGCGGTGGCCCGATCCGCCGGTGTACGTGCAGCATCCGAAACCGGATTGCCAAGATTGGCGTGTGGTGAGCACCGCGACCGCAGCCGCTTAAATTGTTAGATAAAACATCATTAAGCGAAAGGTTAAACTGTCCATCTACTTTGTTAGGTAAATTTAAGAGTACTTTAATGGCGATAAATGCACTTACTGCACTTGTTGCACTTATAGCAACCCTACCCACCTGGTTGGAGAGAAGACGGGTCACCCGAGCCCTCTGCACTCTCCCGCTGCGCACCTGGACCTATAAAAAGTCCGCACGGATACTAAGATCAGAATACATACTAACATATTGCAACAGAAATACCCCACTCTATTATGTACGAAGAGTCCGGCACCGTCCCGCTGTCCGGCGGGACACCCTTGCCTTGAGCGGCCGTCGCCGTCCGTCGGAGCCGCGCGCGGCGTGGCTCCGCGGACGGCGCCCGCATAGTGCCCCGCGCGGCGTCCGCGCGGTGCCCGTGCGGACACGGGCCCGCGCGGCCGCCCGTGCGGCGCCCCCGCGCGGGCCGCGCGCGCCCGCGCGCGCCCGCGCGGCGCCCCGCGCGGGTGCCCGCGCGGCGCCCGCGCGGCACCCCGCGCGGCCCGCGCGGCGCCCGCGCGGCGCCCCGCGCGGCGCCCGCGCGGGGCCGCCCCGCGCGGCGGCCGCGCGGTGCCCGCGCGGCGCCCGCGCGGGTGCGACCCGCGCGGCGCCGTCGCCGCTTGCGGCGGCGTCCGGTCGTCCGCGATTGTTTTCCCCCTCCCCGCGCGATGCCCTAGCGGCACCGCGCGTCTCCGCCGTCCGTTCCGTCCGTCTAGCACAATTACGACGACGGCGACGGGGACGGCGGAGAAACTCCAGAAATTGACGAAAAGGCGACAGGAAAAATCCGGAAAAATTACTAAAAAAATATTCTACTAACCGGAGATCGTCGGGAAGGTGTCCGGTCGTGTTTCTTGCCTTCGGGTCGGCGTTTGGGGCGATCGGCTCCTTCTCTTTTCCTTCTCCTTCCTCCGGTTAGGGTTCCGTTCTCTCTTTTCTTTCCTTTTCCTCACCGGTTGGGGTTTCGGTACGCACGAAAGAGGAGGGTTTGAGGAGGCGGTATTTTAAAAATAGGGTTTCGTTCGGTAAACGGGGGAATAAATAGATCTCCCTATCTATTTATCCTATTTCACGCATACGCACCGTCAAAATCCTTTCGGATATTTTGACTCCGATTAATTAATTTATTAATTGATTAGTCCTTACCGATAACCCTATTACTTAATTATTTAATTAATATCCGCTTTATCTTACACGTGCGTAACTAGGAAAACCCAAAACATCCTGTTTCTATTTCTCAAATAAATATCTGACTTACGAGATAAAATCTTCACCCTTTTAAATCCTGGCCACCGATTATTTAATCACCTTCATTAAATAATCATGGGGGATAAATTCCCACTTGGATTTAAATCATCGGTTATTTAAATTTCCAATTTTCAAATCCCGGTCACCGATTATTTAATCCCCTTCATTAAATAATCTTGGAAAGATAAATTTCCAAATTTAAGTATCTGGATTTTATCTCTTATCCAATCCGCGAGATAAAATCCCCCCTTTTATTCGTACGTAGGAGGATTTAAATTTCCGTCACCGGATAATTGATTAATTAATTAATTAATTATCCCCTACGAGATAACCCACCTCATCTCTAACGGGTGCAAGATATTTTTGCACGGTTTCCGAAGCGTGACTAATTACCGCGTCGCTAAGGATCCCGTTCCGGGAGATCCCGACATCGGATTTCGAATCCGATCGCACCGTCGGTCATCGTTTTTCGCGCTCTATCGCAGAAAAATACACACACCTTGTCCCGGCCGACTTTTGAAAATTAAATAATTTTATTTCGCTTAAGGCTTAAGCGATTACATGTGAGTTCAAAAATACCCCTAAGAGTCGGGTCACTACAACTATCATCCGGGAAAGGCCAACGTGGTGGCCGACACCCTGAGTCGCAAAGGACAGGCCGTGGAAGCGGATGTAAGCACCATTACACAGCAGGATAGTCTGATTGCGGAATTTTCGCGATTGAGACTAGGGGTAGTACCGGCGGGGACAGTCGCACAACTTCTGACATTGGTGGTCAGACCTACTCTGCTGGACAGGATTCTCGAAGGCCAATCGACTGATAATCAGCTCCAGCTGGTGCGGAGTAGAATAACCGCCGACAAGGAGGGCGACTTCATGGTGAACTCCGACGGCACGATACGATTTCGGGGACGAATCTGCGTGCCGGATCTACCGGAGCTCAAGGAGGAGATTCTGCGGGAGGCGCATACTGCCCCATATGCAGCGCATCCCGGGGGAACGAAGATGTACAAGGACGTCAAACAAACCTTCTGGTGGCCCAAATTGAAGGGAGACGTGACGCAATTTGTGGCACACTGCCTGGTGTGCCAACGGGTGAAGGCCGAGCACCAGCGCCCGGCAGGAAAATTGCAACCGTTACCGGTGCCCGAGTGGAAGTGGGACATGATCACCATGGATTTTGTGACCGGTTTCCCGAGATCGCCACAGGGACACGATGCGATATGGGTGATCGTGGACCGATTGACGAAATCGGCCCACTTTTTGCCCATACACACGACGTGGACTCGGGAACGACTGGCACAAACATATATCGATGAAATAGTAAGGTTGCACGGAATACCGACATCCATCACGTCGGACAGAGACACACGTTTTGTGTCGAACTTTTGGCGAAGCCTGCAACAAGCGATGGGGACCAAGTTGCACTTCAGCACAGCTTTTCATCCGCAAACCGATGGGCAATCAGAGCGGGTGATACAGATCGTGGAGGACATGCTTCGAGCATGCGTTCTGGACTTGGGCGAAGGGTGGGCACGGTGTTTGCCCCTGGTGGAATTTGCCTACAATAACAGCTACCAGGCCAGTATTCAGATGGCGCCGTACGAGGCACTGTACGGGCGCCGCTGTCGATCTCCAATATGCTGGGACGACTTAGGTGAGCGTAAGTTTCTGGGCCCAGATTTGGTGGAGGAGACCGAAGCAAAGGTGCGATTGATTAAACAAAGGCTACTGACCGCCCAAAGCAGACAGAAGAGTTACGCGGACAACAGACGCCGAGACCTAGAGTTCATGGTGGGCGAGCATGTGCTGCTCCGGGTTTCACCCTCCAAGGGAAACCGACGTTTCGGCATAAAGGGAAAGCTAAGCCCGAGGTACGTGGGACCGTTCGAAATCCTGGAGCGCGTAGGACCGGTGGCATACCGCTTAGCCCTGCCACCGAACCTCGAACGAGTCCACAACGTGTTCCATGTCTCAATGCTCCGGAAGTACCTCGCTGACCCCTCTCATGCCTTGGATGCCTCTACCATCGAGTTGCGAGAGGATTTAAGCGCCGAGGAGACGCCGGTGCGGATTTTGGCAAGAGAGGACAAGAAGTTGCGCAACCGAACAATCCCCTACGTGAAGGTCCAGTGGAGCAACCACGAAGAGCGCGAGGCGACGTGGGAACTGGAAGCGAAGATGAGGGAATGTTTTCCCGAATTGTTTTAGGGAGGTTTGTGCTTAAGTTTCGGGACGAAACTTTTTATAAAGTGTGAGTGGTGTAGTGACCCGACCCATAGGGGTATTTTTGAACTCACATGTAATTGCTTAAGCCTTAAGCGAAATAAAATTATTTAACTTTCAAAAGTCGGCCGGGACGAGGTGTGTGTATTTTTCTGCGATAGAGCGCGAAAAACGATGACCGACGGTGCGATCGGATTCGAAATCCGATGTCGGGATCTCCCGGAACGGGATCCTTACCGACGCGGCGATTAGTCACGCATCGGAAACCGTGCAAAATATCTTGCACCCGTTGGAGATAAGGTGGGTTATCTCGTAGGGGATAATTAATTAATTAATTAATCAATTATCCGGTGACGGAAATTTAAATCCCCCTACGTACAATTAAAGGAGAAATTTATTTTTCGTGATTATTTAATAAAGGTGATTAAATAATCGGTGGTCAGGATTTAAAGGTGAGGATTTTATCCCGTCAGTCAGATATTTATTTGAGAAATAGAAACGGGGTATTGCGGGTTTTCCTACGCACGTAAGATAAAGAGGAAATTAATTAAATAATAATAGGGATTATCGGTAAGGGATTAATTAATTAATGAATTAATTAATTAGAGTCAAAAATATCCGAGGAGGATTTTGACGGTGCGTACGTATGAAATAAGATAAAAAGGGATAAATAAATAACGAGATTTATTTATTCCCCGTTTACCGAATGGAAACCCTAATTTAAAATACCGCCTCCTCAAACCCTTCCCTTTCGTGCGTGCCGAAAACCAAACGAATCCTAATTAGAAAAGAAAGAGGAAAACCCTAACCGGAGGAGAAAAGAGGAAAAGAAGGAGGAAGCGGAGGAACCCGATCGCCCCGATTCACGTGCCGGGGATCGGAGAACGAGACGCCATCGTCTACGGGGAGCGGATCCGGATCTCCGACGCCGCGAGAAACAAGATCGGATCTTTTACTCCGATGAATTTAAGGTTAGTCATCATCGTTTCGTTTGTTAAACAAATCGGGGGTTTTCCGTGTTCTTGTTGGATTATTTTAATCGGAACATCGTTCGCGGATTTTCGTCGGGTTTTGATCCATATTTTATCCTCGTTCTAGATCGGGTGTGATCGAGGATTTTTATCGGATTTTAATTGATGGTTTTTAACGAGTTTCTTGTTATCGAACTTCCGATCGACGTTTTGGGTGTTCGTCGATCGTCGGGTTAGCCGTTAGAATTACCGGGAATTTTCCGGGAATTTTTCGAGAATTTTTCGGGAATTTTTCGGGCGACTCCGGCGGGACATAGTGGGTTAACGGGAGGCCGCCGCCGCCGTTGTTAGACGGGAGGCCGCCGCCGTCGTTACCATGTGCGCGGGGTCGTCGCCGGGATCCCATGGGAGCGAAAACGGAGAAGAAATCGCGAAACGGGAGCGAAAACGGCGAAAAAACGGAAAAAAGGGGGGTTTACTGTGCTAGCCGTAAGGCCTCTTGGCCCGCGGTCCACGGGCCGGGGCGTGCACCCGGTGCACGCCCGCGGCGCGGGAGCCGCAGACCCGGTGCACGCTCCGCCCGTGCACCGGCCCAGCCCGCAGGCGTGGTCCACGACCAGACGTGCGCCCGGTCTTGGCGCGGCGGCCGGAAACCGTGAGCCCGGTGCATACACGGGTCGTGCACCGGCCCGGCCCGTAGCGCACGGTGTACGCTCCCTGCGTGCACCCGGCTCATGCCGCTGCCGCCTGATGCTGTAAACCCGGCCCATGGTGGCTCCCGTGCACCATCCGACAGCCCGGAGTTCATTTGCTCCGTTTGGGTCCGTTTTTCCACCGTTTTGAGCGCGGTTTTCGCCGTTGGGATCGTTATTTCCGTGGCTTTCTTGGCATGGCCACTTGGGACCGTCTTGGTCACTAATTTATTATGTTGGGTGCCGATTTCGCCGACGCTCCGCGCCTCGACGAAATTGTCGGGGGCGCGCCGTCGGGTCTTTCTCTCCTCGTTTTCGTCGTCGGGGCTTCTCGGCTGGACCATTGACGCCCGAGTTGGCGACTAGTTGAGAGATTGGGTTTTGTTAGTTTCCGTTAGCGGTTTTGGGTTTCGGTTTTCGGCGAACTGGACCGTGTTGGACTTTTCCGTCAAAAGGGGTAAATTGGGTCTTTTGTTTTGGGATGTTAGTACACGTTTGTGACTATTATTATCCTTGCGGACTTTCTTTAGGTCCAGGGGTGCAGCGGGAGAGTGCGAAGGATACAGGTGTTCCGATTGCTCTCCAACAAGGTGGGTAGGGTTGCTATAAGTGCAACAAGTGCAGTAAGTGCATTTATCGCCATTAAAGTACTCTTAAATTTACCTAACAAAGTAGATGGACAGTTTAACCTTTCGCTTAATGATGTTTTATCTAACAATTTAAGCGGCTGCGGTCGCGGTGCTCACCACACGCCAATCTTGGCAATCCGGTTTCGGATGCTGCACGTACACCGGCGGATCGGGCCACCGCATGGTGTACTTTTCCGGAAAAGTGATCTTTTTGACCCGTGTGCCTCACAAAGGGGTGGGAGCCGTGAGGACCCCTTCACGGCAGCTATAGGGGCCGCACTAGCCCCGTGAAGAGGTTAAAAGCATCAAAAGGTGTTTGCGCACGAGGGGGGACTTTAGTCTCCCCGACAGGTACTCTGGGGTTGGTGCCCAGCTTAATTAATAAATAATCTGGGGTTGGTGCCCAGTTTAAAATATGCACAGGGGTTTAACGAAAGGTTACGGTGTACTCGGTGTTTTCGGTTCGTTTTTCCTTCCTTGATACTATTAGACATCTACTTTGTTTGTCACTGACGTTACCCACTCCGTGACAGGTACTGCTACTTGGTGCGTCAGCCGGGGTGACGGTGGGGCTGCGTCGTGAGGACCGTAGTCGGACACTTGGTTATTATGATTATATCTCATTTCCTTTTTCGTATAAATACTTAATTTGCTTGTGGATGGCTTTAGTTGTGAACATGTACTAATTAGCTCTGTGGATGAGGTGTATTCTTATGTTTTAATTACGTTTAGTGGCGTTCCTTTTATGCGGCATGTTTTCATGATAAATTAAAGGATTGCGAAAATGTTTTCTCAAAACGAAGTGCCGTGTGGGCACGGGTTTTGCAAACGCTGGGTTTTATCCTTTCCAAACACTGACGCCGCTTTATAAACTTGCTTTAATTGGTGATGAATGTCTACGGTATGGTTGTTGGTTGGTGATTAATGTGTGATGAATTGTATGTTGTAAATGAGACGCCGTGCATATACAAAGGAGACTCTGTCCGTGGACAGAGTGAATTTGTGTATGTGGCGGTCTGGCACGCACCGGGGTTGAGGTTTATATCACCTTATTAAGAAAAAAAAATAGACACGCAATTTTCCGCTTTAAATGACTCAAAAACCCCCGGGGGCGTGACACCACCTGACACGCAAATCCACACCCAAATAGCCTCCTCGCTGTCCACAGTCCTCTAACAGCGCAATCCGTCGAAAACAGTGTACTACAGCACAAAACAACGCTCCCGGTGTAAATACAACTCCCAAAAATAAAGTATTTGCTATTTTCCAAACAGTATGGAAAAAGAGGGGTTTTTCACCTCTATACAGTGCTCCCAAAAATCTAGAAAAATTACGGTTGCGTTCCTTGCGACGAGTAGATCGAAATCGACTATTTATTTGCCTTGATCTGATGCTCCTAGCTCAAGATATAAATCGGAGAAGTCAGTGCTGTCCAGAAAATATGACAGCAAAAAAGAGGGGTCAAAGGTGCCTCGGGAACCGTGCCAAAAGTGCGAAATGGAGCAAAGTGATCAACACGAAAAACGAAGCCTTACCTCTTAGGAACGTATTGTCGCAGAAATCATTCAAAAATTCCTCCTGGTTAGCACACAGCGATTTTCTGACTAAACTGCGACGGAAAATGGGCCGAAACTGAAAATCGTCGCAGTACGCCGCGTCGCAGATAACTCGCTGTCGGAAACTCCAAAAATTCTGAAATCTCTAGGGGAGAAAGAGGACAGAGAGAGGAACAACTTTCATATAGGACAAAATCTCATTTTCTCTCTCTAGAATTCGTAAATGGCAGAGAGAGAGAGAGAGGGGTCAATTTATAATGGGCCAAATCCTATTCGGGCTCCACAAAAGATCCCAGGCCGAACAGGAAACAGCAAAACTATCCAATCAGAACTTGCCACGTGTCCCAGAACACAAAACATCTATGCAGGGCCAATCATAAGCCGCCACGTGTCACCCGCCGCCCACGTGTTCCACGCGCCCGGCGCACGTGGGCGGCTCTGCGCCCGCCAATGAACAGTGGACACGTGTCCCACGTGGTCCACGGGGCGCACGAGCCCGGTCCACGCGCCGGGTCTTCCGGATCCTGTCGCCCAATCACAGCATGCCACGTGTCAGAGACAAGCCGCACTCCTTGACGCCGCCGGACCAATCAGAGGCTGCCACGTGGCATTTCGGATTTTTCGTGCACCTGGTGCACGTCAATCCTGTGGACCGCGCACAGCCCGCGCTTGCCCGCGCCTGCCCGCGCCGCCTGCAGCCCTGCTCCGCCCCCTGCGCTGCCTTGCTCCGCCGTGCGCCGCCGCCCGCCGCCTGCCGCCGGTCGCCGGAACAGTATTTTCCGGCGGCCGGATTTACTGTTCCGGTGAACAGTAACCTGGTGCCGAAAAATTAAGTGAATACACAGTTTTGATCGTTTTCGCGCGCTGAGTCCAAATCCGCAGTCCGTTTCGTCAAATTCTCATCCGAAATTTTGCCGAAAGCCCCCGGAAAAGCCTATTTGATCCGATTTTCGTGCCGGGTTCATATCTGAGGTCCGTTTTCGATTCTACAAGCTCCGATACACTATGTAAGCTTCCTATAGTCCCTATTAATGCTACAAAAATCTCTACAAAAGTTCGGATCATCACAGTAGATGTACCCCCTTTTTATTTTGAGAGTGTTATTTTGAGAGACCTTTATAGTGAGGTTCAGACTTGTACTTTTCTTTTTCTTTGGAGAGACTTTTGTATTTGTGAGGACTTGGATTGTACATCTGTGGAGTTATATTTATCTTATTTTATTTATAGCAGTTTACTTTTCAGCTCTGATATCTGTATAGTGTAGTATATTTCTTTTGCAAGTTAGTCGCTTCGTCTATACGGGGCTTCCCGTATGGGTGGCGGATCTGTTGACGAGCACGGATCGCAGTTTCGACGCTGGGGCGTGACATGATGTCTTCATAGTCTTCGGCAATATCTTGAGCTCTACAAACAAAATAATTTAACATTAATAGTTATATATATGAATAGAAAATAAATTAAACTTTTATTTTATTTATTTAAATAAAAGCAAAGTTTATATAGTAAATAATACCTAGGGTGTTGTCTTCTCATACGTGAAGGTCCGCATGACCTGTTAGATTGTTGTTTGAAACTGTATTTTAAAAATAATTAATAAACATAAAGAATATGGGAGAAAAAATGTTAAGAAAGTTCTGTTAACTTGAAGAGCTTCCTATAGCTGGAGAAGGTTCTGCTGACGGCTCCATTTCTACTTGCTTCTTACTAGGAGAGGGAGATAATTGCATCTGATCTTCACATTTTGAAAATATTTTTTTCGTCTTTTGTTCTTTTCCTTTTGAATCATTATTTATTGTAAAAATTTTTAGTACTTTAAAAGTAGGGATACTTGTTCTGAATTTTTGTGTATCAGTTATAACTTGAAAAATATATTTTTGATTAATAATTATTTTAATCATAGGAGGGAGAGTAAATTTGTCACGCCCCGAATCCGCCAATTAGTACGGTTCGGGCACGCCAACAGACCCGCCAATCGGGTAAGACCTTTCACTACCCGAAAGGAACGGTAACATCCATAATCATACAACAAGTATATGCGGAAGCTCAGTATCAGAGTACTAAAAATCACTACTAATTTGAAACTTTCATTCAGCAACAAACAGTTAATGCGGTAATGAAAGCATACAAGAGTGAACCAAAAATTTAATTTATTACACTTTACATTTCTGAACTTGCAAATAAATTTATTACAATTCTTTTACATAAATTCCTCACCATACAAGGTTCACTCAAGAAATATATAAATGGGATACCTCTGCTAGACCCTCTAGGTCTCTATACTGCTGGGCCCTTGCCCCTGTCGTATGCCTCGCCGTCTGCATCTGAAACGTCTCGACCGCTGTATCCATACCTGAATCCTGTGGGGAGGTCACCCAAGGGGTGTGAGAACTACGACAGAGTTCCCAGTGGGTTCAACCACCGAGAAAAAGTGTCCTACACCATTTGGTCCAATGGAAGCAATAATAATAGTGCTAGGAAACTAAAATCCTCAATATCAAAATGCCGCTATGCAATATAATATATCACTACACTATCTGTGTATACTCATCGACCCAGCACTACTCTGTCTAGCCACACTAGGCTGCTAAGCACCAACTCGGCCACTATGCCGCTGTATACAGGGTCAAACTAACCCGGCCACCTTGGCCACTCTAATTTCTCTTTATTCTTTAAATTCTGGTGCTTTAGTTCAAGTTAACCCTCAGAAATTCTTATCCAACGGGCCCCAGCCCGGTAGTCCTGCTACCATAAGATAAGATTTCTAAGGTTGCCGATAACACCCGCAAGTGTTACCCCGTCCTACGAAAGAAACGTCCCGAACGGGTCTCTACCCGGGAGAGGGGCACTGCCTGTAACTCCAACATGGGCCGCGTTTCTCACCGTAGGTCCGCCCGTTTTATCTTTATCTTTTCTTTTGCCTTTAGCTCTTTGTTTTGCCTTTACTTGGGAAGCTGAGTCTTGCTCACACACTTCCCCCGGGAGTGACATATGCTCAACCCTCCCGTTGGCAACTTAGCTTTAACACTTTAATTCACTTGGGAGTGACATATGCTCAACCCTCCCAATGGCCATTTAGGCTTTTCCTTTACGGGGTCCGAGGGTTCCAAAAGACGGATGCCTACAACCCCAATCAAACAAGAACAGGTTGTAGCATCGCCTCCCGTAGTGCTCGGCCCAATGTAGTTTATCTTATCCTTTTTACCTTTCATTAATCATTCTCTTTCTTTAATTAGCCACTCTCTTTACACTTTAGGTTCAGATGAGTTTAAGGCCCTTGGCACTCATCTACCCGGGAGTGACATATGCTCAACCCTCCCGTTAGCATTCATGCCTCAATGCTTCTCTTTTACTTTTCTCTTTTATTTCAAGCAATTTGCTTGTCTTGCTTATTAACCACTTTTAGCTCTCACTTAAGCTTTATTCCTTTTATCCTAAGTTCTTTACTCTAGGATAATTTGGGTGTCTCTAACACCAATTTAGGTTTGAACATCTTGTTCATTTACATTTCCACTTATTTTGCCACTTGGCAATATCTTTAGTTTCCTAGCCACTTTTACACTTTTTCTTACTTGTTTTCAACTCACAACCCTAAGCTTCAATTACCCTTAAGGTTGCACTATATCACTGCACTATGTCACTAGGACACTAGTTACTTTCAGTTTTATCTAACTTAGAGCTTATTAACGCTATTTCCATTTTCTTTTATTTAACTCAGATCGGAGTTAAACTAATTGATCCATTTACCCAGACGTCCTATGGCTTTCTGGGGTTACATTATTTAATTCTGTAACTTGCGAATCTAATCCCCCTATTTCCTGATTTCTCACTGAATCCTAGAGTTTTACTTACTCTATTTTCCTGTTCCATGTTTAACCTAGGGTTGCACTAACTCTATTTCATCACGAGAGTTTAACCCTATTAGTTCATCTTAGGTTCCTTTACCTAAGTTCCATAACTTGTTTAACCTAGAGTTCTCTGACTCTATGTTTAACACTCTATTCTTAACCTTAGATTATTCCCTAAGTTAATGCCACTCGTCCACTTAGGTGTATCTCCTAGGTCATCATGCCACTCGTTAAACCTAAATCTAGGTTTTCTCCTAAGTCTTACTACCAACATGCATTTCTTTTCCCTTATGCTTTCACATGATTCCTAGGGTTACACCCTAACATGATCACAACAATTGTTTACATCTACGCATGCAATTATTTCCATATTCATCATAAAATAATATTTATCTCCTACGCATGTCACTATTATCATGATTCCCTAACGCCTCTAACAGGCTACTATCATGCTTCTGGATCGAAAAGCAAAGGAGCAAGGGGAGAGGTCACCCAATTTCGGCAGAATCCCCCACCTCGATGTGTTTCCCTTAGTTCCTAAGGGAGACAATTTCAGCTCCTTGGGTCAGTGAGGCTTCCCTACATTGTAAGGAAAACAAAAGATAGAGCAATTGCTATTACATGATTCACTAACTCCATAGAACGATAAACTAAACCCCTTTTGGACAACTAAAAGGGAAAAACCCTATTTGGTCATTTTCCCCACCAAAAGGCTAGTTTTTTATTGGGTCATAAAAATGAGAGGAGAAAAATTCTCCCATGGCATGTTGTCAAAAAGAAACTTGCTCAACTCGATCCCGGGTCAAAATACTCTAAAATTTTGGGAAAAAACTCAATTTGGAGTATTCCCCCCAATTAATGATTTCGCACATTGGCAAAAAATCAAAAATTACATTCATTCATCTCCTTTTTCTTTAAAATTCGAGAAGAGCTCAATTGGAGCAATTCACTCCATTTACAAATTCTGCTCATTGGAGAAAAGAAAGGAAGAAAATTAAATTTCTTCTTTCCTACTTTTTCTTTTTTTTTTTTTTTTGTTGCTCTACAGCCCCATGGCTGCTGCTGCTGCTATAAGCAGCAGCAGCAATTGCTGCCATGGCAGCTGCCCAAGGCAGCAGCAATGGCAGCAAAGCAGCTGCCCAAGGCAGCTGCCAATGCAGCTGCTCCCTGCAGCTGCATGGTGCAGCTGCCCCATGCGCAGGGGCTGCTGCTGGCAGCTGCTGCTGCCTTGTGCAGCAGCAGCTGGCCCAGCAGCAACTGCAGCTGCTGCTGCTTGTAGCAGCAGCTGCTGCAGCTGATGCTGCTGCTGCTTGCTTGCGCAGCAGCAGCTGACCTCCCCCCTCATTTTTTTTTTCTTGCCAAGAAGAAGGAGAAGAGAGAGAGAGGGAAACTCATACCTGTCTTCTTCTTCTCCTCTTGTTTTTCTTCTTTCTTTCCTCTTTCTTCTTCTTCTTCTCTCTTTCTTCTTTCTTTCTCCTTTCTTCTTCTTCCTTCGTTTCCTGCCCAGCTGAGAGAGGGAGAGAGAGAAGGTGGTTTCAAATGAGGGAGAGAGAGAGCATTAAATGCCTCTGCAGGTGGGTAGTTGGAGTGAGGGTGTGCAATTACTCTTTTGCCCCCAACTCATAATTAAATCCCCCAAATGCCCTTAATGCTGCAGTTTACCCCTGCAGAGAGCAGTTTCGGGTACCCATCTTCCTCCGCGTTTTGCCGTCAATCGGAGAATCGAAATAGCAATTTTTCTTCTCCCTTTTAATCTACAAATTTTCCTTAAACTCTCCAAGATTTTGTTTAAATTTTTGGGCTACTCTAAGCCCACGAAAGAGAGCCCCGAAAAAGCTTCGCGACCAACTGCACTGTCAAAAACTGCAGTTTCAGAATTCACGAAGCATTTTTCCTCGCTTCGTTCTCCAATTTTCCTTTAATCGCTCACCTCGATTTTTCATCCCTTTTAATCAGAAAACTTTTGTGAGACACCCCACGATTTCTTTTAAATTTTTGGGCTACTCTAAGCGCTCGAAAGAGAGCCCCGAAAAAGCTTCGCGATCAACTGCACTGTCAAAAACTGCAGTTTCAGAATTCACGAAGCATTTTTCTTCGCTTCGTTCTCCAATTTTCCTTTAATCGCTCACCTCGGTTTTCACCCCTTTTAATGAGGAAACTTTTGTGAGACACTCCACGATTTCTTTAAAATTTTTTTGACTATTCTAAGTCTCCCAAACAGGGCTTCGAAAATGCTTCGTGATCACAAATTTCAGAAATTCCAGAATTTTGCTAAGTCCTCAGGGTTCAAGTCACTTTTCGACCCGATGCCCTTCGCGTTAGCCCGAAACGCACCGAACTCGACTGTAATCATATTTAAAACATGTTACAAGTCTTCTCGCCGAATTTCTCCATTTTGCGAACTCGGCGAACTCGGGTCCAAATTTTGCAAACTTGAGGCTTCGCTTTTCAACTACAACTCACTTTTCGACTCAACGGCTTTTTCGTCGATTCGAAATGCTTCCAACCCACTTGTAATTACATTTGAAATGTGTTACAAGCATTTTTGCTGAGTTTCGCCACTTTCCAAAAATCGGCGAACTTAAGCTTTAGAATTTGAAACTTCAAATTCTCAACTTACAACTCACTTTTCGACTCAACGGCCTCTGTGTCGATTCGAAATGCTTACAACTCACTTGTAATTATATTTGAAATATGTTACAAGTATTTTTGCTGAGTTTGGCCATTTCTGGGTCACCAAAAGCCTCGCTGTATCAAAAATCGCTGGCGGACCCCGTTCTCGCAATCCGGGTGTCCGATCAACGCGAAATTTTTACTGTGGCCTTAAAACAATATTACGGAGCTCCCATAATTTTTCTCAGAATTTTCCGACACTGTGAATTTTCCACTAAAAATCTGGGCCCCCTTTCTCCAATAAAATTCTAGATCTCCTTATTTTATTCCGATTTGGGCCCAACTCGCTTCCAAATATTCTTTATTTCCCCAATTTTCATAAAAATGGTATTTCATACCATTTTTATTTATATTTATTTATGTGTCGAAAATTCGGTACTTTACAAAATTTATAAGAGTTAATTGTCGTTGCCAGATTTTGTGACGGGACTTGAATTAATGCTTGTGTCAATCTTTCATATATAGTAAAATTGGGTATGCCGCTTTTGTTGTCTACAATGATGTTTAGTTTATACCTATTTTTATATAATATATAATAAAGAAATTTAATATTGTAAATTAAGAAATATTCAACAAATAATTTAAAATGTTAGAAGGATATTGTTGGGGCCGAAAATATCGATCGTCGACCGGCCCCGTGCGTTCGTTTGACCCTCTGTGATGTGATGCGCTGTGTGCTAATAGATCAAGCGATCGGGCCGAGGAGGAATCTGCTCGGCCGGATTCTCTCACTTAAACTCTCACGACCGTCCAGCTTAGATTAGCCGAATCGGGATATGAAGATAGAGAGAGTGTAACGACATGGCCCACTGGCAATAATATCTCGTTGGGCCCACACCAAAGCCCAAAATGCTTAAACCCAGTTATTATTACTAGTGTCCATATCTCATATAAACCCAATCACAATTCCATCCACATCCGATGTGGGATTATTGGGGGTGTCACAGACTCCTCCCGTTTAGGCCTGACGTCCTTGTCAGCCCAAACACACACACACAGCAGCCCAAGATCACTAGGCGATGTGAGACTTGTCTCGCTAGCCCTATCATCTAGACACAGGCTCAGCCGAGACACGCCGCACACTTCCGGCTGGTTATTGGCTCTGATACCAAATGTAACGATCCGACCCACTAGCAATAATAACTCGTTGGGCCCAAACCACAGCCCAAAATGCTTGAGCCCAGTTATTATTACTAGTGGCCCAGTTATTATTACTAGTGTCCATATCTCATATAAACCCAATCCAAGGTTGCTGTTGGGGCGTCTTTGTAAGTCAACCTCTGCTGACAGGCAAAATAATCCACTGTCTCCTCTACAGTAATGAAGGTGCTCCCCAAGGTGAGACTTTGGGTCTAACAACTCTTTATCCATCAATTCTAGCAACTGCGCCCTCAGCTCTCTCAGCTTTACTAGTGCCATCTAATAAGGTGCCTTCGAGATCGACGCGGTTCCCAGCACCACGTCAATCGCAACTCATTTCCCTGTCCGGCGGCATCATCATCAGCTATGGTGGACTCACAGCCAGGAACTCGCGGGCAATAGGGGCACCCTTGAGTCTCGGTGCCGCCGTAGGCATCTCTAACACTGTCGCTAAAAGAGCAATACATCCTCGGCTCATCATCTGACTATCTCTCGCCAATGAAACTATCACTGCATACAGTGTACCCAAGCTGCCTCTGTAGGTAAACTCCCCCTGCTCGGCTCGCAAAAGGTCACGGTCCTCTCTTCGCCGTCCATCAACGCATGATACCGAGCCTACCAATCCATAACACTCTGACAAAGTCCGGAGGCTGCCGCAAGGCCAACAATTCTGCCGGTATAATCCACGGCCTCAACTGCACTAGACATGATCCTCAAGCCTCTTCCACATGCCCGACATGATCAGGAATCTGTACCTCAAGTGCAGGTGGTAATGGTCCTACCTCTAGTCCATGCAGGGATGCAAATGCTCTGTGATGACGTTGTTTGCTGCCATGGCATCCTCCACCCTGCTGTGTAAACTCTCTGGCACAAAGAGGCTCTCAAACAGTCTCTCCATCATCGCCACCCACAACTCTGCCTCCCAAGGCTCCAAACTTAATCCTGCGAATCGGGGTGGGTCAAACTGTCGGAACTGGCTCAATCGATCAATGATGTCCCACAGCTCATCTACTATCAGCTATCCACCCTGCCTTGGTGCCTCAGCACTAATCGACGGCACAGATGGGGCAACTCGCTCAATCGGCGCCAATGGAAATACAGCAACAGGGGATACTGCATCCGAGGTGGTCTCGACGGGAAGCACTGTCGGGGGTGCCTACTGCTCCAATAATTATATCATCCTATTCAGTTGCTCACTCCACCACTGGTATACCATTGACAATCCTGTCATCTGGGTCCGGAGTTCTCTGACCTCAATCTGGGTATCCGGCCTAAATCTGCCTACTCTGACTCCTCTGCCAAGACAGGTCACACGGGTCGGAACACAACATTGGGGAGACACCGCTCACCATGACAAAATCGCATGACAAAACACACAACAAACACTCGACCCAATCTAGCAAAAGTCTAGAACATGTCATCCATTCCATAACATTATATTGTCTGCAGCCAACATAATTGCTTAGTAGAATAAGCATACCAATCACTCATCCTGTCCCTTGAGAGAGGTATAAAACTCAATCAGGACTCTCGCTATAAGTCACGACTCTCACGTAGTCATCCTAAGGTCCAACCACAAGCCTAGGGTTTCTAAGTCCACAATGATCTACATCCTAGGCTCTGATACCACTCTAATCTGTCATGCCCTAGGGTCGAAACTGCGACCTAGGCTCGCCAATAGATCCGCCACTCAGACGGGAAGCCCCGCATAGACAAAGCGTCTAACCTGCAAAAGATAGTACTACAGCTATACAGATATCAAAGCAGGAAATAAACTGATGTAATATAAAAATCTAAACCACTATACAACTAGAAAAAGTACAAGATCTATCTCCCAAGTATAAATAATACAAAGTCTGATCCACAGGAATAGTACAAATAAAAAATCACCTATACAACATTATGAATCCAAAAATGGAGGTAAACAAAACAATAATATATCAGTGTACGATGAAATCCCACAATCCGGGATGGTACATCTATCTCACCAAAAAGAACTACACTGGTAGGAATCTATCTCATGACTCTCTGTCCTCGGTCCGTCACGCCAGCTAGAGTAGGAACGGATGGAAAAGTCTCGGCAAACCTGTCATTGACAGAAGGTGTGAGAACTACATCCTACAGTAGTTCTCAGTGGGTACCGTCTCCAAGACCAATGGTCTGCCCACTAAGTCTACTAGAGGCAAAAGATAACAGAAAACTGTGATGAAGAAAGAATAAGCTGGAAAAAAATCTATAACTATCATGCCTCTATCTATAATGCTCAATGGGTGATACAGATGAAAATGATGCATCGACTCTAACCCAGTATACTCAATCAACCCAATCTCACTAACTGCCACATAGGGCCCAGTCAAACCTGTGCCTACCTACAACCACATACCCGCACTGGGGCAGGAATTACGTAGGCGGTCCCACTCGGACTGCATCGACAAGCTGCGAAAGATAAATAATAGGCCTAGCTCCGGAGCGGCACTCGAGGGGGGCGACTGTAATGACGCTGACTTTTTACTTTTTCCTTATCGACGTCTTTTGGTTTTAAGCTTGTATTGGTGGTTTTCTCTTGGTGTTGGTTCGCTTGGTTTTTGGGTTGCGATTGCCGTGTCATTCTTTCACCTCACTTTTTACCTTCGCCTCTATCCAAAGTTGTTCGGAGAGACGCACCCCATTCTTTCACCTCTCTTTTTTTTTTTACCTTTGCCTCTACCCAAAGTTGTTAGAAGAGACCACTCTTCGTAAAGATAGGTTCGTTCAGACCCCTAGATAACCCCTTGAGGCAGGTAGCTTGGTTCCTCCCTGCTCGGTGAGGTTGGGCCGGTTGGTATGCCCTTGGAACAGGTGGTAATACCGCTGAGGGATTTCGGCGTAGTACACGGGATAGACTGGCTTACCAATCATGACGCTAGGACGCCCTACATGCAGCTTTTCTGTGGAATGGACCTTGTGGTAGGACGTAGAGTCGAATCCTAGCCGTAGTGTTGGGTGTCACTTCAAGAGGGACGGGACGGTAAGGTTGCAAGGTAGGTTGAGCCTGCTGTTGCATGAAACCTTCGGGGGTGGGAAGTCAACCCCGATGCGGATCTTGGCACGTGAAGGTAGGTGGTTTTGTACCCGACCCTTCTCTATATACTGGGTTGGTATTGTAACCGTGGGGAGTTTGGAGCTACGTGTGTTTCACCTTTAGTTTGGTGAGAGCGTTTTTCCATTTTATTGGATGGGTGTAGTAGTTAAGTTTCGGGGACGAAACTTCTTTTAAGAGGGTAGTGATGTAATGACGCTGACTTTTTACTTTTTCTTTATCGACGTCTTTTGGTTTTAAGCTTGTATTGGTGGTTTTCTCTAGGTGTTGGTTCGCTTGATTTTTGGGTTGCGATTGCCGTGTCATTATAGAGCTCGTTAAACGAAGAACGACGACGCGATCGGATCGGAAATTCGACCTACGGATCTTTCGGAATGAGGGTTTTAATGTTTGCGGGTCCGAGTGGATAAGTTCAGAATTTCCCAGGACCCGTTAAGTGTTGTTGGTGCATCGGGATCAATGCTAGCGGTTACGAAACGTTTCGAAGGATCGGCACGCATATCCAGGAATCAGCTAAAAATATCTTTAAAATACCGGATATTGGGATTTTCGTACGTACAAAGATAAATAAAGAAATAAAATATTAATAAAAAGATTTTAATATCCCAAATAACGTATAACCCTAATTCTAAGAAAAATCGTCCCTCTTCCTCTTTCCTCGTTGCGCGTGCCTAAGATCGAGATCGGAAGCGTCGCCGATACCGAGGAGCGGATCCAGAAGCACCACCGTCCGTGGAGATCGGGATCGCGTTGTCTTCTCCGTCAGAGCTAGGCCCGCGGGTGGTGTTTTTGCTTTGGAGGGTCGCGGGCGCGGTCGGTTGTCTTCGTTTCAGGTGGGTACGTTTTTCTTGTAGTTTGGAGTATGGTATCATATGAAATACGTAGGAGTAAAGTAGATGTGCTAATGAATTTTTTACTAACCCCTTCTGTATGAGTACCCCTATTATTACACATGGACTTCGGTCATTATGCTCATGGTTGCTTGCACGCACACCAGCGGTTTGGCCACCGCATCGGTATACTTTTTCGAAAAGGTGGTATGTTGACCCGTGTACCCCACAAGGTGACGTAGTGGGGACCCCTCGCGGTTACCTAAGGTGCCGCATAAGTGCCGTGGAGGGGTTAAAAGTAACAAGGTGAGAGCAAGGTGTTTTCTTTTGCTTGCATTGATCGTATTGTAGGGGGTTACCGTTGATCCATGCGGAAGAGTGCGGATGCTCTGGTTTTTGGTTTGCTTTATTTCTAGTACTTATAGCATTTTGCACATCTTACTTTTATCTCTTACTCTTTGTGTCGCTGACTTCCCACACGGTGACAGTGTAGTAGCCCCAATTCCCGTGTAGCTTCTCCCATGACCCACGATGTGGAACACTTGTTATTGGTGTGTCAGACCCGCAACGCGTCAAACAGACGCATTGGACGGAATCAGTGAGGCTTCTGGATTGAGCCTGCCCTTTGGCTGTTTTTGTTGGAATTTAGAAAGGGCTTTAGGCTAATCCGAGGTCATATTTGGATTCAGCGCAGAAAAACGTCGGAAATCGGCTATTTACTTGCCTTTTTCGGAGTCCGGATGCCCAAAAAGGGACTCCCGGAAGTTTTCTGCGCATTCTGGTGCATAGGGGAAGCTGTGGACCGGTTGGGTGCCACGTGGCAGCCTCGGATTGGTCGGTGCACGTGGCGCGGTCCATAGAGGAATTGCGCTGGTGCATGGACCGGGCGCGGGGGACACGTGGCAACTTCGGATTCGCGGGCTCACGCGGCGCGGTCCACGGCGTCGAGCGGGTTGGTGCATGGACTGGGGCGAGCCACATGGCGGCCTGTGAGTGGCCGGCTCTGGAACGCGCGGTCCACACATCAGGCGGAGCAGGCGGGGCAGGTCGGGGCAGGTGGCCTTCGTACGCGGGGCGCCACGTGGCGCCCGGCGATTGGCGGGCGCCACCCGCTCCGCTGCTCCCTGTCGGGCCACGTGGCAGCACCCGAATGGCCAGGCTCCCGCTGTCCCGTGTTCGGGACACGTGGCGCGCCCAGGTAGATTCGGGCGCTGACAGGATCTGGTGTGGGTGGGCACTGTTTGGCACTATAGCCGCCCGAAACTTTTCGGGCGCCTGAAATTGGGGCCCGAAAGCTCAATAGTTGCTTTTTTTGTGGGCTGTTGGGTGAGGCCTATAAATAGGTTGAGTTCTTTGGCCTTTTTGCCCTTTTTCCCGAGCTCCTCTGCCTCTGAGCCCTAAGTGACTTTGATCTTCTTCTTGTTTTGCATCTTGCGAATAAGTTTCGGAATTTTTGGAGGCCGCGGAATCGACGTCTTCGGCGAGTTAGCGCAGTGCGACGTTCTTTCGTTGGTGGCCCATTTCCGTCGCATTTTGGTTCATGAGGTCCACAGAGCAACCCCGACAGAATTTTTGGACAATTTTCATGGCGTCGGATTCACGAGAGGTAAATCTACGATTTTCGTATTTTTCACTCCTCCCAGATTTGAGTTTTTTTAGGGGTTTCGGGTACATTTTTTAGCCCTATTTTGCTGGTGGTTATTCCTGGACAGCAGCACATTGATGGATTTTTATCTCTGCACTTGATTATCGAAATTCGATGTTTAAGGACTCGATTGACATCTACGCATTGCTAGAATCGCTGTCATATTTTTATTGGAATTTTTGGAGTTTTTCTCGCAGGTGATAATTAAGCTTCTCTGGGACTGAAATTTCAGCAAACTGTACACTTGGAATTTTTGTGTTGACTGTACCTTTGGACTATATCTTTGTACCCAGGAGGAGTTTTTGAGTGCTTTTGGACCCGTTGGAATTGTGGGAATTGGAGGATTATTCCCGTGTAGTTTCAGCTTTTTGGACTTTGGACAGCTTTGCACTTCCTGGTGGGTTGCTTCGTCTTCAAAACTGGCGGACTGATCAGTAATTCTATATTGTAGGAATCATGCATGATTGTGAGTGTATTAGGAAGCATGCTAGAAAGAGAGAATTGATGTTACTTGTGTTGCTATGATGATCATATTGATTTATTGCTTCCTAAATCTATAAACGAAATGCTATCTTTGAAACTTGACCTAGCACCCCGTCATATGCTACATGTTTAACCAGACTAGTAGAAAACTCCAACTTGAGCTAGGTTTATTTATGCTTTAGGCATCCACACGTTATACTCTATTCCTGGACTTAGGGTTTCTCCTCGCTCGGGTAGTGGGCCGAGTGGTTGGGATTTATTGTTAGTGTGGGATGCATGTTACACTCATGCTTGGGAGCAGAGTGGAGTCTGGTAGGTGTAGCTGGTATTTTATCTATGGCGGGAGCCGTTTGGGTGAACGGTAGTCCCGGGATGTCTTGCTTTTCTGTTTATGTGTCGCCACAGTGTTAGCGGCAGTATTATACCAGTCATAGCAGGACCTTGAAGCCAGAACCTTTTTAGACACACATGATTTTAGTCAACCAATGTTTTCTTCCAAACATCGAAGGGTTGCCGGAGTCTGTTCTTGTTTGATTGGACGAAGGCATTAGCCCTTCGGGGTTTGGGCATAAAATTAAAACTTGTTTCCTGACTGTTTTTCCTAAAAAGAACTAAAAATTATTAAAATGGGTTTTTCTCAAATCAAAATGGTTTTTCAAAAAGGAACTACTTTTAGTCCTCACCTCGCGTGGGTTTGAGTGAAAAATGATTTTCAGTAATAAATGTCACATTTTTTCCTTTAAACTTCCCCACTCAAGATGATTCGAGTGGTCTAGGTTCTAAGGGTTGCCTTTTTCTTAGGGTCGAGAACAACAAAAGGCTATGCCTGGAGCCTGTTCTTGTTTCATTTGGGTTGTAGGTTCTAGTCTTTCGGGGTTCCCAGACCCTTCACTGTTGTTGGCTGGGGAGTATACCCAGCTAGTGAGTTGATGTTCTTTTTGGGGAGCCATTGGGTTGACAGCGGTCCCGACTGTTCGAGTGATTCCTGTTAGTGAGTTAGAGAGGTGATTTGGGTACTGTCGATCTTGTTGATCGTGGATTAGACTATAGCCTGCATGAGCCACATTTGAGCTCGACAGAGATGCGCGGATACTTTTCTCGGTGGGGTCGCGGCCCTCGAGTGCCACTCCGGAGTTGGGCCTGTTACTTTGCTATCGCGACTTGTCAACGCAGTCCCTCTAGCTGGACCAGTTTTGGCAGTCACGGATGCCCTACGTAAGTCCGGTCCTCCTTGGATGTAACGGCAGTAGGTAGGCGCAGGTTTGACTGGACCCTATGTGGGAGTCAGTGTAGATTGGGTGATTATGTTTGAGAGATAGTAGATGCATCATGTTTCCGTCTATTCCACTTCTTGAGCATTTAGACAGAGGCATAGTAGCTGTAGAGTTATTTTCCAGCATTTACTTTCAGTACTGCATTTGTTACTTTATGCCTCTAGTAGACTTAGTGGGCAGACCGTCAGGCTTGTTGGCAATACCCACTGAGAACTACTGTGGGATGTAGTTCTCACACCCGCCGTGGTGATTTTTTTTCCCCAGGGACCTCTACTTTAGTCCCTGCTGCTCCAGTTGCAGATCTTGTTGATCGAGGCAAGGGAGTCGCGAGCTAGATCCCTACCAGTCTTCTTCTTGTGAGAGTAGATGTACCCTTTTGGTGATTTACTAGTACTGTTAGTGATTTTGGGATGTATCATGTATATTTTACTTTTGAGAGTTTTAGTTTTGGAGTGACTTATGTATTGTGAGGACTTGTCATGTACTATTTGAGGATTTGTATTTTTTTTTTTTATTTCAGCAGTTTACTTTCAACTCTGACATCTATATAGTATAGTTGATCTTTTGCAGGTTAGTCGCTTCGTCTATACGGGGCTTCCCGTATGGGCGGCGGATCTGTTGGCGAGCCCGGGTCGCAGTTTCGACGCCGGAGTGTGACAGACAGGTTCTGGCAGAGGTGGGATCCGAGACGACAGTGAGGCTGCGACCAGAGAAAGTTAGCCTCGTTTGGGGCTGGTGACCTCTTCGTTAGTTCGTTTCTCTTATTATTTCGGTTAGTTAGCTCTGTATGTGTGTTACTTATTTGTGGATGGTGTGGATGTTGGAAATTTCGTGATGAACGATTTTTCCTTTACGTTATTTTGGGTACGGCCAATTTCAAATAAAAGAAAATGATTGCGAAAATGGTTTTGGAAAGAATAGGTGTCGTGTGGGCACTGTTTTACAAACCCGTGGATTTATCCTTTCAAAATGTAGGTGGCCGTCTTGGTTATTGCGCATGGTTATATTTTTTTCCCTCTAATTAACTTCTTGGCTGGGGTGGTTAAAGTGTGAATTGTGTTTGTGACGCCGTGCACATGCAAAGGAGACTCTGTCCGTTTGTGGGGTGAATTTATATGTGTGGCGGGTTTGGGTACGTACCGGAGGGTGGGAATGTTTAAAAAAAAAAAAAAAAAACTTACACGTTTTCCACTTATTTAAACCCTCGGGGCGTGACAGCGACCCCACCGAGGAAAGTATCCACGCATCTCTGTCGAGCTCAATATGGCTCATGCAGGCTATAGTCCAAAAACCACAATCAATCAGATCGACAATGTCCAACTCACAACACTAACCCACTAGTTGGAGGTGCTCAACAGTCGGGACCACCGTCAACCCAACGGCTCCCAAAACAGAACATCAAACTCAACATGCTAAAACTCACAGGCCGGAGATACTCCACAGCCGACGACAACGAAGAGTCCGAAAACCCCGAAAGACTAGTCCCTACAATCCAAATCAAACAAGAATAGGCTCTATGCATAGCCTCTTATTGTTCTCGATCCAAAGAAGAAAATAGCCCTTAGAATCCAGATCACTCGAAGCCTCTCGGGTGAGGAAGTTATAGGAAAAGGTGATATTTATTGCTGAAAACTATTTTCACTCGAACCCCCTCGGGGTGAGGATTAAAAGTAATTCCTTTTCATAAAACCATCTTCTTAATCATAAAGCATGTGATTCAACATATTTATTGTTAAGAGCATAGTTCCAATAATTCATTGTTAAGAGCACTGATTAAACTACTAACACTATCAAACCAGTTTGCTACATAAACTACATGAAGTGAGCATTTCATTCAACATATTCTTAATCATAAAGCATGGTTAATCTCCACATATGATTCTCAATCGTAAAGTATGGTTCGTCTCAACATGTGATTCTCAATCATAAGCATGGTCCAATTCAACATGTAGCTCTCAAACATAAGCATGGATCAATTCAACATGTAGGCTCTCAATCATAAGCATAGTTTGTGTAATATCATAGATTTTTGTAAAATTTTTACCCCCTTCTAATAAAGTTTCGGTTGGAGATTTTGAACTAACGGGGTTACTTAGGTGGGTAATCTCGAGGTGCGGGTATTTTTCTGCGATAGAGCTCGGAAAACGGAGAACGGCGGTGCGATCGGATCCGGATTTCGACTTACGAAACTCCCGGAAAGGGGCGGAAAGGATCGCAATAGCCAGGGGGTGCACCGAAATCCGTGTAAGTGATTTTGCACGATTTCCGAGGAAATAAGAGATTATCTTTAAGGAATTATCTTTAAAGAATTATCCCGAAGGATTATCTCTGAGGAATTAATTAATTAAGGAATTAATTAATTGAGAAATTAATTAATTAGAATTTTAATATATCCGACGTGTTTCGTATCGTACAATAAAAAGATTTAAATTTTGACTTCTTCCGAAAGAAAAAGGAAAAACCCTAACCAGAAGAAATGAGAGAAAAGAACGAGCGAAAAGAAAGGAAAAGGCGGAACCCTAATCGGAAGAAAACGGGAGGAAAGAAGGTGCAGACGGAAGGACCCAACCCTCCCGACGAACGTGCCAAAGCTGGGAGCGTAAACGATCTCCGTCTCCAACGATTAGAGGTAAGCGAGAATTATGTTCGTGTTGTTTCGCTCGGTTTTCGTTTCGGTCTTTTGTGTAGTTTTAGGAGTAGCCGATTACTACCCTATGCGTCGCCGCCGCGGAGCCCTAGGGCACCGCCGCACGGCCCTAGGGCATCGCCACCATGGCCGCGATACTCGCGGGGACGGTGCCGCGCGGCCGCGGCTAGCGCCGTGCGGGACCAAAGTCCCCGTGCGGCCGCAGCAAGGGCAAGCGCCGCGCGGGCGGGTGCCTGCTCGGCTGCAGCGCGTGCCACGCGGGGCCCATGCCCGCGCGGTCGCAGCGGGTGCCGTGCGGGCGGGCGCCCGCTTGTCTGGGGGCGCGCGCGCCGCGCGGGGCCATGCCCGCGCAGCCGTGGTTGGTGCCACGCGGGCAGGCGCCCGCGCGGCTGCGGCGCGGGCAGCGCGCGCGCGCCGCGCGGGGCCATGCCCATGCGGCCGCAGCTGGTGCCGCGCAGGCAGACGCTCGCGCGGCTGCGGCGCGTGCCGCGCGGGGCCCATGTCGCGCGGCCGCAGCCTGTGCCGCGCGGGCGGGCGCCCGCGCGGCTGCGCACGCGCGCCGCGCGGGGCCATGCCCGCGCGGCCGCAGCTGGCGCCGCGCGGGCATGCGCCTGCGCGGCTGCGCACGCGCGCCGCGTGGGGCCTATGCCCGCGCGGTCGCGGTTGGTGCCGCGCGAGCAGGTGCCCACGCGGCTGTGGCGGGCACCGCGCGGGGCCGGTGCCCGCGCGGCCGCGGCAAGTGCCGCGCGGGGCCGGTGCCGGCGCCGGCGCGGCCGCGGTTTGCACCGCGCGGGGTTAGGGCCCGCGCGGTCACGGCAAGTGCCGCGCGGGGCGGGTGCCCGCGCGGCCGTATGACCTGCAACGCCGCAAGGGTGGCCGTGTCGCCCGTCGGGCGCGGGCATCACCGCCGTGTCCAGTTGTCATTAGTGTTTTTGAGTGTTTGGGCTCGGTTTATTTGCTATTGTATTTCTGATCTGACCGCGACTCTTTTGGGGACTACTTTTAGGTCCGGGTGTCGACAGAGAGCAGGGTTCGGTCTCCGGAGTCCAGGTTTCGCATAATCGAGGTGGGTACTTGTGGTTATTACCGGTGTAGAGTCGTTCCCGGATATTTGTTTCGATAAAGTAGACATTTTTGATAATTTGACTAACCCCATAGCATGTGAATCCCATTTATATTATTCTGACCAAAGCGGCTGAGGTCGCGACACTGTTCTTACACTCATATTGCTTACACGCACACCGGCGGTCTGGCCACCGCACAGGGTGTATTTTTTCGGAAAGATGGTAAGTGTTTTACCCGTGTACCCCACAAGGAGAGGTTAGTGGGGAACCCTCAAGGAGAGGCGACTGCTACTTGGGCAGTGGAGGGGTTAAAGGCACCAAGAAGATGAGTACGGTATTGGGGTTGGGGCCCAAAATATTCTGGAAGCTGGGGTAGGTGCCCAGTGTGGCTTTCGACAGGGATTTAGTGATACATGAAAGGGGGGGGGGAGTAAATGCTCCGGATTCGGTGTGTTCTTTTCAGTTATCGCATTTACTTATTTGTTTTCTACTTTATCAGTCACTGACAACCCACACTATGACAAATACGAGCAAGGGGGGGAATCGGGACGACGGTGAGGCATCAGTTAGAGGACGCTAGCCTTGAGGGCTAGTAAACGATACGTTCTTTTCTTTGGTTATTTCCTTTTACTGTGGTTAGTTAAACTGTGATTCGTTTGTACGGTTTTCGGATGGATGTTGGTATGAGGATTACTTGTCTATAATTGGTAAATGTTAGGATGTGTAAATGCGGCATGTTTTCGAATATAAACCTGGTTTCAAAAGTGTTTTCAAAGCGGGTATCGTGTGGGCACCGATTTTAAAACCTGTGGATTTATCCTTTCAAGTTAGTGGCCGCCCAAAAGAGTTTGCGAAAACGTTTTGGAAAAACTGGGTGTCGAGTCGGCACCGATTTTAAAACCTATGGGTTTATGCTATAGTCTGTATGCGGTAGCGGTGAATGTAAGATTAATTGTAATCTCTTCTCTTTGTCTGTCATGGTTGGAATGGTTAAAGTGTTTGTCGTGTTGGGAACACCGTGCATATACAAAGAAGACTCTGCCCGTTTGGGGAGTGAATTTGTATATGCGACGGGTCTGATACGCACCGGAGGCAAGGTTCGCTTAAATACACGAAAAAAAAAAAATAGACACATTTTCTGCTCTTTTAGAACCTCCGGGGCGTGACAGATTATACGGTATCAGAGCAAAACGACTTTAACCATTGTGGCCAGTGACCAACATCCACATAATGAATTATCACGAGTGACTAACCAAGTTGATAACCAAAGTATAGGTGTGTCACGTACGAGCTTGAGCGCGGGAAAATAGGGATAGAGTCCCAGGGTTATAGGTCAAGGTGCTAGACCCTTTGTATTATAATTAATGTTAATTTCTTTGCTTACAGTGGAGAATGGCTCGTACAAGATCATCGACTGAAAACGCAGGAGCCGATAATGCGGCTCCAGCAGCCGCGGAGAATGAGCTAATCCGCCAACAGTTACGTGAGATGGCTGGACAACTGTCGACCCTCACAGAGCACGTGCATCAACTGACGCAACAGCAACAGACCGTGCCTGGGGAGAGCGCCCGGGTCCCGCCACCTGAAGCAAGCGCGCCTGCGGCAGGACCAACCGGAACGCACGAAGAAACAGCGGCCGCTCCTCAACGCACGAAGAAACAGCGGCCGCTCCTCCCCAGACAGCGACCACCGGGGTGTCGCTGGACCAACCGTCGACGCCATCTGCTGCACCCAGCCCAATGGCCTTGGGACCCGCTACGGGCGAAGCCTCCACCAAACGGACGGAACGGGACAGGGTGAGAGCGAACCTGGCCGAGTTCAAGAAACACGAACCGCCCGTATTCGAGGGCGAGATGACCGACCCCTGGGTCGTAGAGAAGTGGGTGGACATGATGGAAAAGCTATTCGAGGATTTGTTGATGGAGGAACATGAAAGAGTTCCCCTAGCGGTTCATTGTCTCGAGGGAAATGCCCGGATCTGGTGGAAAATGGTGCGTCCGGACCCCACGAAGGGCGAAGCCTTACCGACATGGACCGAGTTCAGAGAAAAACTGTTCGGGGCGTTCTTCTCCAACAGTGTGAAACAACAGATGGAGGACGACCTGAAGCATATTCGAGAAGGAAACAGATCCGTCATGGAGTATCAACGAGAGTTCGTGAGGCTGGCTAACTGCGTTCCCATCGTTATAAAGGATGAGGCCCATAAAGCCCACCTTTTCGTTGACGGTTTGCGAAGTAATATTGTCGAGGTGGTGCAGGCAGCGGACCTTCACACCTTCCAGAAGATGGTGGATAGGGCCACTATTGTGGAGCGCGGATTCGCAGTGACACGCGCCCGACGAGAGGACACGGATTTCAACAGAGACAAGAAGCGACCGCAGTCCTTCACATGAGGGGGACCAACTAGCGAGAGTCGGCCCCCTAAATACCCGAAGTCGCGCCACGGGGCTAAGAGCGCGTCGGCAGGCAGTCAAAGGCCAGAGGACAGACCCTGTGTTATCTGCAATGGAGCCCACAAGGTTACGGAGTGCGCGAAGAGGCACGACCACTGCTTCCGCTGCGGCAAGCAGGGCCACTTTCATTTCAACTGCCCCACAAGCCCGGGAATGGCTTCATCTGCAGCCTCCGCCCCACCGCCACAACAGCCTGGAAGGGGGAGGACCCCCTCGAGACCCACGATACGCCCTCCACCCACCCGACAGGAGGGGGAGACGCGTCCGTAATCGGGAGGAAGGATCTACTCGATGACTCACCAAGGGGCGGACCCACCGGAGGACGTGGTAGCAGGTACTACTCTAATCTCAGACTCTCGTGCTAGAACATTGTTTGACACCGGGGCATCGCACTCCTTTGTATCTCGTACCTTTGCCCATGCCCATGACTTGGAAACGAAACTTCTTTGCCATGCACTAACCATCCGGACTCCCGGGGGACCTCTTGAGGCCGTTAGCTATGTGCCTTTTTGCCCAATAAAGTTGGGAAGGCTAGACTGCCCCGGAGACTTGGTGGTCATTCCCTTGAAGGAATTCGACGTAGTTCTAGGGATGGATTGGCTCACCAACTACCAGGCAGAAATCGACTGCGACAAACGTCAGGTGCGACTGCGAGAACCGAGTTTCCCGGAGAATGTATACCTCGCGTGTAAGAGTACCTTCTTTTCGACCGTCATCGCCGCAACTCGGGCCAGGAGAATGATGGAGAGTGGGTGTGTGGCGTACCTAGCCTCGGTGGATTTGGTGACCCGACCCACTCCCACGCTTTCAGACATCGCGATCGTAAGGGACTTCCCGGATGTTTTTTCGTCCGAACTCCCAGGGATGCCACCTGGGCGCGAGGTCAACTTCTCTATCGAGCTGATTCCGGGAACCAAACCCATCACGAAGGCGCCATACAGAATGGCCTTCGCCGAACTAAAGGAACTGAAGGCGCAACTTGAGGACCTCCTGGACAAGGGGTTCATCCGACCGAGTGTGTCACAATGGGGAGTGCCTGTGCTCTTTGTAAGGAAGAAAGATGGGAGCTTACGCTTATGCATAGACTACCGGGAAATTAACAAGGTCACGGTAAAGAACAAATACCCCTTACCACGTATTGACGACATGTTCGATCAACTCCAAGGGGCGACGGTATTCTGAAAGATCGACCTCCAGTCGGGCTATCACCAACTCAGAATCAGAGGTGAGGATATACCAAAGACGGCGTTCCGAACTCGCTATGGCCATTACGAGTTCACGGTGATGCCGTTTGGACTTACCAATGCCCCGGCAGTATTCATGGACATGATGAATCGGATTTTCAAACCATTCTTGGATCAATTTGTGGTGGTTTTCATTGATGACATCCTCATCTATTCCCGCACGGATAAAGAGCACGAGGAGCACCTCCGAGTGGTCTTCCAGACTCTAAGGGATCAAAAACTGTATGCCAAACATAAAAGTGTGAGTTTTGGCTCCGTGAAGTCGATTTTCTGGGACACATTGTCTCAGCCTCGGGAATTGCGGTGGACCCGAGGAAGATAGAATCGGTGACCGACTGGCCTCGCCCAACCACGGTAACAGAAATTCGAAACTTTCTCGGGCTAGCAGGATATTACAGACGCTTCGTGGAGGGCTTCTCAAAGATAGCCACTCCCCTTACTCGACTAACCCGGAAAGGGGAGAAGTTCGTGTGGACGGCACAATGCCAGAAGAGCTTCGAGGAGCTTAAGGACAGACTCACGCGGGCACCGGTACTCATGTTGCCAAAGCCCGGTGAGGACTACGAGATCTACTGTGATGCCTCTCGAAGCGGACTGGGAAGTGTATTGATACCACAAGGGAAAGTTATAGCATATGCATCAAGACAGCTCAAAGATTACGAGCAGAACTACCCTACACACGACTTGGAGCTCGCGGCAGTCGTATTCGCCTTGAAGCTCTGGAGACACTACCTTTATAGGGCGCACTGTAACGTGTATTCCGACCACCAGAGCCTCAAAAATTTGTTTACGCAAAAGGAGCTAAACTTACGGCAACGGCGGTGGTTGGAGCTACTGAAGGACTACGATCTGTCCATCCATTACCACCCTGGAAAGGCGAACGTGGTGGCCGATGCCTTGAGCCAGAAGGGGTAGGCGGGAGAAACAGCACTGGGCGCCCTTACCCAACAGAATTGGCTAATTGCTCAATTTTCGCAACTGAGGCTGGAGGTAGTGCCAACAGGAGCGGTTGCGAAATTGCTGTCCTTAGTTATAAAGCCTACGCTGATAGATAGGATCGTGGAAGGCCAAGTAACGGACACGCAACTACAGCAAGTACGGGACAGACTATCCACGGAACCAAGTGGGGATTTTGTGATAGGCGCTGACAACGTGTTGAGGTTTCGGGGACGAGTCTGCGTGCCCGATGTGCCAGAATTGAGAAAAGAAATTCTGGCAGAAGCGCATAATGCCCCCTATACTGCGCATCCCGGAGGTACAAAAATGTACAGGGATTGAGGCAGACCTTCTCGTGGCCTAAGTTAAAGAATGATGTGACGCAATTCGTGGCACGATGTCTGGTGTGCCAGCAGGTGAAAGCGGAGCATCAGTGACCGGCGGGAAAGCTACAACCTTTGCCCATACCGGAGTGGAAGTGGGAATGGATCACCATGGACTTTGTAACCGATTTTTCGCGATCTCAACAAGGACATGACGCGATATGGGTTATTGTGGACCGTCTGACGAAATCGGCCCACTTCCTACCGATTCACACGACTTGGAGCAGAGATCGGCTGCCGCAGACCTATATCGATGAGGTGGTAAGGCTGCATGGAATCCCGTCATCGATAACTTCGGATAGGGACACGCGCTTCGTGTCGAACTTCTGGCGAAGCCTGCAGCAGGCACTGGGGACCAAGCTGCAGTTTAGCACGGCATTCCACCCGCAGACGGACGGGCAATCAGAACGAGTTATCCAGATTCTCGAAGATATGCTTTGAGCTCGCGTGCTAGATCTGGGTGAGGGATGGTCACGCTACCTACCCCTCGTGGAATTCGCCTATAATAATAGCTACCAGGCTAGTATTCGGATGGCCCCGTATGAAGCCCTGTACGGACGCCGGTGTCGATCGCCGATTTGCTGGGACGATTTAGGAGAGCGGAAGCTCTTGGGGCTAGACCTCGTAGAGGAAACGGAGGCAAAGGTACGCCTGATCAGGCAGCGGTTGTTGACCGCCCAGAGCCGGCAGAAAAGCTATGCGGACCAAAGGCGACGGAAATTGGAATTTACGGTAGGGGATCATGTGTTGCTACGCGTGTCACCGTCTAAGGGGACAAGATGGTTCGGCATACGAGAGAAGCTGAGCCCGCGGTATGTGGGACCGTTCGAGATTTTGGAGCGAGTAGGCCCGGTGGCATACCGGTTGGCCTTACCGCCAAATCTTGAACGGGTGCATAACATTTTCCACGTTTCAATACTCTGGAAATACCTATCCGACCCGTCGCACGTCCTCGATGCCTCGTCCGTTGAGCTGTGGGAGGATCTGAGCTTCGAGGAGACGCCGATGCGGATCTTAGCAAGGAAAGAAAAGAAACTTCGAAACCGGACGATTCCCTACGTGAAGGTGCAATGGAGTAACCACGAGGAGCGCGAGGCAACATGGGAACTGGAAGCGAAAATGAGGGAGTGTTACCCCGAGTTATTTAGCGAGGGTGAGGTTAAGTTTCGAGGACGAAACTTCTTTTAAGGGGTGTGTGGTGTAATATCATAGATATTTGTAACATTTTTACCTCCTTCTAATAAAATTCTGGTTGGAGATTTTGAACTAACGGTGTTACTTAGGTGGGTAATCTCGAGGTGCGGATATTTTTCTGCGATAGAGCTCGGAAAACGGAGAACGGCGGTGCGATCGGATCCGGATTCCGACTTACGGAACTCCCGGAAAGGGGCGAAAAGGATCGCAATAGCGAGGGGGTGCACCGAAATCCGTGTAAGTGATTTTGAATGCTTTTCGAGGAAATAATGGATTATCTTTAAGGAATTATCTTTAAAGAATTATTCCGAAGGATTATCTCTGAGGAATTAATTAATTGAGGAATTAATTAATTGAGGAATTAATTAATTAGAATTTTAATATATCCGACGTGTTTCGTATAGTATAATAAAAAGATTTAAATTTTGACTTCTTCCGAAAGAAAAAGGAAAAACCCTAACCGGAAGAAACGAGAGAAAAGAACGAGCGAAAAGAAAGGAAAAGGCAGAACCCTAATCGGAATGAAACGGGAGGAAAGAAGGTGCAGACGGAAGGACCCAACCCTCCTGACGAATGTGCCGAAGCCGAGAGCGTAAACGATCTCCGTCTCCGATGATTAGAGGTAAGCGAGAATTATATTCGTGTTGTTTTGCTCGGTTTTCGTTTCGGTCTTTTGCATAGTTTTAGGAGTAGCCGATTGCTACCCTACGCGTCGCCGCCGCGGAGCCCTAGGGCACCGCCGCACGGCCCTAGGGCATCGCCAACGCAGCCGCGATACGCGCGGGGACGGTGCCGCGCGGCCGCGGCTAGCGCCGCGCGGGACCAAAGTCCCCGTGCGGCCGCGGCTAGGGCAAGCGCCGCGCGGGTGCCCGCGCAGTTGCGGCGCGTGCCGCGCGGGGCCCATGCCCGCGCGGCCGCAGCCGGTGCCGCGTGGGCGGGCGCCCGCGTGGCTGGGGGCGCGCGCGCCGCGTGGGGGCATGCCCGCGCGGCGGCGGTTGGTGGCGCGCGGGCAGACGCCCGCGCGGCTGCGGTGCGGGCCGCGTGGGCCCCCTGCCCGTACGGCCGCAATCGGCGCCGCGCAGGCAGGCGCCCGCGCGGCTGTGCGCGCGCGCCGGGCGGGGCCATGCCCGCGCGGCCGCAGCAGGTGCCATGCGGGCAGGCACCCGCGCGGCTGCGGCGCGTGCCGCGCGCCCGCGGCCAATGCCGCGCCGGCGGGCGCCGGCGCGGCTGCGCACGCGCGGGGCCTATGCCGACGCGGCCGCGGTTGGCGGCTGTGGCGTGCGCTGCGCAGGGCCGGTGTCACGCCCCGGGGTCGAAACTGCGACCCGGGCTCGCCAACAGATCCGCCACCTATGCCAAAACCCGCATAGGCGAAGCGTCTAACCTGCAAAAGATAGTACTATAGCTACACAAATATCAGAGCTGAAATAAAATGCTGTAAAATAAAATCGAATCACTGTACAATATGAAATAAAGTACAATATCCATTTCCTCAAATACAGATAATCATCATACAATATCCTCAGTACAGCATCTCTCAACTATAAAAGGAGATAAACTAAAACTATAGTACATCAGTCTCAACATCAGTCTCTCCAAATACAAAAGATCTCTCTCCTTCAGATAAACAGTAAAACCAGCCAACAGCTACGAGAAATCTCCAACCAGGGGATGCAGCTACACTCCTCGGGTGGTAACGATCTAGCTCGTGACTTCCTCGCCCCGAACAATGACCGAAGATCAGCAACTACAATGAGGACCCTGCAAAACAGGGGGAAAGGAGAGAAAACAACAGTGGGGGGGGGTGAGAACCACTAGTAAACCAGTAGCCTCCCCCCGTGGGTAAAGCCTCGAGCTCCGGCGTACCCACTAAGTCTACTAGAGGCAAGAGAAGGAACAAGTAGTAAAACTGTAAACAGAACTACTGAATAAAAGGGGAAACCACAATAAGTATGCCTCTAAATGCAATACCGAAGGAAATGACGGTATGAAATGCATCAGGAAATAATATCTGGCTAAATAGACCCAATCTAGTGCCATCAGTAAAACTGGTACTGCCTGCTCTGCTGTCGAACTCAGGAACCCAGTCTGGTGCCCGGCGCTCTACACCGTGGAAAGCCTACTCCGGAGTGGCACTCGAGGGGAGCGACCCACACGAGTAAAGTATCGCTGTATCAAGCATCTCTGTAACCACTGTCTCATAATAGCAGGACTGGATCATGACTATGATCAAAGTGGGAAACTCCGTCCACTAATGAAACCCCGATCTGATGCAATAGTACTCGAGAAGTGGGAAACACCATCCACTAGAACAAATCTGATACCCAATCTGATGCAATAGTAAACATCCGGTCAACCGCCCAAAGTCCGCGGTCACCGCAACAACCCACAACCCACAACTGGGGAAAATAACCAAGATCCGGTCAACCGCCTACTGTCCGCGGTTGCCGCAATAACCCAATCCAACATCAAGTACACCCTGTCACTGACCCGCAGGTCCCAGCTACACTATCCCCAAACCTCTGCTCGAACTCGAGCAACATGACTCAAAAGTCCAAATGAAAAGGAGAAAGAAAGCAATCATGGTTTCTCCTAAGTCAAATCCCAATATGATAGTGTAGCAATAAAATAGTGGCCTATCTAGATGTCCAAATAAGCATGCAAAAGTCCTCAGCAATGCGAAAAGGGAGAATATGTCAAATAACAGTTTTACATGTGTAATAATTAATAATATCCACATAAATACAACCACCATGCTAAAATCATCAGTCAACTACACATGTAAATAATCCCTGATCCCTAATAAATCCCAAAGTGGCACCCACACCTAGATACGTCATTATGTTCCAACAATTAATCCCTTTAATCCACTTTTATAAAGATCTAGGTGCCAATATAGCATGTTAATTAACACTATTAGATTATTCCAATGATCCTGTTCCAACAGCAATATTATCCCAATAATATCCCCAACATGCTATATCCACAAAATTAATCTCAGATGATAGGCTTACATGTATATCAGACAATCATGCATAATAATCAATCAATATGCTCAAAAGTGGGGTTTCTCTAATAAACTTAGTGAGCAAGTCAGAAGTAGAGGCATGCAACAACCACCCACCTGAAGCGTTAACTGTCCGGGTCCGTACAGCTGAAAATACCAAAAACTCGAATCCTGCGCTCCAACAAGTACAGTACACCCGAAACACTCCTGGCACAACACAAAGTCCACTAAATACACTTAGGCTCCCAAATATTGCTTTAATTAATCCATACAACATCAGTCCGGAAACTGTTAAATTCTCACCTGCAGAAAGTGCCCAGAAAATTCCAAGAAAAATATCACGGCGATCCTCGCGTCGATAGCTTCGCAACGGTACCTTGTACGCCCAAAACTGAGATCGGTAAGTCAAGATAAAAATTCGGCAAGAGGGGTACATCACACAGAAATCTGTGCTAAAACTGTGCACTGTTCACTGAGAAAACAGTGATTATCACCTTCGAAACAATTTCCTAAAATCCCAGAAAAATCACCACTGTGTTCCTCGCGAGGAGTAGATCAAAATCGACTCTTGAATCGCCTCGATCCGATGTTCCTAGGCTGAGATATAAAATCGGCAAGTTGGTGCTGTCCAAAATCCACCACAGAAAAATGGGGGTCAAAGATGCCTCGGGAAACGTGCCAAAAGTGCGAAACGGAGCGAAGCGATCAACACGAAAATCGAAGCCTTACCTCTTAGGAACACGCTGTTGAAGAAATCGTCCAAAAACTCCTCCTGGTTTGCTCAAAGTGAATTTTTGAATAATCTGCGACGGTAATGGGCCGAAATGGGGGAAAACCGAGGCGAACTGTAAAAATGTTATCGCCGTTGCCGAGCTTCCAGACATTCTGAGAATCCACCAGGAGATCAAGGGCACCAAGGGGAACAACTTTCATATACAACTCTCCCTCTCATTTGTTACGGAATTTGAGTTGGCGTATTTCGTGAATGTATTAAGTCTTGAAGATTGAAGATGAAGAAACTTTGGATCGTATACCTCAATCTCAAGAAAGAAGAATTCAAAAGGATCAGGTACGTTTAACTAAAGAATTTTGATGATCCGAATACTTCTTATAGTGTAGAAACACCTGGAAGAGGTTTTATTTGCTTAATCATCAAAAACTGAACATGGGACATGTTCAGGATCCGGATCGTGGCTTGCAATCCGGATCCCGAAGGGTGTTCGTTCATACACTGGTTCAATCCGGATCGCAGCATTCCATGATCCGGATCCCGAACATAAGTTTTACCTATTTGCTTGAACGATCCGGATCATGAATTGCAATCCGGATCCCGAACATTGTGTTTTGGTAAAACTGTATGAACGATCCGGATCGTGGACTACGATCCGGATCCCGAACAAGCAATTTTCTGGAAACCGTCATTTGTGCTTCTGCAATCCGGATCGTCAAATCCAATCCGGATCGCCGTCGGGATTTCTTTCCAGAAAAGGCTGTTTTTGATCCGAATATTCTTCCTAGGGTTTCTAACCTATAAATAGCCCTCTTATTCATTTCTAGGGCATCCGTAGCATCGGCTATGTATCTATATACATCCGAAAATAGAAAAAGATAGCCGAAAAGAAAAATCCACATATATAGAGAAGAACGGAAATCATTAGATCTATTCAATGGTTCTTCATCTATATTGATTGATTTGATTCTAGGTTTTCCATACTCACATTTTGAGTAGAATCAAATCAATGAATACTTAGATGGTATTTCCGATCTATCTTTAATCTAAGTATTCGGCGGATCATCACCACCCAAACAAACAACGATTTACCCCAAAATCGGCGCGTGGACTCGCGTGGCCTTGTGGATTCAAGGTGCAACCGCTCTCGTGGATTCGGAGCGAGGTACGTTCGTGGATTCGAAGCGTGCCATTGGGTGAAGACCGTGGATTCGGTTGGACGTCGTGGACTCGACGTTGGACGCTGTGGATTCAGCGTTGGGCGCGGATCGTGGATTCGAGAAGCGTCGTGGAGCGAGCGGAGAAGATCTACTAGGAGCGTATGGTAAGAGGTTGAGTCGTCAGTGAGTACGCTATATCACCTTGTACGTGTGTTAATTCTAGTGGATTTCGCCGTGTTATCGGTCCCGTGGTTTTTTACTCCGGTTTGGAGTTTTTCCACGTAAAAATCTTGCGTGTTCTTTTATTTTTCCTCATTGGGTTTATTTGCGCAATGATTTTTTGAGTGTTTATTGTTTACACCTATTCACCCCCCTCTAGGTGTTTTTTCCCCTATTTAGATCCTTATTAACCTAAACCCAACATCATTCCCTCTCTACAGCTCGGAAAAAGAAGGAAAAGAGGGAAGTGGGCTGCCTTATATAGGCCCACCAAACAATTCCAATAATACCCGGGGTGTCCCCGGTTTCGGGCGCATGGGGCTTTTCGGGCTGCTACAGTGCGGCCCGGCCCAACATTTTTCGGGCGCGCACAGTAGCCCGGCCCACACGGCCCACGCCCGCACACCCGATCCGGTCGGACCGCACACCCGTCCGACCCGCTCCACACGCTGACACGTGTCCCCGAACACCGAACAGGCAACCCGGCCGCTCCCCTCGCGCCACCTGGCCGCCCGGGGTCAACGGGGCCGTTGGCGCCCGCCAATGGCGGGCCGCCACGTGGCGCCCGCGTGCGCCACCCTGCTGCCGTGCCCGCCACGCCCGCCGGCAGCCGCCTGCCCCGCCTGCCGGCCGCCTGCCACCGCCGCCTGCCACGCCGTACGCGCACAGTAGCACACCCAATCCTTGCTTGCCATGTGTCCAAGGAATAACTTCGCTGAACCTGGTGCACAACAACCCCAACACCGCGCCAATGAACAACTGCCACGTGTCTCTATCGGTCCACCGTGCACCGCGCACCGCCGCGCCTGCCGCGCACAGTGGCGCGCCCAATCCCCGCGCGCCACGTGTCAAACCTCTCGCTCACTGCACCCGGTGCACCCGACTTCATGCACCTAACCAATAGGAAGATGCCACGTGTCTTCCACCGGTCCACCGTACACCCCTGAAGGTTCCGTGCTCCAAGTCCACTGAACCGGCCAATAAAACCTTGCCACGTGGCACCCGCTCTGGTGCACGCCGGCGCGTGGACCGCGCGCCTGCACGCGCCCCTGCCCGCGCGCTGCGCGCTGCCCGCCGCCGCGCTGCCGCCTGCCCGAGGCCCCGCCGCCGCTCTCCGCCGCTGCCCGCCGCCGCCGCCGCCGCCGGCGATTGCCGGAATCACTGTTCCGGCAGTGAACAGTGACCCGAGCCCAAAAACATCAAGTGGGTAGTCCATTTTGACCGTTTTCGCGCGCTGAATCCGAATTTGACGTCCATTTTGCCAAATTCCAACTCTAGAAATTGCCGGAGGCTCCCGGAAATGCGTTCTTAGTCCAAACTTCGTGCGGAGCCCAAATTAGATATCCGATTCGCGCGAAACCACTTCTAAACCCTCCACGGGGTCCTCTGATCACTCACAGGGTCCATATAAGTCCGATGTCCAACACTTATGTCCAATTATGCCACAAACACCTCCAACACACCATGTAGGCCTCCAACAGCCACCGCAAAGCACTGTAGCAGCTCTGCGGAGATCCGGGTCATCACATCCTCCCCCACTAAAAGAAAGTTTCGTCCTCGAAACTAAAGTCGTTCCTCAATACGGAAACTCAGCCAAATAAAGGGGGATAAACATCCAATCATCCACCACTCCAGCTCCCAAGGCTGACAAGTACCTCCTCCAAAGGCGCGATGCGGTCCTCGGGTCTCCATCTAGAACAAGATAAAGGCGGGCATTCCAGAAAAACCGTACCAACTCAACCAAGTACAGCTGGGCTAACCGCTCGAGCTACCAAGTAATCTGCATCGGTACAGAAGCCTCTGCTCCTCGCAGGGCCTCAGATAATCCAACCACAAGTCCATCGGCACAACAAGCTTGATCCAAGTACCTCAGTACTCTCGGGCATCCAATATAAATCCTCTAACTGATCACGTAAACTCTGATCCCTAATCCAAAACCATCTGGGTGTAGAATCACCTCCCCAACTCTCCAGCATCAGCACACAACTATAAGCAGTTGGGAGAACCAGATCACAAATCAATTCTCAAGAAGATCCAGTACCCTTGCAGCTGGTAAATCCAATCCTCCAGGCTCGGAAAAAGGGTACCTGCCCAGATGATCACTTCATCAAATTCCGGGAGTTGCGTCCTCAGCTTCCAACCCCGTAACATGCAAGGCAATTCCAAAAGAAAAGAGCCCTATCCAGGAGGGGGTCCTCGCCCGGTCGCTCCCAAATCTTGACCAACCGAGCGAACCATTCAGCCACGGTCTATCATCCAAAGATTCCTCAGTGACACCATCATACGTCACATCTGCCTCGACAGTCCACACAGCGCCAAGCTGCGGAGTCAACAAACACAACCCCAAATAGCTCTCCTGCTCCGGGTATCCGCCACCACAGTGGCCCTATCAGAGTGATAGTGGATGCTTGCCACCAATCCAACTATAACTTCATAGCTACTATGGGAGGCATCACTGTATATCACAAATCCATCCCCCAACACTGGCGATGCAGAAATCAGGGCTGGTATCAATCTCATCACCAAATCGTCGAGCTCTGCTGGCACTATCCGGCTCACAAGCTCCTCACCTCAATAAATAACTGCCGGTCTCAGCCATTCTCGCATAGCATCCCTTTTTGGCCGGACTTCCACCACCGCCTCTCATGGCTAGGCTAAGTAATCCAGGAAGATATGCTCTCGAAGCTAAAACTCATACCACAACAACTTGGCACACAGCTTCTTCCTCGCAGACCTTGTCACACCGTCTACCAGTGCTCCACCAGCTCTAAACCATACAGAGATGGGGTAAAATCAAAATATCCCAGAAGAATATCTCCAATAATTCTTCCCAGTGCAGCTGGAACACACAATTCCTCAAATCATAAGATGTAGGGCATTAGTCGTTCCATTTATCCTCACTGTACTCATAATGCCCCTACCATGTCCTGAATACCATCTTGGCTAAACACTCAGCTGTCTGATTCCAAAAAGATACAGGTATTATCAGCAACAACTGCCGGAGTATAACTCCACAAAAAGGTCCTAAACAATAAGCAAACTCGCCTGCGGTCACACCATACAAGGACCCTCACTGTCGTGTGTCCACGACGTGACATCATCACCGTGTATCAACGGTGTGGCATCACCACCGTACAACAACGGGGTGGCACTAGGTCGAACAACCCTCGATCCGTCAGATCCTGCAACTGCGCCATCAGCTCCCTCAGCTCCACAGGTGGTATCCAATGAGGTGCTAACGGGGTTGGCGTGGTTTCCAGAACCACGTCAACCGCAATCTCAATCTCTCTAATCGACGGCATTATCATCAGCTCCGGTGGAATCACACTCGGGATCCCACGACAACAGGAATAATCCTCGCGTCCCGGTGCCGCCGTTGGCACCTCTCGCAATGTCGCTACAACTTGTGTGCTCCGACTGTCTCAAAGAACAAGTCTCTAATGTCTGCCTTGCAGAAGATCATAACCTTCTCTCCCCGCAGTCATACACCATGTGGCACTGTGCCAACCGATCCCACGCACTAGGTCAAACACTGACCAGATACAAATACCAATAAACCTGCCGATACCACTCGGGGTCTCAACTGCACTGGACATGATCCACAAGCCTCCCCCACATGCACCAGCCCAACAGGAACCTGTACCTCCAGTGCATGTGGTTACAAATCTGCCTCTAGTCCATGCAGGGATGCATCATGCTCTAACTCTGGCTGCTGTGATGAAATCACACCTGCGACGACCCAATCCACTGCCTTGGTGTCCTCCACCCAGGCAGCACAGTCTCAACCGCTCAATGTAGGTGGTCGTCACTTAATCTGCCTGAAAATCAAGGCTATCCACAAAAGGAGCACAATTCTCCGCCTTTGCTCACACTGAGGCGATGAATACGGTCTTCCGCAGCCAATAAATCCACGCTACCGCTGCGCCACTCTGATAACGATGCAGATGCTGTCACCGGGGTCCACCTGACCTCTGACATCTCAGAAAATCCACTATTGCAATCGTTATATGACAAAACACCATTATCCTTACAAAGCTCACCCTTCAAACACATGTATTGTACCCTAAACACAAATGTTATCAATCACAAAGGGTAACCTTCCTTTGGATAAGCTTTATATAATCCATCCACAAGGATGTCCACCATCTAGGAAGGAACACGAAAGGGCCTCTGCCAGCCGATCTGTCCTCCAACACTTAGCGCCAGGCGCCTCTATCCAGAACTCGCCTCTGGCGGCAGATCCCTATCCAAAGGAACTGCAACAGTACGCTCCATACACAATGCCTACTCCATCGAGGCATCCAGAATCTAAAATCCAAAACAGAGGGATCAGATAAACTAAAAGGGTATTCTGGCGCAATCCACTCCCAGTCGCACGCGTCCTATGCGCCTCGTCCCTCGAAATCTGGAGCGCACAGTTCGACAACTGCATCAACTCTCTAACACAGGGAGATTCTCAATTGATCACTCCATCACCACCAACCACGATTCTGCCTCCAAGGGCTCCAACTCAAATCCATAAATCAGGGTGGTTTATCTGCCAAAACTGGCTCCATCAATCACTGATGTCCCACAACTCATCGGCTGTCAACTATCCACCCCACCTCGGTGCCTCGACACTAAACATTGGCACGGAGGGGCTACTCGTCCTTACGGCGCCACAGAAATCACTGCCGCTGAGAATACTATAACCAGGTGGTCTCAGGAGAAGGACACTGTCGGGCTGCCCACTGCTCCGACAACTGTGTCACCCAGACCAGCGGCTCACTCTGCCGCTGATATACCTCTGACAATCCTGCCATCGGGGCCTGAAGCTCTCTAACCTCAATCTGGGTATCCGGCCCCAAAACAATCTGCTCGAGCTCCACTGCTGCGACGAGTGCACACCAATCCGCACAACGCGTCGGGGAGACACCGCTCACCACGACCAACTGCACCACAGCACAAAACAAAACTCGACCCAATCCGGCGAGAGTCTAGAGCATGTCAACCGTTCCGCCACATTATGTTGTCTGCAGCCAACATAATTGCTTAGGAGAATAAACATGCCAATCACCCATCCCATCACTCGGGAGAGGTATAAAACTCAATCAGGACTCTCGCTAAAATCACGACTCTCACGAAGTCATCCTAGGGTCCAACCATAAGCCTAGGGTTTCTACAGTCCCAATTGACCTATCCCTAAGCTCTGATACCAACTTAATCTGTCACGCCCCGGGGTCGAAACTGCGACCCGGGCTCGCCAACAGATCCGCCACCTATGCCAAAACCCGCATAGGCGAAGCGTCTAACCTGCAAAAGATAGTACTATAGCTACACAAATATCAGAGCTGAAATAAAATGCTGTAAAATAAAATCCAATCACTGTACAATATGAAATAAAGTACAATATCCATTTCCTCAAATACAGATAATCATCATACAATGTCCTCAGTACAGCATCTCTCAACTATAAAAGGAGATAAACTAAAACTATAGTACATCAGTCTCAACATCAGTCTCTCCAAATACAAAAGATCTCTCTCCTCCAGATAAACAGTAAAACCAGCCAACAGCTACGAGGAATCTCCAACCAGGGGATACAGCTACACTCCTCGGGTGGTAACGATCTAGCTCGTGACTCCCTCGCCCCGAACAACGACCGAAGATCAGCAACTCCAATGAGGACTCTGCAAAACAGGGGGAAAGGAGAGAAAACAACAGTGGGGGTGAGAACCACTAGTAAACCAGTAGCCTCCCCCTGTGGGTAAAGCCTCAAGCTCCGGCGTACCCACTAAGTCTACTAGAGGCAAGAGAAGGAACAAGTAGTAAAGCTGTAAACAGAACTACTGAATAAAAGGGGAAACCACAATAAGTATGCCTCTAAATGCAATACCGAAGGAAATGACGGTATGAATGCATCAGGAAATAATATCTGGCTAAATAGACCCAATCTAGTGCCACCAGTAAAACTGGTACTGCCTGCTCTGCTGTCGAACTCAAGAACCCAGTCTGGTGTCCGGCGCTCTGCACCGTGGAAAGCCTACTCCGGAGTGGCACTCGAGGGGAGCGACCCACACGAGTAAAGTATCGCTGTATCAAGCATCTCTGTAACCACTGTCTCATAATAGCAGGACTGGATCATGACTATGATCAAAGTGGGAAACTCCGTCCACTAATGAAACCCCGATCTGATGCAATAGTACTCAAAAGTGGGAAATACCATCCACTAGAGAAATCTGATACCCAATCTGATGCAATAGTAAACATCCGGTCAACCGCCCAAAGTCCGCGGTCACCGCAATAACCCACAACCCACAATTGGGGAAAATAATCAAGATCCGGTCAACCGCCTACTGTCCGCGGTTGCCGCAATAACCCAATCCAACATCAAGTACACCCTGTCACTGACCCGCAGGTCCCAGCTACACTATCCCAAACCTCTGCTCGAACTCGAGCAACATGACTCAAAAGTCCAAATGAAAAGGAGAAAGAAAGCAATCATGGTTTCTCCTAAGTCAAATCCCAATATGATAGTGTAGCAATAAAATAGTGGCCTATCTAGATGTCCAAATAAGCATGCAAAAGTCCTCAGCAATGCGAAAGGGAGAATATGTCAAATAACAGTTTTACATGTGTAATAATTAATAATATCCACATAAATACAACCATCATGCTAAAATCATCAGTCAACTACACATGTAAATAATCCCTGATCCATAATAAATCCCAAAGTGGCACCCGCACCTAGATACGTCATTATGTTCCAACAATTAATCCATTTAATCCACTTTCATAAAGATCTAGGTGCTAATATAGCATGTTAATTATCACTATTAATTATTCCAATGATCATGTTCCAACAGCAATATTATCCCAATAATATCCCCAACATGCTATATCCACAAAATTAATCTCAGATGATAGGCTTACATGTATATCAGACAATCATGCATAATAATCAATCAATATGCTCAAAAGTGGGGTTTCTCTAATAAACTTAGTGAGCAAGTCAGAAGTAGAGGCATGCAACAACCACCCACCTGAAGCGCTAACTGTCCGGGTCCGTACAGCTGAAAATACCAAAAACTCGAATCCTGCGCTCCAACAAGTACAGTACACCCGAAACACTCCTGGCACAACACAAAGTCCACTAAATACACTTAGGCTCCCAAATATTGCTTTAATTAATCCATACAACATCAGTCCGGAAACTGTTAAATTCTCACCTGCAGAAAGTGCCCAGAAAATTCCAAGAAAAATATCACGGCGATCCTCGCGTCGATAGCTTCGCAACGGTACCTTGTACGCCCAAAACTGAGATCGGTAAGTCAAGATAAAAATTCGGCAAGAGGGGTACATCACACAGAAATCTGTGCTAAAACTGTGCACTGTTCACTGAGAAAACAGTGATTATCACCTTCGAAACAATTTCCTAAAATCCCAGAAAAATCACCACTGTGTTCCTCGCGACGAGTAGATCAAAATCGACTCTTGAATCGCCTCGATCCGATGTTCCTAGGCTGAGATATAAAATCGGCAAGTTGGTGCTGTCCAAAATCCACCACAGAAAAATGGGGGTCAAAGATGCCTCGGGAAACGTGCCAAAAGTGCGAAACGGAGCGAAGCGATCAACACGAAAATCGAAGCCTTACCTCTTAGGAACACGCTGTTGAAGAAATCGTCCAAAAACTCCTCCTGGTTTGCTCACAGTGAATTTTTGAATAATCTGCGACGGTAATGGGCCGAAATGGGGGAAAACCGAGGCGAACTGTAAAAATGTTATCGCCGTTGCCGAGCTTCCAGACATTCTGAGAATCCACCAGGAGATCAAGGGCACCAAGGGGAACAACTTTCATATACAACTCTCCCTCTCATTTGTTACGGAATTTGAGTTGGCGTATTTCGTGAATGTATTAAGTCTTGAAGATTGAAGATGAAGAAACTTTGGATCGTATACCTCAATCTCAAGAAAGAAGAATTCAAAAGGATCAGGTACGTTTAACTAAAGAATTTTGATGATCCGAATACTTCTTATAGTGTAGAAACACCTGGAAGAGGTTTTATTTGCTTAATCATCAAAAACTGAACATGGGACATGTTCAGGATCCGGATCGTGGCTTGCAATCCGGATCCCGAAGGGTGTTCGTTCATACACTGGTTCAATCCGGATCGTAGCATTCCATGATCCGGATCCCGAACATAGTTTTACCTATTTGCTTGAACGATCCGGATCAGGAATTGCAATCCGGATCCCGAACATGTGTTTTGGTAAAACTGTATGAACGATCCGGATCGTGGACTACGATCCGGATCCCGAACAAGCAATTTTCTGGAAACCGTCATTTGTGCTTCTGCAATCCGGATCGCCAAATCCAATCCGGATCGCCGTCGGTATTTCTTTCCAGAAAAGGCTGTTTTTGATCCGAATATTCTTCCTAGGGTTTCTAACCTATAAATAGCCCTCTTATTCATTTCTAGGGCATCCGAGCATCGGCGATCATATATCAAAATAGAAAAAGATAGCCGAAAAGAAAAATCCACATATATAGAGAAGAACGGAAATCATTAGATCTATTCTATGGTTCTTCATCTATATTGATTGATTTGATTCTAGGTTTTCCATACTCACATTTTGAGTAGAATCAAATCAATGAATACTTAGATGGTATTTCCGATCTATCTTTAATCTAAGTATTCGGCGGATCATCACCACCCAAACAAACAACGATTTACCCCAAAATCGGCGCGTGGACTCGCGTGGCCTTGTGGATTCAAGGTGCAACCGCTCTCGTGGATTCGGAGCGAGGTACGTTCGTGGATTCGAAGCGTGCCATTGGGTGAAGACCGTGGATTCGGTTGGACGTCGTGGACTCGACGTTGGACGCTGTGGATTCAGCGTTGGGCGCGGATCGTGGATTCGAGAAGCGTCGTGGAGCGAGCGGAGAAGATCTACTAGGAGCGTATGGTAAAAGGTTGAGTCGTCTGTGAGTACGTTATATCACCTTGTACGTGTGTTAATTCTAGTGGATTTCGCCGTGTTATCGGTCCCGTGGTTTTTTACTCCGGTTTGGAGTTTTTCCACGTAAAAATCTTGCGTGTTCTTTTATTTTTCCGCATTGGGTTTATTTGCGCAATGATTTTTTGAGTGTTTATTGTTTACACCTATTCACCCCCCTCTAGGTGTTTTTTCCCCTATTTAGATCCTTATTAACCTAAACCCAACAAGTGGTATCAGAGCGGGAATAGGGTTGTAAACAATGGTTGAAGGTGGAAACATCAATCGACCCCCTTTCTTTGATGGAACAAATTATGCGTACTGGAAAGTGCGGATGAAAGCCTTTTTAATTTCCATCGACGAAAGGGTGTGGCAATCAATTGAATTAGGATGGTCTAATCCAACTGAAATTTTAGATGATGTTCGCACCTTAAAACCTAGGTCGAAATGGACCAAGGAAGAGATAGACTTATCTTCTTACAATGGCAAAGGGATTAATGCTCTATTTAATGCTTTGTCACAAACTGAGTTCTCTCGCGTCTCGGCATGTGAGACTGCGAAAGAAATCTGGGATGTTCTTCAAGTTACGCATGAGGGAACTAACCTAGTGAAGATTCAGAAACTGCAAATGCTCACGAGCAAGTTTGACTCTATCTCTATGGCAGAGAATGAATCCTTCACTGACTATTACACACGATTGCAAGATATCGTGAACTCATGTGCTAACTTGGGAGAGAAGATTCCAGAATTTAAAGTTGTAAGAAAAATTCTAAGAACTCTTCCTGAACGATTTCGCCCGAAGGTCGCAGCCATTGAAACAATTAAACACCCGGACGAAATGCGTGTAGAAGAATTAGTAGGTGCTTTACAAACTTATGAAATGACATTTCCTACTAACTATTCTTCTGGAAAGGCATCCTCTTCTAAGTCTTCAGGTTACGCATTGAAATCAACTAAAGAAGAAGACGCGGATTCATCCTCCTCGGACGACGACGAGAACCTTTCTATGGAGGACTTTGAGAAGCAGCTCGCTCTCTTGACAAGGAAGTTTCGCCGCAACTTTCGAAGGGGAAATTCAAGCAAAACTCAATCCTTCGGAAAGTCGAAGAAAGGCAAGGGTCCTTCAATCACAAGTCAAGAAAGCAAGAGAACTTCTCAAAGGATAAGAAAAGTTCTGAGGGACAAGTTCAGTGCTTCAAATGTCGAGGCTACGGCCACATTGCAACGGAATGTCCCAACAAGAATCCGGCTAAGAAGAAAGCGATGCAAGTCGTTACTTGGGATGACAACTCCACGTCAAATGAGTCATCCTCAAGTGATGAAGAAGACAACGCGACAGCTTTCCACGCGTCCACTACATCTTCACCCTTCATGTGCTTAATGGCAAGTACATCCGACTCACTGTCCAACTCCACTGTTGAAAAGATTGCAACGGACGATGAATCAGATGATTCGGAAGGTGAAGATTTTGTTTTAGCCTACCATAAGCTTTTGAGGGATTCAAAGAAACTGGCTAAGCAAAACAAGGGGTTGAAAGAGAGATTACAGGATCTTGAAGATGAAGTAAAAAGGGTAACCTCTATCTCAACCGATCTTGAAGTGGAAAGGGACAATCTGATTAAGACAAATGTTTCCCTTCAAGAGTCCAATGAGCAACTCGAGAAGAATTATATGGATATGGTGAACAAAGCGAATTACTTCTTGAAGCTCAACGGCGAGGCTCGACAGGAAAAATTGGAAATGACGGAGACCATACGCCAACTGAAGGATGACTTAAAGAGATTTTCTTCTGGAAGGAGTAAGTTGGACAGACTTCTTGGTCTCGGTCAAAGAAATAAGTTCGGCCTCGGATACACTCAAACTGGAGACATTCCAAGTTCGAGTGGTACAGTATTTGTGCCTCAGTCGGTATCTCCTCCTCCGACACCGGTATTCACGACAAGCAACGACAACAAACCTACTACATCCTCCTCGGAATCGACAAGAATCAAGGTATGTTTTCGTTGTGGCATTTCAGGGCACATAAGGAGAAATTGCAAGACGGAAGCCAAACGCACACCTCAAGCACCTCTTGCAATGACTACCAAAAAGGCTATTCCTCGAAAAACAACTGCAAACTATTTGAAGGAAAAGAGCCTTGGTAGTCACCGCTCAAGACGACATCATCAAGGAGCAGCAATTCTTCAAGCAAGACGCTCTCACCTAGGAAATCAACTTCACGATCATTACCGACGCATTCCAAAAAGGTTTGGGTGCGCAAAGGTGAAATCTTCCCTTGTCTTGCTACCAATGTTTCCTTGCATGCATATGATAGTTCGTCTTGGTACCTGGATAGCGGGTGTTCCCGTCATATGACCGGCGATAAAAACTGTTTTCAAACATTTGAGAAAAACTCCGGAGGACTTGTTGTTTTCGGAGATGGTCGGTCTTCCAAAATTGTTGGAAAGGGAACGGTAGCTATTCCAGATGGCCCGGTTCTAGATAATGTGTTATTTGTTCATGGCCTTAAGACTAACCTCATAAGCATAAGTCAACTGTGTGATAGTGGTTATTCAGTTAATTTTTCATCTGATAAATGCACTGTAACTGACATGAACCATGCTTTCTTTTTAAAGGGGGTTAGATCAGAAAACAATTGTTATGTAGTTCCTCTAAGATTTCTGAAAAATGTAACCTAGCATCTTTGAAAAATGAAACACTTTGGCATGAAAGGCTAGGTCACATAAACTTTAAGGAACTTGCTAGAATTTCGAATAAAGATGTGGTCAAGGGGGTTCCGAAACTTTCTTTTGAACAAAACCTTGTGTGTGGCGGTTGCCAAAAGGGAAAACAGTCTAGGACTGCACACAAGAACTTGAACCACATAGGTACAAAACGGCCTTTGGAACTTTTGCATATGGACTTAATGGGGCCAACTCGTCAACCATCTCTGGGAGGTAAATGGTATATTTTCTTGTTGGTTGATGATTTTTCTAGATATACTTGGGTAGCTTTCTTAAAAGAAAAAGCTGATACCTTTGATTCTTTTCTCGAAATCTGCAATCGTATTATGATAGAAAAGAATGATAGGATTACTCGAGTTAGGAGTGATAGAGGTGGGGAATTCATAAATTCCAAATTCATTGATTTTTGCACTTCTAATGGCATTAAACATGAATTCTCCGCACCTTACACACCTCAACAAAATGGTGTAGTCGAGCGCAAAAACAGGGTCGTACAGGAAATGGCACGTGTTATGCTTCACAGCCGGAACTTACCTTTTTATTTTTGGGCTGAAGCGGTGAACACTGCTGTTTATGTTATCAATCGCGTGTATTTGCGCCCGGGGACATTGAATACACCATATGAACTTTGGTTTTGTAGAAAACCTAACATCAAATATTTTCGTATCTTTGGGAGTCGGTGTTTTATTTTACGTGATCGTGAGAATCTTGGAAAATTTGACTCTCGAAGTGACGAAGGGATTTTCTTAGGTTATTCTACAAACAGCAGAGCATATCGAGTTTTTAACTTAGAATCTAAGACGATCGTAGAATCGATAAATGTTAAGGTAGATGAAGCTTTTCATTTTGAATCTGAAAAATCTACCCTCGATATCTCTCTTGATGATGATACACCTGCTAATGCATCTTCTTCTAACAATTCTTTCGATAATAATGTTGATGCATCTAACGGTTCTTCAAGCTTATCTGATGTGCAGGAATCATCTCGTGTACCTCCGCCTACTCCTCTACCTCAAACGTTACGCATCTCCAAGGATCACCCTGAATCGAACATAATTGGAGATCCACAAGAAGGAGTTAGAACACGGAGACAATTGGTTTGCGGATTTGCATGCTATGTATCTCAAATCGAACCAAGGAATGTTGATGAAGCTCTCCAAGATGACTACTGGATTAAAGCAATGCAGGAAGAGCTCCATCAATTCGAGCGAAACAAAGTCTGGGAATTAACGAAGCCTCCGAAGCAACACAATGTGATAGGTACCAAATGGATCTTCAAGAACAAGAAAAACGAAGAAGGTACTATCATCAGGAACAAAGCAAGGTTAGTTGCTCAAGGCTATTCTCAAGTAGAAGGTATAGACTTTGATGAAACTTTCGCCCCTGTAGCTAGACTCGAGTCCATTCGTATATTGTTTGCGATCGCTTGTCATTTCAAAATCAGATTATTTCAAATGGACGTTAAGAGCGCCTTTTTAAATGGATTTTTAAATGAGGAAGTTTATGTAGCTCAACCGAAAGGTTTTGTGGATCATAAACTACCTAACCATGTTTTTCGTCTGAAAAAGGCTCTTTACGGTCTGAAACAAGCACCGCGAGCATGGTACGAAAGGTTGACAAAGCACCTTTTGGAAAAGGGCTACACTCGAGGGGGAGCTGACAGGACTCTCTTTGTGAAGCATTATCAAAACAATTTCATAGTTGCTCAAATCTATGTCGATGACATTGTTTTTGGAGCAACGAGAGATAATGATGCTTCTAAATTCGCGGAGACCATGGAAAGCGAATTTGAGATGTCCATGATGGGCGAGTTGAATTATTTTCTTGGATTACAAGTTAAACAAAACGATGAAGGAATTCACTTGTGTCAATCCAAGTATGCACTGGAGTTGGTCAAAAAGTTTGATCTTGAAAATTCTAAGGATTTTCCGACTCCAATGGGAACTAGCCATAAGGGACTTGGAAGTGAATCACAAAGTGAGAATGTAGACGAGAAACTGTACCGCAGTATGATTGGGAGTCTACTATATCTCACGGCTAGTCGCCCGGATATATCCTTCAGTGTTGGGATTTGTGCGAGATATCAATCAGCACCGAAGGAGGTTCACCTGAAAGCGGTGAAACGGATCATCCGATATATCAAAGGTACAATCAATTTCGGAATTTGGTATCCTATGGGAACGACTTTGGATATTGTTGGATACTCAGATGCCGATTGGGCTGGATCGGTGGATGACCGGAAAAGCACGAGTGGTGCATGCTTCTATCTTGGCCACTGCCTTGTTGCATGGCACAGTAAAAAGCAGAACTGCATAGCACTCTCGACTGCCGAAGCGGAGTACATTTCTGCAGGAAGTTGTTCAACCCAATTGATTTGGATGAAAAGCGTGTTGAGCGATTTCCGGATTTCAACATCTTCGGTAACCATTTTATGTGACAACACTAGTGCTATTAACATTTCTAAAAACCCTGTGTTGCACTCTAGAACAAAACATATTGAACTTAGATATCATTTTCTTAGAGAGCTAGTTGAATCAAACATTCTTCAACTGTCATATATTTCAACTGAGGATCAATTAGCCGACATCTTAACAAAACCTTTGGATCAAAAACGTTTTATTCACTTGCGTAAAGCAATTGGCATGCTTTCCTTGAAATAAACTCTTTTGAAACCTTTGCTTAGATTAGGTTTTGTTTTTGTTCTTGTTTTGTTTTGTTCTTTATCTATGTTCTGTACATAGCACACTAATTGAGCATAAATCATAATTGACTTTAATTGCATCCTTTTATGCATTTAGAAATTTATTATGCTTTTGATGTCATAATATTTCAATGTTGCAATGATCATTTACGTTAATTAAACCATCTTTTAAGTGATCAAAGTCAATTTCTCTCTCAATGATCTCTTGGTATAGTCATTATCATATTTGATTGCTTAGTCGAGTATGAATTCGAGATCAATGGTTTGGTTGAATACCTTATATATTAAATAATTGATAGCCAATTGAGGGGGAGTCAATGAAATGTAAAATGCTCAAAAGATGTGGAAAGAGTTACATCCCAATGAGGAGTGTGAAAACTACCACCACATGGAGGAAATGAAAGAAAAAAAATATCTACTCCATGAATGAAAAGCAAATTTTTGTTTGAAAATTGTTGATGAAACTCATATTGAAATACTTGACTCAGTCGTATTTCATGGTTGGTATAAGGTGGGATTTTTGATTTAAGATGCTCAAAGAGCCACTCCTTCAACAGATTGTCTAGATATATTATCTAACTTATCTGGGATTTCAAACATCTATTGATCTTGGTATTTCATTTTCTTTACCAAAATTGATGATTTGATAAAGGCATTACGCATAAGATCAGGATAGATGTAATTGAAGTTGTTCAACTTTAAGTGTTTTAACTTTCGTAAATTTTCGTTTCATTTTTGGATATTTTTGATAGATTTTTCATAATCTATTTCTTGTTGTATGAAACGATGTCGTTTGTTTAAAGTTGACATGGTAAAGTGCTTACATACTTTTTCTGGATTTTATTGAATTTTTCTAAATTTTTCTGAAGAAAAAGTTGTAGCCGATCCGGATCGGGGCAAGTGATCCGGATCCCGAACGCAGGATTTCTCCTGCGGGTGGCCGATCCGGATCACATTCTCGAGCCGATCCGGATCACGGCTAGGGTTCTTATAAAAACATAGAGATTTTCAATTTCTTTTACCCTAATCTCTGGTTTTCAAGCCTCTAGAGTTTCTCTCTCTAGATCTCTTGCTTCTTGGAGCTTCAAAACTCAAAGTTCTTCGGATTCAAGTAAGTTTTATTGATCAAAACTCGGTTTTTACAGTTTTTCATCAAACGTGAGTTGAAAAATTGGAACTTTTTCGTTTGTGAATGGTTTTTGATCAAATTTCTTTTGAAATAAGAACTCTGGGTCAATTAGTTTTGCTTTTATGCTGGGTTTTCTCAAGATAAACGAGTTTTTAGGCTTCGATTTCTAAAAATTCTGGTTTAGGGCATAAAAGAGGAATTTTTGAAAATCATGGAATTGATCTATTTTTAAAATTCTTTTTGGAAAACTAATTTGATTCTTGGCTTCTCTACATGATTATGATTGTCTAGGTACAATGTTTTCAAATTTTTCAAAATTGACGATTTTTCATATGTTCTTGAGTTGGTGTTTCACAGGACACTTTCTCAAACTCAAAGCACTAGATCAATGGCATTCTCCTGGTTAATCCTGTTACTGGTCACAATGATGCCCGGAAGTTCATCTGTTAAGGAAGAACCAGACGTCTCAACTCGAGACAAACCGAACGAAGCTAATGAGGACAGCTCGGATTACAATGAGGAAGAATGGGACGAATTCTTCAAGGATGTTCAGCGAAAAATTGATGAGGAGGACAGGAAATTCACCAAAGGAAAGAGACTAATGAAATCTGCCTCCACGACCAGACAATATACAAGAAGAAGAAATGTCCAAAGAAGTACGAGTCAGCATAGTGGGCCTCTCACCAGAGCACGCTCACTCTCTGGAATTCTGCAAACTGAATCTCCATGGACTGCAGGACCAGATGCACCATCTGCATCTACACAGCGTCCATCGCACTCAAAGACACGGACAACTGAGACAGAGATTTTGGAATCGATCTGTCAGGAACAACATAGACTCTCAGCTACGCAAGAGAGAATATCGAAAGAGCTTCAGCAGATTTCCTCTGAACACAAGAAGATCAAGAAAAAGTACTCAAATTTTAAGAATTTGCTTAAAGGGATTTTGAGCAAGCTGAGTTGTACTAGTTCAGATTCTTCAGACTGAGCAGCACCTTCTGTTCACTTTGTCTACTTCCGTTCTTAGTTATCAGGACGTAGTTTTTCTTCTTTCCTTTTAGTTTAGTTCTCAGTTTGTGCATACTATTAGAACTTTACGTTTTTTTTCTCTCCTTACATATTGTAGCTCTTGCTACGTTTTGGCTTTGTTTTGTGACAAAAAGGGGGAGAGAGTTTGAGAGAGAGAGAGTTGGAGAGAAGACCTTGAACTGTTTGCAAAGTACTTTGAACAATGATTGTGAATATCAATGACTAAGTAAGGTAAGTATGACCTCAACTCAACTTTGTTTTTTTTTCTTGTGATTAGTGACATGCTTCTATACTAACTATTCGACTAACTATTTGGGCATGTAATATGACTAACAAGTTGATGTTGGACTAACATACTTTGACATTTGGTTTTTGAATGCTTAGAAGATATGTTGGTTTCAACTATGATTCTTTTGCATATCTGAATTTTTCAAATGTCATGATGAGAGAAACTCTATCTCTGTAGTTGTTTTTGAATGTTTCAATTCTTGAGGTATCTAACGATTTTGTTTGTCAAGAATGCTTTCTGTGTGCAGAGATTACAGATGTCTAAGTCTAGAGTCTGTTTTAGGAGTTTATCTCATGTATTTAATTTCTGGAACTCTTTTGTAAATTTTTGTTGTATGGTGATAGCAACAAAAATATCCTTTTTGAATTTTCTTTTGTGGATTTGTGTTTTGTCACGAAACCGCCAAAGGGGGAGATTGTTACGGAATTTGAGTTGGCGTATTTCGTGAATGTATTAAGTCTTGAAGATTGAAGATGAAGAAACTTTGGATCGTATACCTCAATCTCAAGAAAGAAGAATTCAAAAGGATCAGGTACGTTTAACTAAAGAATTTTGATGATCCGAATACTTCTTATAGTGTAGAAACACCTGGAAGAGGTTTTATTTGCTTAATCATCAAAAACTGAACATGGGACATGTTCAGGATCCGGATCGTGGCTTGCAATCCGGATCCCGAAGGGTGTTCGTTCATACACTGGTTCAATCCGGATCGCAGCATTCCATGATCCGGATCCCGAACATAGTTTTACCTATTTGCTTGAACGATCCGGATCAGGAATTGCAATCCGGATCCCGAACATTGTGTTTTGGTAAAACTGTATGAACGATCCGGATCGTGGACTACGATCCGGATCCCGAACAAGCAATTTTCTGGAAACCGTCATTTGTGCTTCTGCAATCCGGATCGCCAAATCCAATCCGGATCGCCGTCGGGATTTCTTTCCAGAAAAGGCTGTTTTTGATCCGAATATTCTTCCTAGGGTTTCTAACCTATAAATAGCCCTCTTATTCATTTCTAGGGCATCCGTAGCATCGGCTATGATCATATACATCGAAAATAGAAAAAGATAGCCGAAAAGAAAAATCCACATATATAGAGAAGAACGGAAATCATTAGATCTATTCAATGGTTCTTCATCTATATTGATTGATTTGATTCTAGGTTTTCCATACTCACATTTTGAGTAGAATCAAATCAATGAATACTTAGATGGTATTTCCGATCTATCTTTAATCTAAGTATTCGGCGGATCATCACCACCCAAACAATCAACGATTTATCCCAAAATCGGCGCGTGGACTCGCGTGGCCTTGTGGATTCAAGGTGCAACCGCTCTCGTGGATTCGGAGCGAGGTACGTTCGTGGATTCGAAGCGTGCCATTGGGTGAAGACCGTGGATTCGGTTGGACGTCGTGGACTCGACGTTGGACGCTGTGGATTCAGCGTTGGGCGCGGATCGTGGATTCGAGAAGCGTCGTGGAGCGAGCGGAGAAGATCTACTAGGAGCGTATGGTAAGAGGTTGAGTCGTCAGTGAGTACGCTATATCACCTTGTACGTGTGTTAATTCTAGTGGATTTCGCCGTGTTATCGGTCCCGTGGTTTTTTACTCCGGTTTGGAGTTTTTCCACGTAAAAATCTTGCGTGTTCTTTTATTTTTCCGCATTGGGTTTATTTGCGCAATGATTTTTTGAGTGTTTATTGTTTACACCTATTCACCCCCCTCTAGGTGTTTTTTCCCCTATTTAGATCCTTATTAACCTAAACCCAACATCATTCCCTCTCTACAGCTCGGAAAAAGAAGAAAAGAGGGAAGTGGGCTGCCTTATATAGGCCCACCAAACAATTCCAATAATACCCGGGGTGTCCCCGGTTTCGGGCGCATGGGGCTTTTCGGGCTGCTACAGTGCGGCCCGCCCAACATTTTTCGGGCGCGCACAGTAGCCCGGCCCACACGGCCCACGCCCGCACACCCGATCCGGTCGGACCGCACACCCGTCCGACCCGCTCCACACGCTGACACGTGTCCCCGAACACCGAACAGGCAACCCGGCCGCTCCCCTCGCGCCACCTGGCCGCCCGGGGTCAACGGGGCCGTTGGCGCCCGCCAATGGCGGGCCGCCACGTGGCGCCCGCGTGCGCCACCCTGCTGCCGTGCCCGCCACGCCCGCCGGCAGCCGCCTGCCCCGCCTGCCGGCCGCCTGCCACCGCCGCCTGCCACGCCGTACGCGCACAGTAGCACACCCAATCCTTGCTTGCCACGTGTCCAAGGAATAACTTCGCTGAACCTGGTGCACAACACCCCAACACCGCGCCAATGAACAACTGCCACGTGTCTCTATCGGTCCACCGTGCACCGCGCACCGCCGCGCCTGCCGCGCACAGTGGCGCGCCCAATCCCCGCGCGCCACGTGTCAAACCTCTCGCTCACTGCACCCGGTGCACCCGACTTCATGCACCTAACCAATAGGAAGATGCCACGTGTCTTCCACCGGTCCACCGTACACCCCTGAAGGTTCCGTGCTCCAAGTCCACTGAACCGGCCAATAAAACCTTGCCACGTGGCACCCGCTCTGGTGCACGCCGGCGCGTGGACCGCGCGCCTGCCCGCGCCCCTGCCCGCGCGCTGCGCGCTGCCCGCCGCCGCGCTGCCGCCTGCCCGAGGCCCCGCCGCCGCTCTCCGCCGCTGCCCGCCGCCGCCGCCGCCGCCGGCGATTGCCGGAATCACTGTTCCAGCAGTGAACAGTGACCCGAGCCCAAAAACATCAAGTGGGTAGTCCATTTTGACCGTTTTCGCGCGCTGAATCCGAATTTGACGTCCATTTTGCCAAATTCCAACTCTAGAAATTATCGGAGGCTCCCGGAAATGCGTTCTTAGTCCAAACTTCGTGCGGAGCCCAAATTAGATATCCGATTCGCGCGAAACCACTTCTAAACCCTCCACGGGGTCCTCTGATCACTCACAGGGTCCATATAAGTCCGATGTCCAACACTTATGTCCAATTATGCCACAAACACCTCCAACACACCATGTAGGCCTCCAACAGCCACCGCAAAGCACTGTAGCAGCTCTGCGGAGATCCGGGTCATCACAGCCGGTGCCCGCGCGGCCGCGGTTTGCACCCCGCGGGGTTAGGGCCCGCGCGGTCACGGCAAGTGCCGCGCGAGGCGGGTGCCCGCCCGGCCGTATGACTTGCAACGCCGCAAGGGTGGCCATGTCGCCTGTCGCGCGCGGGCGCCACCGCCGTGTCTAGTGGTCATTAGTGTTTTTGAGTGTTTGGGCTCGGTTTATTTGCTATTGTATTTCTGATCTGACCGCGGCTCTTTTGGGGACTACTTTTAGGTTCGGGTGTCGACAGAGAGCAGGGTTCGGTCTCCGGAGTCCAGGTTTCGCATAATCGAGGTGGGTACTTGTGGTTATTATCGGTGTAGAGTCGTTCCCAGATATTTGTTTCGATAAAGTAGATATTTTTGATAATTTGACTAACTCCATAGCATGTGAATCCCATTTATATTATTCTGACCAAAGCGGCTGAGGTTGCTATACTGTTCTTACACTCATATTGCTTACACGCACACCGGCGGTCTGGCCATCGCACAGGGTGTATTTTTCCGGAAAGATGGTAAGTGTTTTACCTGTGTACCCCACAAGGAGAGGTTAGTGGGGACCCCTCAAGGAGAGGCGACTGCTACTTGGGCAGTGGAGGGGTTAAAGGCACCAAGAAGATGAGTACGGTATTGGGGTTGGGGCTCAAAATATTCTGGAAGCTGGGGTAGGTGCCCAGTGTGACTTTCGACAGGGATTTAGCGATATATGAAGGGGGGGGGGGGGGGGGGGGGGGGTAAATGCTCCAGATTCGGTATGTTCTTTTCAGTTATCGCATTTACTTATATGTTTTCTACTTTATCAGTCACTGACAACCCACACTGTGACAAGTACAAGCAAGGGGGGAATCGGGACGACGGTGAGGCATCAGTTAGAGGACCCTAGCCTTGAGGGCTAGTAAACGATACGTTTTTTTCTTTGGTTATTTTCTTTTACTGTGGTTAGTTAAACTGTGATTCGTTTGTACGGTTTTCGGATGGATGTTGGTATGAGGATTACTTGTCTATAATTGGTAAATGTTAGGATGTGTAAATGCGGCATGTTTTCGAATATAAACCTGGTTTCAAAAGTGTTTTCAAAGCGGGTGTTGTGTGGGCATCGATTTTAAAACCCGTGGATTTATCCTTTCAAGTTAGTGGCCGCCCAAAAGAGTTTGCGAAAACGTTTTGGAAAAACTGGGTGTCGAGTGGGCACCGATTTTAAAACCTATGGGTTTATGCTATAGTCTGTATGCGGTAGCGGTGAATGTAAGATTAATTGTAATTTCTCCTCTTTGTCTGTCATGGTTGGAATGGTTAAAGTGTTTGTCGTGTTGGGAACGCCGTGCATATACAAAGGAGACTCCGCCCGTTTGGGAAGTGAATTTGTATATGCGGCGGGTCTGATACTCACCGGAGGCAAGGTTCACTTAAATACACGAAAAAAAAAAAAAAAAAAAGGGCACGTTTTCTGCTCTTTTAGAACCTCCGGGGCGTGATAATTTGTCTCAATATGAAGCTCTCTATCATAAGCATAATTTAACTTAGCATGTAGGCTCTCAATCATAAGCATGGTCCAATTCAATATGTAGCTCTCAATCATATCCATGGTTTATCTCAACATGAAGCTCGTATTTACATAACATGTATCATTCATCATATAAGCTCCAATAAGCATCATGGGTAACTTAAGCATACAAGTTCTCAATCAACATAATAAATATATCATCATCATATATGCTCTCATTCAACATAGGGTGTACATCAACATCATATATGCTCTCATTCAACACAGGGTGTACATCAACATCATATAAGCTCTCCCTCGCACATATGGGTAAATATATCATGCTGTTAAGGATTTTTGTATTCATGTATTTCGTGAAGTGTTTTGAGTCTTGAAGATTAAAGTTGAAGATTGAAGTTAAAGAATTGTCGATCACATACATCAATCTCAAAAAGAATGGATTCAAAATGATCAGGTACGTTTAACTAAATATTTTTGGTGATTTGAATACATTCTTATAGTTTAGAAACACTTGAAAAAATTTTCATTGCATAAAAAATAAAAACTGGACATTTTACACGTTCAGGATCCGGATCAGCCACATCCAGTCCGGACCCCAAACATAATTTGGTTCATGCGGAATTCCAGTCCGGAACATCCCCATTCCAGTCCGGACCCCGAACCTTGTGTTTGTTGAATCCCATGAATCAGTCCGTATCAGGTCATTCCAGTCTGGACCCCGAACTGTTTTTCAGGAAATTCTCTGAAAAAGACGACAGTCCGGATCAGCCAAATTCAGTCCGGATCGCCGTGCAAGAAAAAGTCTGTTAAGTCAGTTTTTTATTCTTATCTCTTTTCAAAAGGTTTCTAACCTATAAATAAACCCTAATATCATCTTTTAGGGTATTCCTAAAACTCCTTGATTATTCCAAAGGGTCCTAAATTTCTTATATCGCAAGAAGGAATGAAAGGTAATCCACGTATAGAGAAGAAAAGGTAAACACCGTTTATTTTAGGTTTTCTTTCTCTATTGATCAATTTAATTCTAGGGTTTCAAAACTCTTTATTTTCTGTAGAATCAAACTGATGACTACTTATGTGAGGACCTGAATCCCCATAGCAGGATTACTAATGGATCAGCAGCTTCTGGAGGCTTATGTTGAGTATTGGAGGCTTATGTTGAGTATTGGAGGTGTTTATGCGCAAATTGGACACTAGTGATGGACTCAGTGTGAGAATATGAATCACGAGTGTATTTGGTTACCCCACTGAAATTTTAGAAGTGGAATTGGAAAAAACGGACATCGGATTAGGACTCAGCGCGCAAAAACGATGGAAATCGACTACTTGCTTGTATTTGTCTGAGTCCGGACGGCTGAAAACGGACACTCGGAAGTTTTATGGTGTTTTTGGGTGCACGGTGGACCGGCGGTGTGCCACGTGGCGGCTTCGGATTGGCACCATATGCCATGTGGCAGTGTGGGAGTGGCGGCGTAGTGGGCCGGCCCACGGGAGCGGGCGCGGGCAGTGCGAGGGCGCGGGCAGGTGCGCGGGTGAGCGGTGCACGAGGGCGGCGTGCCACATGGAGGCTTCTCGTTGGCTGGCTTTGGACACGTGGCAGCATGGCTGTGGCTGGCGCAACAGGCGCGGTCCACGGAGCAGGCGGGGGACGCCTTGGGCTGCGTGCCGATTAGGGTGGCAGGCGGCGCGCACAGGTGCATGTGGGCGCGCGATTGGCGCGTTGACGCGCAGTTCCCGCGCGTGGGCGCGCCACGCGTCAGCTTCCACGCGGGCCACGTCGTGCATGGCGGATGGCAGAGTCGGCTGTTGCCTGTTCGGGGGTGACGTGGCGCAATCTGGTGCATCCGGGCGCGGGATGGACGGCCGGATCGGGCGCTACTGTTGGCGCCCGAAAGTTTCGGGCGCCTGGAAAATGTCCCCCAATGTGTATTTTTCGTCCTGATTTTAACCTATAAATAGGCTTTTGGTGCCCTTTTGTGCGGGTTTTGGAGGATTTCTGGAGCTCCCCTTTGAGCAGAGCCCTCACCCCTTCATCCTCTACTCTCCGACGGATCTAGGATATTTTTGGAGGCCGTGGCATCGGCGTTTTCTGCGACGCGGCGCACTTTGACGCACCTTGGATTTTCGCTTTTACCGTCGCTTTTCAGTCCGAGAGACCCCCTGAGCTACCCCGATGGAGTTTCAAGCTGATTTTTGCGGCACCGCGTTCACGAGAGATAAGGCTTCATTTTCCATGTTTATCGTTTCACCTCATTCTAGAGTTTTGGCATAGTTCCCGAGGTGTTTTTTTGACACTTTGTGCTGCTGCGAGGTACGGGACAGCGGTGGAGTATTGTTGGGATTTCTCGGCCTACGAGCATCGGATCGGAGCGTATAAGGGCTCAATCAGCATCTACACTTCGAGAGGAACGCGCCCATATTTTTACTGGAATTTTTGGAGGACTCTTCGAAGGTGATATTTAAGCTTCTTTGGGGTTGTTTCCCGCAGTTTTGCAGGTTGTGGATTGATTCACTTCCGGCGTTGTTGTATTTGTTTCTTGGCCTACATGTGTCGGAATGAGGAGTTTAAATACTCGATTTGGGGCTACTCGTCGCGAGGATCGCAACCGTGAATTTTCCAAATTTTTCAGAGGACTGCACGCAGGTGAAAAGGCCCCTTCTTTGTGCTGGTTGGTAAAAACAGCAAGTGCTGTTTTTGGGTTTTCATTAGTGTGTTGTGGTGTGGCTGTGGACAACTTGACAGTGGACTTGATGGTGTTGTTGGCTGCGAAGTTGGTTTGAGAAAAGGCTGCGCGAGCGTGTACAGAGGGTGCAGCTTCGGCGGATTTTGGATAGTGAGTGACTGCGCACTTCACCGACTTCGGCTTTGCCTGCGGAAAGCACTTCAGGTGGGTTGCTTCATCTCCAGAATCGGTGGACGGTTCTCTAATTCTTTATGTTAGAATGCATGCATGTTTAGGGTGGTACATTGTATGTCATTGTGAGGTAAGCTAGAAAGGATGATTGTATAAGGAAATTGCAAGATTAATATTCATGTTAAATATTATTGAGGACTTGCACGATTTGGATATCCATGATAACAAATAGTAAAAGCTTACCTAAGGAGATTACCCTATGTGATTGTTAGCATGCATGTTTAATTATACTATATTTAGCATCGAGATGGAAGCTTGAGGAATGGCCTAGATCATGCAGATTGATATACTATAGTAGTGATCTTTTAGCATGCCATGTTGCACATAGTCTTTTATGAGTTGATTACTCGATGGAGTAGGAGGCTTGATCTATGTGCGGGTATTATTGTCACGCCCCGGGGTCGAAACTGCGACCCGGGCTCGCCAACAGATCCGCCACCTATGCCAAACTGCATAGGCGAAGCGTCCTACCTGCAAGAAAAGTACACCAGCTAAACATAAAATTAGAGCTAAATATAAGAATCTGCTGTATAACTAAAATCAACCACTGTACAACTAGAAATAAAACAAAAAGTCTGGCTCCCAAAAATGGTAACGATACAATATCCTCAAATACAAGCTCAGAACTCAACCGGGAGGTATCTCCAATAAATACAACAGTGTACAGTCTCTCGATAATCATATATATATCCTCACTACAACAGTCTCTCAAAAGAGGAAAAAGTAAAACAACTAATCTGCTGTAGATCTCCTCTGAAGGGGTACCGCTACTCTCCAACGACAGGTAGGGATCTATCTCGCGACTCTCTCGCCTCGATCAACAATCGCAGAATCAGCAACATCCGCTAGGACTCTGCAAAACAGAGGAGAGGAAAGAAAATGAGGGGGAAAACCCCCAGAGGGTGTGAGAATTACACCAAAAAGGGAGTTCTCAGTGGGTACCACCGCCAGACCCGACGGTCTGCCCACTAAGTCCTCAAAGTACAAAAAGCTAACCAAAGCCGTAAAGACTGAAAACGAGGGAAGCTGGAGACTCTCAACAGCTATCAAGCCTCTAAGCCCGCTACGCCTGCCATGCCTGCCATGCCTGCTATGCCTGCCATGCCTGCTATGCCTGCCAAGCCTGCCTATGCCAGCCATGCCTGCCATGCCTGCCTATGCCTGCTATGCCTGCCATGCCTGCCTATGCCTGCCATGCCTGCTATACCTGCCTATGCCTGCTAAGCCTGTCTATGCCTGCCATGCCTACCATACCAGCCTATGCCTGCTAAGCCTGCTTATGCCTACTAAGCCTGCCTATGCCTGCCATGCCTGCTAAGCCTGCCTATACCTGCCATGCATACCATGCCTGCCTATGCCTGCCATGCCTGCCATGCCTGCCTATGCCTGCCATGCCTGCTAAGCCTGCCTATGCCTACTAAGCCTGCCTATGCCTGCCATGCCTGCTAAGCCTGCCTATACCTGCCATGCATACCATGCCTGCCTATGCCTGCCATGCCTGCCATGCCTGCCTATGCCTGCCATGCCTGCTAAGCCTGCCTATACCTGCCATGCATACCATGCCTGCCTATGCCTGCCATGCCTGCCTATGCCTGCCATGCCTCGGTCAACAACTCACAAAGACCCTGGGACCACCGTATCCCCAAACGGTTCCCAACAACACTAGCACTGGTCTAAACACAGCTACTAGACTCCACTCGGTCCCCCCCCCCCCCGACACGGGTGCAACTAAAAAGCAAATGTCTGTAATAAACTCAATCTAATGCCACCAGTAAAACTGGTACTGCCTGCTGTGCCTGCCAAATCGGGTATGCCAGCCTACGCATAACACCGATAGGGGATGGGAGTCTCAATGACTCGTAGTCTGTAAATCGCACACTCCGGAGTGGCACTCGAGGGGAGCGACCCACACGAGTAAAGTGCCTCAGTAATAAGTATCATAAATCAGCAGGACTGGATCATGACTCTGATCAGAGTGGGAAAGCCCAGCCACTAAAGAAAGCCTTGGTCCTCAATCAGATGCAAAAATACTCAAATAGTGGGAAACCCTGTCCACTAGAGAAATCAGATACCCAATCTGGTGCATAAATAAATGTCCGGTCAACCGCCCAGTATCCGCGGTCGCCGCAAAGCCCCATAACTAATCCAACCTGTCCCAGACACCAAGTCCCGACTACACTACCCAGAACCCGTGCTCGAACCTGAGCAACACGGACCATCTGACTAACCAAGAAGGAGAAAAAAGATAACATGGTTTCTCCTAAGTCAAGTTCCAAAAGTAGTGCAGCAGTAAAAGATGGCCTAACTACATGTCCATGCAAGCATGCTTTGTCCTCAGAAACAATAAAAGTGGGTGAAACATATATTAGTAAAGCATGCTAAAATATTCCTACTATGGTATACCAATCTCACCCAAGCAGGTCATTCCTTGTTTACCTCTCGCTCATGTCGGTTGTACAACAATATGCCTGTCATCATTCATAGAGGGGTGATATCCCCACATGTGCGCTTACATTTACCATGGTATATAAACCTTATACAGTTACCAAAATAAGCTTACCCACCTGAAGTGCTCAAACCAAGGCAAACCTGAGGTCGGTGAAGAGTGTAGACGCTCTCAGTCCAAAATCTGCCAAAACTGCTCCCTCGGTATAAGTTGCGCAAGCCTCGGCTCCGAACAGCTGAAAATATCCCAAAATCAATGTCTCCAAATCCAACAGGTCCAGCGACACTTGCAAACACCCCTGGGTACAATAATAAGGTCCAACATTACACTTAATCCAAAATATTCCAAGTATACACAATCTGCGAGAAACATCCTCAAAGATGTGCAATTTTCACCTGCAGAACAGACTCAGAAAAATCCAACAAAAATACTGTCACGTTCCTCGCGTCGATACCTTCGAAACGAGTACCTGCACGTCAAATTCTGAGCACCGTAGGCCGAGTTACAAATTCCACAACACAGGGCGCTCACAAACCCACAATCATACATCTGTATTTCCATACACAGATAAAGGGAGAAAAATCTACCTCCGGGCAAGCCTCAGGAAAATCCAATAAAAATACGATGATGGTCCACGCGTCGAGTAGATGAAAAAAGTGTATAAGCACGTCTCCATCCGATGCCCGGTTGCGAAGATAAAAATCCGGCAAGGTGCCGCTGTCCAAAAATTCCATCAGAACATAGGGTCCAAGTGAGCATGGAAAAACTCCTCGAAAAGTGTGAAACCAGGGGAAGAAGAAGATACCAAGATCGTAGCTCTGTCAGTCGCGGATCCAACGGCGAAAGAATCGCTTGAAAAGGAGGTCGGAGTAGGCCGGGGGAGCTCGTGCACCGAAACGCGACGAAGGGGAACACAAATGGACGAGCGTCGCGCCGCGCCGCAAAAATGGAAACCTCGATAAGCATGCCACCAAAAATCTCCAAACTCTGCAGATGGATGCAGCACAGGGTGGGGATCAACTTTGCTGAAGGCCTCAAATTGGTTTGAAGCTCGGAAATGGTGGAAAAAGGGGAAAGAAGAAGGCTCGGATCGCTTTTTATAGGCTCCAGAAACAAATCCAAAAATGACGGCCATGTCCCCACTTCCGGGCGCCCGGAAGATCCGGGCTGCTACAGTGTTGGGCCTGGCCCAACACTGTGTAGGCCCGAACCTTCCACGGGCCTCCACGTAGCCCGCCACACAGGCGACACCGAAGGCATCCACTGCGCGGGCGACACGTGGCCACCCCAGCAGGCGACACGTGGCTCGGTGGCTGGTCAACGCGCGCCCGGCACGCGCATGTGCGCGCGCCTGGCTCGCCGCCTGCGCACTGTGCACGCACGCGCCCCGAGGCGGTGCAGCGGTTCCGTGGACCGAGTGCACAACACCGCGCCAATCACACGCTGCCACGTGTCCACCACCAGTCCACCGTACACCAGTGATAATTCCCGTGGACCACGACTGCTGCGCCGGCCAACTGGGAGCCGCCACGTGTCCCATCCCGGGTGCACGCCTCCGCGGTGGACCGCGCGCCTGCCCGCGCGCCTGCCCGCGCGCTGTGCGCTGCCCGCGTGCCTGCCCGCGCGCTGTGCGCTGCCCGCGCCTGCCCGCCGCCGCTCCCGAGCCTGCCCGCCGTCGCGCCGCCGCCCTCCGCCGTCGCCGGCGCTGCCCGCCGCCGCCGGAGTTACTGTTCCGGCATGAACAGTAACCAGTGTTCAAAAATAACAAGCGGGTAGTCCATTTTGACCGTTTTCGCGCGCTGAATCCGAATTTGATGTCCGTTTTGCCAAATTCCAACTCTAAAAATCACCGAAGGCATCCGGAAAGATGTTTCTTGGTCCAAACTTCGCGCTGAGCCCAATTTGAATATCCATTGCGCGCAAAACCGCTTCTAAGCATCCGACGGGGTCATCAGACTACTCTCGTGATCCAGTAGGCACTCTGAGTCCAACACTAGTGTCCAATTGGTGCACGAACACCACCAACGCGCCACATAGGCCTCCAGAAGCTGCTGGTCAACCGGTATTCTCGTCGTGGGGATCCAGGTCCTCACAATTATTCTGATCATTCTTTTGACGGACCATAGATTATGGACAGGTGTAGTTCATTAGGGATTCTGGCATGTTGTTTATACCCTAGTGGATCTATTATATGCTTTACTCCCTTTCATTTTCCTTGAGGACATTTGCATGCTTGTATGGACATATAGATTGGCTATCATTTATTGCTACACTATTATGTTGGAATCTGACTTAGGAGAAACCATGTTCGTTCTTTCTCGTTTCTTTCTAGATTCAGGTTGCTCGGGTTCGATTATGGGTTTGGGATAGTGTAAACAAGACTTTGGGTCTGGGACAGGTTGGATTTGATTGTGGGTATTGCGGTGACCGCGGATATTGGGCGGTTGGCCGAGTGTCGGTTGTACTTGATTGTGGATGGCAGGGTATTACGGCGACCGCGGACACTGGGCGGTTGACCGGAGGTTACTTATGCATCAGATTGGGAATCAGGTTTCATTAGTTGATGGATTTCCTACTTCGATCAGAGTCGTGATCCAGTCCTACGATATCGTGATACTTGTTATAGTGATACTTTACTCGTGTGGGTCGCTCCCCTCGAGTGCCACTCCGGAGTGTGCGACCGTGCCGGTCAGGAGCCGGTCTGTATCCCGTGGATGAGTTCTTGAGTTCGACAACAGAGCAGGCAGTACCAGTGTTTACTGGTGATTGGATTGGGTTTATTCAGGCCGGTACTTTTGTTGTTGCACTCGTGTCAGAGGGCCGAGTGGAGTCTAGTAGCTGTGTTTAGACCAGTGCTAGTATTGTTGGGAACCGTTTGGGGTTAACGGTGGTCCCGTGGTCGTTGTGAGTTTCGACCGTTGTGCGAGAGGTGGAGGATCTTGAGTCTATCCGTTTTGAGAGAGAGCGTGGATTTCGACTATAGCCTGCATGTGCCATTATTCGATAGCGAGTTAGTCAGTTTGGACACCCTACGTAATTCCTGCCCGGCAGTGAGAGGTGGTTGTAGGTGGGCGCAGGCTTGACTGGACCAGATGTGGCAGTCAGCTCGATTGGGTCGATTGTGCACTTCATGTGCTAGAGGTTGCATACCTTTCTTTGGTTCTCCCCTTTTGAGCATTTAGATAGAGGCATGGTAGCTGTTGAGTACCTCCAGCATTCTTATTCAGTTTTTACTACATGGTTATTTTATGCCTCTAGTAGACTTAGTGGGCAGATTGTCGGGCCTGGCGGTGATACCCACTGAGAACTCCCTTTTTGGACTAGTTCTCACACCCATTGGGGGTTTTCCCCCTCATTTTTCTTTCTCTCCTTTGTTTTGCAGAGTCTTAGTGGATGTTGCTGATTCTGCGGTTGCTGTGCGAGGCGAGGGAGTCGCGAGCTAGATCCCTACCCGTCTGTGGAGAGTAGCGGTACCCCTACATTGGAGACCCTGAGTACAGTCAGTAGATTATTTATTTTTTCGCTTTTGAGAGATCATTGTATTGTGAGGATCTGACTTGTACTGAGAGCCTGTACACTGATGTATTATTTCAAATTACCTCCCTTCTGAGTTCTGGTTTATTGTATTTGAGGATATTGTTTGATTATCATTATGGGAGATGGATATTATATCATTATTTCCAGTTATACAGATGATTGGTTTTAGTTTTACAGCACTTTTATTATATTGCTCTGATATCTGTTTAGCTGTAGTCCCTTTTCTTGCAAGTAGTACGCTTCGCCTATATGGGGTTTGGTATAGGCGGCGAATCTGTTGGCGAGCCTGGGTCGCAGTTTCGACCCCGGGGCGTGACAGATTAGGGTGGTATCAGAGCCTAGGTTTTAGGTCATGGTGGACTTAGAAACCCTAGGCTTATGGTTTGACCCTTGGATGATTTCGTGAGAGTCGTGACTTGTAGCGAGAGTCCTGATTTAGTTTTATACCTCTCCCGAGGGACGGGATGAGTGATTGGCATGTTTATTCTCCTAAGTGATTATGTTGGCTGAAACAACATAATGCTGTGGAATAGGTGACATGCTTTAGACTTTTGCTGGATTGGGTCGAGTGTTTGTTGTGTGCTTATTTGTAGTTTTGTCGTGGTGAGCGGTGTCTCCCCGACGCTGGGTTTTGACCCGTGTGCATCTTGTGGCAGCAGTTGAGCCTGAGCAGTTAGAGTTGGGCCGGATACCCAGGTTGAGGTCAAAGAGCTCCGGACCCAGATGGCAGGATTGTCTAAGGCATATCAGCGGCAGAGTGAGCAGCAGGTTTAGGTGACACAGTTGTCGGAGCAGCGGGCAGCCCGACAGTGCTTTCCTCCTAAGGCCACCCGGGTGCAGTATCCTCAATGGCAGTGATTTCTGTAGCGCCGATTAAGCGAGTAGCCCCCTCCGTGCCATTGTTTTGTGCCGAGGCACCGAGGCAGGGTGGATAGCTGACAGCAGATGAGCTGTGAGTCATGATCGATCTATTGAGCCAGTTTTGGCAGATGAACCACCCCGATTCGTAGGATTGAGCCTGGAGCCTTTGGAGGCTGAATCGTGGTTGGTGGTGATGGAGAGACTATTTGGGAGCCTCCTTGTGCCGAGAGTTTATGCAGCTGCTGAACTGCGCGCTCCATGTTTGAGGGACGAGGCGCATAAGATTCATGTATCTGGGACTGAGTTGCGCCAGGATACTTTTCAGTTTATTCGGTCCCTCCGTTACTGGTTTTGGATGCCTCGTTGGAGTAGGCGTTGTGTATGGAGTGTGGCGCTGCAGTTCCTTGGATAGGGATCTAGCGCCAGAGGCGAAGTCTGGATAGAGGCGCTTGGCACCGACTGTTGGAGGACAGATCGGCCGGTAGTGGCATTCCCGTTTTTCTTCCCTAGGGAAGTGGATTTTGAGACGCCACGGATCGGGTGGACCCCGATGGCAGCTTCAGCATTAGTATCAGCAGCAGCGGTAGCATGGATATGTTATCTGCTGAGGACCGCATTCGTCGCCCCAGTGTGGGCCGAGGCAGAGGTCGTGCCCCTATGTGGTTAATCTTGATGTTTTCAGGCAGACTGAGCGACGACCACTTGAAACGAGCGGATGAATCTGTGCCGCCCGGTTGGAGGGCGCCACGGTAGTGGATCGAGTTATCGCAGGTGTGATTTCATCACAGTAGTCGGAGTTAGAGCGTTTTGCATTCCTGCATGGACTAGAGGCAGAGTTGTTACCACGTGCACTAGAGGTACAGGTTCCTGTTGGTGTGGTGCATGTGAAGGAGGCTTGTGGATCATGTCCAGTGCAAGTGAGACTGTGAGTTATACCGGCAGACTTATTGGTAATTTGTGGCAGTTCGGTGTTTTGACCCTGTGCCTGAGATTGGTTGGCACAGTGCCACAGGATGTTTGACTGCGGAGAGTGAGGACTTTGATCTTCTGCGAGGCAGACAAGAGGAGGCTTGCTGGTTGAGACAGTTAAAGTGCACAGGTTGCAGCGACAGTGTGAGAGGTGCTTACAGCGGCACCGGGACTCAAGGATATCCCTGTTGCCCGTGAGATCCCGGGTGTGAGTCCCCCTGAGCTGATGTTGATACCGCCGGTTAGGGAGATAGAGGTTGAGATTGACGTGGTTTTGGGAACCGCACCAACCTCGATAGTACCTCATTGGATATCGCCAATAGAGCTGAGAGAGTTGATGGCGCAGTCGCAAGATCTGATGGAGTCATACTCCGGCAGTTGTTCATTTTTGATGTCTGTACCTATTTGGAATTATACAGCTGCGTATTTTGCCAAGATGGCGTTCAAGATCCGGTAGGGGCATTATGAGCTCACAGCGAGGCCAATTGGATTGATTAATGCCCTACTGCCTTCCGATTTGAGGAATTATGTGTTCCAGCAGTACTTGGATGGATTGGTGGCGGTATTTTTCCGGGATATTTTGATTACTCCCTGAGTGACTTGGAGCTTGTAGAGCACTGGTAGATGGTGCAACCATGTCAGTGTGGAAGAAGCTGTAGGCCGAGTTGTTGAGGTGCAAGTTTTAGCTTCGAGAGCATACCTTCTTGGGTCATTTTATTCTAGCCGTTGGAGCGGCGGTGGAACCCGGCCAAAATGGATGCTATTCGAGAATTGGCCAAGGTCAACATTTATTGTTGAGGTGAGGAGATTCTTGGACTGGGCAGTGCCAGTAGAGCCGGACGAACGGATGATGAGGTTAATACCAGCACCAATTTTAGCTTTGCCAGAGATGGGAGATGGACTTTTGAGTTTTGGTGATGCCTCCTATAGTGGCTGTGGAGTTACCGTGGGTTATCTTCGGTCCGCGCTCTATCAGTTCCACCCTATGGGTATTGTGGTAGGACAGACCACTGTGCTGTTGGCAGCTTTGATCCCACTGATGAGCCTTTCAGTATGCTTTTTACCTTCAGCTTTGATTGATATACTTGGGCATAGGCCATGCCTGTATGGCTATCAGTTCTGTTTACTCAGCATTCCGGTTCTATACTACATGATAGAATAAGAGTTCAGCTTCAGTTTATAGTTCCTCATATACAGTTTCAGTCATACTGCATCAGCATTATGATCACCATTCTAGCCAGCTTTCAGTCACGTTCATCGACGGTTTGGCCACCGTTAGGGTGTTCTTTACGAGTGGAGAGGTCGACTTTGACCCATGGGTCCGTTGGGGTTATGATGGCATGTTGAATGACCAAGAGTGGCATGAGATGGTATCACTAGGGGTCCCTTTTAATGGTAGACCGCGGCTGAGCAGTCCACTCGTAGGGTCAGGTTTTGGGAGTGACCGAGTGAGGACCCCACCTATTAGGGCTCCTTGTCTTATTGGATGATCGTGGAGATGTGTTTCGGGTCGCCCTGGTTGGGTTGACCCTTGAGGATGGTGTTGGTGCGTGTTGCACTGGTTATTCTTCCCTTTTCCCCCCAGCTTTGGTTGGAGTCCATGAGGTTTTTCCATGTCTCAGCTCAGGAGTGTGATGTTTTTGGATCCCTCGCCCGTGATTTACTCGCCCTATTTGAGATCCGCGAGTGTTTGGAGTTCGAGGGACGTCTATTGCGAATTCTGGCTCGTGAGATGAGAGGATTGCGCAATCGGGCCAGGCCGTGCTGGTTTTTGTGGTGGTTGTTGTTGTTGTTGTTGTTGTTGTTGAGGAGTGATCACAGGGAGTTAATGGTGTTTCGGAAGCTGGAGACGTTATTGATGGATACCTACCCGTGGTATTTGTGACTCCTGTTCGAGTTGTGTTAGTTTCGAGGACGAAACTTTCTTTTAGTGGGGGAGGATGTGAGGACCTAAATCCCCACGACAGGATTACTGATGGATTAGCAGCTTCTGGAGGCTTATGTTGAGTATTGGAGGTGTTTATGCACAAATTGGACACAAGTGATGGACTCAGTGTGAGAAAATGGATCACGAGTGTATTTGGTTGCCCCACTGAAATTTTAGAAGTGGAATTGGGCAAAACGGACATCGGATTTGGACTCAGCGCGCGAAAACGATGGAAATCGGCTACTTGCTTGTATTTGTCTGAGTCCGGACGGCCGAAAACGGACACCCGGAAGTTTTCTGGTGTTTTTGGGTGCACGGTGGACCACCGCGGTGTGCCACATGGCTGCTTCAGATTGGCGCCGTACGCCACGTGGCAGTACGGGAGTGGCGGCGCAGTGGGACCGGCCCACGGGAGCGGGCGCGGGCAGCGCGAGGGTGCGGCAGGTGCGCGGGTGAGCGCGGTGCACGGGGGCGGCGTGCCACGTGGAGGCTTCTCGTTGGCTGGCTTTGGACGCGTGGCACCATGGCTGTGGCTGGCGCAACAGGCACGGTCCACAGAGCAGGCGGGGGACGCCACGGGCTGTGTGCCGGTCAGGGTGGCAGGCGGCGCGCGCAGCCGCACGTCGGCGCGCGACTGGCGCTTTGACACGCGGTTCCCACGCGTGGGCGCGCCACGCGTCAGCTTCCGCGCGGGCCACGTCGCGCATGGCGGATGGCGGAGTCGGCTGTTGCCTGTTCGGAGGGTGACGTGGCGCAATCTGGCGCATCCGGGCGCGGGATGGACGGCCGGATTAGGCGCTAGTGTTGGCGCTCGAAAGTTTCGAGCGCCCGAAAAATGTCCCCCAATATGTATTTTTCGTCCGGATTTTAGCATATAAATAGGCTTTTGGTGCCCTCTTGTGCGGGTTTTGGAGGTTTTCTGGAGCTCCCCTTTGAGCAGAGCCCTCACCCCTTAATCCTCTACTCTCCGACGGATCTCGGATATTTTTGGAGGCTGCGGCATCGGCATTTTCTGCGACGCGGCGCACTTCGACGCACCTTAGATTTTCGCTTTTACCGTCGCTTTTCAGTTCGAGAGACCCCCTGAGCTACTCCGATAGAGTTTCGAGCAGATTTTTGCGACAGCGCGTTCACGAGAGGTAAGGCTTCGTTTTCCGAGTTTACCATTTCACCTCATTCTAGATTTTTGGCATAGTTCCCGAGGTCTTTTTGTGACCCTTTGTACTGCTGCAAGGTACGGGACAGCGGTGGAGTATTGTTGGGATTTCTCGGCCTACGAGCATCGGATCGGGGCGTATAAGGACTCGATCGGCATTTACACTTCGAGAGGAACGCGCCCATATTTTTGCCGGAATTTTTGGAGGACTCTTCGAAGGTGATATTTAAGCTTCTTTGGGGTTGTTTCCTGCAGTTTTGTAGGTTGTGGATTGATTGGCTTCCGGCGTTGTTGTATTTGTTTCTTGGCCTATAGGTGTCGGAATGAGGAGTTTAAATACTCGATTTGGGGCTGCTCGTCGCGAGGATCGCAACCGTGAATTTTCTAGATTTTTCGAAGGACTGCACGCAGGTGAAAAGGCCCCTTCTTTGTGCTGGTTGGTAAAACAGCAAGTGCAGTTTTTGGGTTTTGATTAGTGTGTTGTGGTGTGGCTGTGGACAACTTGACAGTGGACTTGATGGTGTTGTTGGCTGCGAAGTTGGTTTGAGAAAAGGTTGCACGAGCGTGTACCGAGGGTGCAGCTTCGGCGGATTTTGGATAGTGAGTGACTGCGCACTTCACCGACTTCGGCTTTGCCTGCGGAAAGCGCTTCAGGTGGGTTGCTTCATCTCCAGAACCGGTGGACGGTTCTCTAATTCTTTATGTTAGAATGCATGCATGTTTAGGGTACATTGTATGTTATTGTGAGGTAAGCTAGGAAGGATGATTGTATAAGGGAATTGCAAGATTAATATTCATGTTAAATATTATTGAGGACTTGCAGGAATTGGATATCCATGATAATAAATAGTAAAAGCTTACCTAAGGAGATTACCCTATGTGATTGTTAGCATGCATGTTTAATTGTACTATATTTAGCATCGAGATGGAAGCTTGAGGAATGGCCTAGATCATGCAGATTGATATACTATAGTAGTGATCTTTTGGCATGCCATGTTGCACATTGTGAGGTCCCGGAACCCCCGTGTAGGGTTTGCTGGTTGTTGGGCAGCCTTTAGTGGCCGTTGGGAGTGTTTGTGCGCTTGTCGGGCCCGAGAATTGGATTTGTGATGCAATTTGGAATTTAGTTGCATCACTGGAGGTCTGCGTGGTGTGTCGGTGGTGTTTGCGCGCAATTTGGACACAAGTGGTAGACTTCGGGTTTAAAAGTGGATCGTGTGGGTAATTGGAGGACCCGTCGAGTGTTTAGAGGTGGTTTCGCGCGACGTAGATGTCAAATTTGGACTCCGAGCGAAGTTTGGATAAAGGATTACCTCTCCGGTTGCCTTCGGGAATTTTAGAGTTGGAATTTGGCAAATCGGTTTGTTGATTTGGACTCAGCGCGAAAAAACGGTGTGAAGTACACTTTTTCTGGACTTTTTGGGCTTATATTGAGGTTTTTGGTGTTGCTAGTGCGGTGGACCGGGTCCATGGCGGCCTGGTGCACGGGGAAAGACCGGCCGGTGCAGCGCGGTCCACGGCCGCGCTGCACCCGGTCCACGAGTCCGGGCGGGCGCCCGGTGCACGCGCGGTGCACCGGGCACCGCACGCCGCGCATGCGCGCGCGCGTGGCGAGCGCCCGCGCGTGGTCTGTTGCGCTGGCACTGTGCCGTCGCGCCACACAGCCGGTCGGACCAAATGGTCCGACCTCCCTTGCACCGGATCTGGTGCAAGTGGATTTGTGTGAGAGGGGAGTTGGTGAGTGTGTGTGTGTGTGTTGCACCTTAAGCCCATTGTTAGTGCATGTTTAGCCTATTTAAGGGAGCTTTAAGGCTGGAGTTTACTCTTTTGGAATCCATCTACCTCTTAGCTGCTAAGGAGCCCAAGATGCAGCCTTCATCATCTTCTTCTTCATCAAAGAAACCACCATTGTTGGAGCTTGGTCATTGCTGGTTTTGGGTGCAACTTCATCGCATTTTCTTCCGGGAGGTCTCCAGGATTGTAGAAATAGAATTTTGGGATGATTTTTGCGTGGTTCTCTTCACAACTTCATGATCTACAACTTTGGTACTGAAGAGGAGACCTAATTGAAGCTCTAAACCAGGTAAATATAGCAATCTTTGAGACACTTATTTTCTGTGGAGGATTTCGAGCAGAGGTTAGTGTTTTTACTCCCCTGGAATGTATAAATGGAATTTTAAGTTGATTTTTGTTGGTAAATTTCCAGGACTTACAGAGATCCAATTTTCGTATTTTGTGAAACTTCCAATTTGGACTCTAAGTTAGGTAAATTAAGCCATCTTTGGGATTGTTGTGTACAGCTGAGATTCTGGATGTGGTTTTGAGCAATGCTCAGTGTTTTTGCTCCCTAGGACTGAAGAAATGGAATTTTAAGCTGATTTTTGCGGGGAATTCACCAGGACTCAGAGACCTACATCTTTTATATTGAAGAGGAAGGCTAAATCTTGATTCAAGTTAGGTAAATTTCATCATCTTTGGAGCCCATGGTGCAGATTTCAGTTTGGACAGCATCGCAGAGTTTTAGCCGTAACTTTGCGCACCGACATCGGATCGAGGTGATTCAAAAGGCAAATTTCATCTACTTCTCGTGAGGAATCTCCTGGATTTTTCTCAGAATTTCCTGAGTTTGCTTCGAAGGTGAGAATCTTTCTTCTTTCCGAGTTTTATCTGCGGAATTTTGTACAGTTTAGTTTGGGGTGCTTCTCTTGCCGATTTTATATCTCAGCGTAGGAAACTCGGAATTGACGTGCAGGTATTCGTTTCGAAGCTAGCGACGCGTAGATCGCAGGGATATTTTCTTTGAAATTTTTCGAGCACTGTTAGAAGGTGAAATTATCGCGCCTTCGCAGCTGAATTTTTAGTGTGTTATTTCTCGGCAGATTTTGGAATGTAAGTGTAACGACAGCTTTGGGTGTACCCAGGGGGGATTGCGGACAGTGCTGGACCAGTTTGGTCTCTGAGTAGCTGTTTCTGGTATTATCAGCTGTAGGACTTTTGACAGTTCGACTTGTCAGGTGGGTGGCCTCGTTTCAAGATCTGCGATCTGTACATTAATTCTAGCTGTGTAGGGATGTGCATGTACTTTATCTCCGGTATAGCATGTTAGAGAGCATGAGTTGAGGTTCCTTGTGTATTCAGTTGATCATGTGTTCTTATTATTTCCCACCACATATTCATTTATTGCTATCTTTGGACTTGACCTAGCACCCCTGTCATATGCAGCATGTTCAACCAGACTAGTAGAAAACTCCAACTTGGGCTAGGTTACTTTATTGCTTTAGACACTTCCACTGTCATTACTAGTTCATTCTGGACTTAGTTTCTTCCTCGCCCAGATAGTAGGCCGAGGGGTCGGGTTATTGTGGGGTGCATTTACACTCGTGTCGGGGGACCGAGTGGAGTCAGATAGTGGGTTATTGATCAGAGTGTCTTTTGATTACTGTCTGAGTGACAGGGGGTCTCGGCTGTGTAGTTTCCAGCCAGTGAGTGAGACAGGGTTCTTTTGATTACAGTCGATCTTGTTGATCGTGGATTTGGATTATAGCCTGCATGGGCCACATTGAGCTCGACAGAGATGCGCAGATACTTTGCTCGGTGGGGTCGCGCCCCTCGAGTGCCACTCCGGAGCTAGGCGGGTTACTTGCTATTGCGGCTTGTCGATGCAGTCCCTCTGGCTGGCCACTTTGGCAGTCACGGACGCCCTACGTAAGTCCGGTCCTCCGTGGACGTAACAGCAGTAGGTAGGCGCAGGTTTGACTGGACCCGATGTGGCAGTCAGTGTAGATTGGGTGATTTGAGTTGAGAGTTAGTAGTGATACCAGGTTTCTTTCTGTTCCACCCTGAGCATCTAGTTAGAGGCATAGTAGCTGTAGAGTTAGTTTACCAGCTTTTCTTTCCAGTATTGCATCTGTTACTTTATGCCTCTAGTGGACTTAGTGGGCAGACCGTCGGGCTTGTTGGCGGCACCCACTGAGAACTACTTTGGGATGTAGTTCTCACACCCGTCGTGGTGTCTTTTTCCCAGGGACCTCTACTTCTGTTCTTGCTGCACCGGTTGCTGATCCAGCTGATCGAGGTAAGGGAGTCGCGAGTTAGATCCCTACCAGATGTCGTCCTGAGAGTAGCTGTACCCCTCACATTTTGAGAGTTCTTGTTGAGTGATCTTGTAGTGAGGATCGAGTTGTACTCTTCCTTATTTTGAGAGACTGATGTAGTGAGGATATTTGTGTATTGAGAGCTGGTACGCTGATGTAATTATTGGAGATATCTCCCTTTCGGATTTTATATATTAGTGGACTTTGTATATGATCTTTTAGTGGGAGATGGACATTGTATCTTTATTTTCAGTTGTACAGCGATCGATGTTAGTTTTACAGTAGTTTACTTTTCAGCTCTGATATCGGTACTGTAGTTGGTACTTTTGCAGGTTAGTCGCTTCGTCTATACGGGGTGTCCGTATGGGCGGCGGATTTGTTGGCGAGCCCGAGTCGCAGTTTCGACGCCGGGGCGTGACAGATTAGAGTGGTATCAGAGCCTAGGTTGTAGGTCATGGTGGACTTAGAAACCCTAGGCTTATGGTTTGACCCTTGGTTGACTTCGTGAGAGTCGTGACTTTTAGCGAGAGTCCTGATTGAGTTTTATACCCCTCCCAAGGGACGGGAGGAGTGATTGGCATGTTTATTCTCCTAAGTGATTATGTTGGCTGCAGACAACATAATGCTGTGGAACGGGTGACATGCCTTAGACTTTCGCTGGATTGGGTCGAGCGTTGTTGTGTGTTGTTTTGTGGTTTCGTCGTGGCGAGCGGTGTCTCCCCGACGCTGGGTGTTGACCCGCGTGCATCCTGTCATAGCAGTTGAACTTGAGCGGTTGGTTTTGGGCCGAATACCTGGATTGAGGTCAAAGAACTCCGAACCCTGATGACAGGATCGTCTGAGGCTTAGCAGCGATAGAGTGAGCAGCTGGTCTTGGTGACACAGTTGTTGGAGCACTGAGTACCCCCTTCTGTGCCAATGTATAGTGTCGAGGCGCCGAGGTAGGGTGGATAGTTGACAGCAGAGGAGCTGTGGGACATGTTTGATCTATGGAGCCAGATTGGGCAGATGAACCACCCCGACTCGTAAGATTGAGTTTGGAGTCTTTGGAGGCAGAGTCGTGGTTGGTGGTGATGGAGTGATCAATTGAGAGCCTCCCTGTGCTAGGAAGTTTTTGCAGTTGTTGAACTACGCGCTCCAGTTTTCGAGGGGCGAGGCGCATAGGATGTGTGAGACTGGGAGTGGTTTGCGCCGGGATACCTTTCTGGTAGCTGGTCCCTCTGTTATGGATTATTGACGCCACGTTGGTATAGGCGTGTGTTTGGAGCGGGGCGCTGCAGTTCCTGTGGATAGGGATCTGCCGCCAGAGGTGAGTTCTGGATTTGGCGCTTGGCGCCGGGTGCTGGAGGACAGATCGGCCGGCAGAGGCATTTTTGATGTCTTTTCCCAAGTAGTGGATGGCTAAGATGCCAGAGATCGGGTGGACCCCGATGGCAACATCAGTATTTGTTTTATATCAGAGTGGCGCCGCGGCAGCGTGGGTTTGTTATCTGCGGAGGACCTTATTCATCGCCTCAGCGTGAGCAGAGACAGAGGTCGTGCTCCCTTGTGGATAGTCCTGACTTTCAGGCAGATTGAGCGACAACCACTTGCACCGAGCGGATGAGTCTGTGCCGCCCTGTTGGAGGGCACCACGGTAGTGGATCGAGTTGTCGCAGGTGTGAATTCATCACAGCAGTCGGAGATAGAGCTTGTTGTGCTCCTGCATGGACTAGAGGCAGATTTGCTACCACGTGCACTTGAGGTACAGGTTTCCATTAGTGTTGTGCATGCGGAGGAGGCTTGTGGATCGTGTCCGGTGCAGTTGGGGCATTGAGTTATGCCGGCAGACTTATTGGTAATTATGGCAGTTCGAGGTTTCGACCTAGTGCTAGGGTTTGGATGGCACAGTGCCACAGGATGTTGACTGCAGAAAGAGAGAATTTTGACCTTCTGCGGGGTAGACGAGAGGAGGCTCGGTGGTTGAGACAGTTAGAGCGCACAGGTTTCTGTGGGACTTGTTGCACTCGTGCCTGGGGGCAGAGTGTAGTCTGGTAGCTGAGTTTATATTGTGCTAGTGACGTGAGGAACGCGCCAGTATTTTGTGGGATTTTTCTGAGTTCTTGCTACAGGTGAAAAATCCACATCTTTGGGACTGTTCCAACAGAAGTGTATGTACTTGGATATTTTAGAATAAAGTGTAATCTTGGACCTTATTGTTGTACCCAGGAAGGTTCGCGACTGTTTCTGAACCTGTTGGAACTGGAGAAAATTGGAGATAGTGAATTCCGGATGTTTTCAGCTGTTTGGAGCCGAGGCTTGCGCGACTTGTACCGAGGGTGCAGTTTTGACAGATTTTGGACTCTGAGCGTCTTCACACTCCACCGACTTAGGCTTTGCCTGCGGAAAGCGCTTCAGGTGGGTGTTTCGTCTCTAGAACCGGTGGACGGTCCTCTAAATCTATGTTGTTAGATTGCTCGCATGCTAGTGTATTCATGATGATGATTGAGATGTAAGCATGATGTTAGTAATTATTGAGGATTTCAAGTTATGATATTCATGTTGTCATTGAAAGTGTACATAGTGGTAGTGTTCATCTACGAGATTGAGAGCATGCTAGATGTTGGTGTTCCCGTATTTGTTGGAGAATATGATTATGTCTAATCTTTATCTTTTATGCTTGTGAGCATGTATGACTTGAGTATACTACCTTTGAGGGATAGCATGCAGGATTTATTTGTACATCTTGTGCTTGAGGAGATAGAAGCATGCTTATGAGAGATTGCGTTCAATGTGGTTCGGGAACTGCGCCACCCTCGACAGCATCTCATTGGATATCGCCTGTAGAAATGGGAGAGCTGGTGGCACAGTTGCAGGATCTGATGGATCGAGGGGTCCGTTTGATCTAGTGCCACGCCGTTGATATACGGTGGTGATGCCACGCCATTGATACACGACTGTGAGGGTCCTTTTATGGTTCGAGTGTAGACAGGTCCGGGTGGTATCTAGGATCTTTTGATGGAGTTATGCCCCGGCAGTTAGTGTATGATGTGAGTATCTATTTGGAATCTGACAGCCGAGGACTTCGCCTAGATGGCGTTCGGGGTACGGCCAGGGCAGTAGGAGAGCATTGTGAGGCCCAATGGAATAAGTAATGCCCTGTTGTCTTTGAGATTTGGGAAGTGTGTGATCTAGTTGTACCTGGACGGTTTGGGAGTGGTGTGCTCCAAGGATATTTGATTTACTCCCTGAGCGACTTGGAGCACGAGGAGCACTTGTGGATATGCTACCATATCGGTGTGGATGGAGCTGTATGCCAAGATATTGAGGTACAAGTTTTAGCTTCAAGTGTATGCCTTCTTGGGTCACCTCATTCTAGCCTTTGGGAGCGGCGGTGGAACCCGACCAAATAGATGTTATTCAGGGTTGGCGGAGACCAACATTTATTCTTGATGTGAGGAGCTTCTTAGACTTGGCAGTGCCGGGAGAGCATGGCCAATGGATAATGAGACTAATACCAACGCCAACGTTAGTATTCCAGTGTTGGGAGATGGATTTGCGAGTTAAAGTGATGCCTCCCTTACTGGCGGTGGAGTACCGTGGGTTGATCTTCGGTCCGCACTTCATCAGTCCAACCCTATGGGTATTGTGGCAGGGTGAACCGCTGTTTTAGTAGGCAGCTTGGATTCCACAGATGAGCTTTTCTGTACGCCTTTTATCTCCAGTTTTGATTGTTATACCTGGGCGTAGGCCATGCCTGCTTGGCTATCAGTTCTGATTTCTCAGCATTTCTGTGTTCTACTATGATAGATTAAGATTCAGCTTCAGTTTACAGTTTCTGCCCTGTGGCACCAGTGGAGACTACAGCTTTCGGCATCTTGAGTGGGATTTACGCGGTTGGCGTTGATGGTTCGGACTTTTGACCGCAAGTTCGGGCATCAGCATTATGATCACCTTTTGAGCTAGTTTTCGGTCCCGTTCACCGATGGTTTGGTCACCGTCAGGATGTTCTTTGTTAGTTGGGAGATCGACTTCGACCCGTGGGTCCGTCGAGGTTATGATAGCATGTTGAGTGACCAACTGTGGCATGAGATGGTGTCTCTTGAGGATTCCTTTTGAGGGTAGCCTGCAGTTGAGTAGGCCACTCGGGTGGTTTTGGAATCGGGAAGTAACCGAGTGAAGATCCCAACTTATTGGATTTTTCCTCATTGGATGAAAGTGTGGGTATGCTTCGGGTGGCCTTGGTTGAGTTGACCCAGGATGTGGTTTGGTGCGCGTGTGCACTAGTGGTTATGTTAGTTTCCCCAGCCTTTTATTGGAGCCTTTTGGCCTTTCACGTCTCAGCTCAGGAGTGATGTGTTTTTCCTCGCCCGTGATTGACTTGCCCCTTTGAGATCTGGGAGTGTTGGAGTACGAGGGACAGCCGTTGCAATTTCTGGCTTGAGAGATGGAAGAATTGCACATCGGGCCATACCGTACTTGTTGTTGTTGTTGTTGTTGCAGAGTAATCACGGGGAGTGAGTGGTATTTCGGGAACTAGAGGCGTATTGATGGATACCTACCCGTGGTATTTGTGACTCCTGATGGTCTTGATCTAGTTTCGAGGACGAAACTTTCTTTTAGTGGGGGAGGATGTGAGGTCCCGGAACCCCGTGTAGGGTTTGCTGGTTGTTGGGCAGCCTTTAGTGGCCGTTGGGAGTGTTTGTGCGCTTGTCGGGCCCGAGAATTGGATTTGTGATGCAATTTGGAATTTAGTTGCATCACTGGAGGTCTGCGTGGTGTGTCGGTGGTGTTTGCGCGCAATTTGGACACAAGTGGTAGACTTCGGGTTTAAAAGTGGATCGTGTGGGTAATTGGAGGACCCGTCGAGTGTTTAGAGGTGGTTTCGCGCGACGTAGATGTCAAATTTGGACTCCGAGCGAAGTTTGGATAAAGGATTACCTCTCCGATTGCCTTCAGAAATTTTTAGAGTTGGAATTTGGCTAATCGGTTTGTTGATTTGGACTCAGCGCGAAAAAACGGTGTGAAGTACACTTTTTCTGGACTTTTTGGGCTTATATTGAGGTTTTTGGTGTTGCTGGTGCGGTGGACCGGGTCTATGGCGGCCTGGTGCACGGGGAAAGACCGGCCGGTGCAGCGTGGTCCACGGCCGCGCTGCACCCGGTCCACGAGTCCTGGCGGGCGCCCGGTGCACGCGCGGTGCACCGGGCACCGCACGTCGTGCATGCGCGTGCGCGTGGCAAGCGCCCGCGGGTGGGCTGTTGCGCTGGCGCTGTGCCGTCGCGCCACACAGCCGGTCGGACCAAATGGTCCGACCTCTCTTGCACCGGATCTGGTGCAAGTGGATTTGTGTGAGAGGGGAGTTGGTGAGTGTGTGTGTGTTGCACCTTAAGCCCATTGTTAGTGCATGTTTAGCCTATTTAAGGGAGCTTTAAGGCTGGAGTTTACTCTTTTGGAATCCATCTACCTCTTAGCTGCTAAGGAGCCCAAGATGCAGCCTTCATCATCTTCTTCTTCATCAAAGAAACCACCATTGTTGGAGCTTGGTCATTGCTGGTTTTGGGTTCAACTTCGTCGCATTTTCTTCCGGGAGGTCTCCAGGATTGTAGAAATGGAATTTTGGGATGATTTTTGCGTGGTTCTCTTCACAACTTCATGATCTACAACTTTGGTATTGAAGAGGAGACCTAATTGAAGCTCTAAACCAGGTAAATATAGCAATCTTTGAGACACTTATTTTCTGTGGAGGATTTCGAGCAGAGGTTAGTGTTTTTACTCCCCTGGAATGTATAAATGGAATTTTAAGTTGATTTTTGTTGGTAAATTTCCAGGACTTACAGAGATCCAATTTTTGTATTTTGTAGAACTTCCAATTTGGACTCTAAGTTAGGTAAATTAAGCCATCTTTGGGATTGTTGTGTACAGCTGAGATTCTGGATGTGGTTTTGAGCAATGCTCAGTGTTTTTGCTCCCTAGGACTGAAGAAGTGGAATTTTAAGCTGATTTTTGCGGGGAATTCACCAGGACTCAGAGACCTACATCTTTTATATTGAAGAGGAAGGCTAAATCTTGATTCAAGTTAGGTAAATTTCATCATCTTTGGAGCCCATGGTGCAGATTTCAGTTTGGACAGCATCGCAGAGTTTTAGCCGTAACTTTGCGCACCGACATCGGATCGAGGTGATTCAAAAGGCAAATTTCATCTACTTCTCGTGAGGAATCTCCTGAATTTTTCTCAGAATTTCCTGAGTTTGCTTCGAAGGTGAGAATCTTTCTTCTTTCCGAGTTTTATCTGCGGAATTTTGTACAGTTTAGTTTGGGGTGCTTCTCTTGCCGATTTTATATCTCAGCGTAGGAAACTCGGAATTTGACGTGCAGGTATTCGTTTCGAAGCTAGCGACGCGTAGATCGCAGGGATATTTTATTTGGAATTTTTCGAGCACTGTTAGAAGGTGAAATTATCGCGCCTTCGCAGCTGAATTTTTAGTGTGTTATTTCTCGGCAGATTTTGGAATGTAAGTGTAACGACAGCTTTGGGTGTACCCGGGGGGGATTGCGGACAGTGCTGGACCAGTTTGGTCTTTGAGTAGCTATTTCTGGTATTATCAGCTGTAGGACTTTTGACAGTTCGACTTGTCAGGTGGGTGGCCTCGTCTTCAAGATCTGCGATCTGTACATTAATTCTAGCTGTGTAGGGATGTGCATGTACTAGTATCTCCGGTATAGCATGTTAGAGAGCATGATTTGAGGTTCCTTGTGTATACAGTTGATCATGTGTTCTTATTATTTTCCCACCACATATTCATTTATTACTATCTTTGGACTTGACCTAGCACCCCTGTCATATGCAGCATGTTCAACCAGACTAGTAGAAAACTCCAACTTGGGCTAGGTTACTTTATTGCTTTAGACACTTCCACTGTCATTACTAGTTCATTCTGGACTTAGTTTCTTCCTCGCCCAGATAGTAGGCCGAGGGGTCGGGTTATTGTGGGGTACATTTACACTCGTGTCGGGGGACCGAGTGGAGTCAGATAGTGGGTTATTGATCAGAGTGTCTTTTGATTACTGTCTGAGTGACAGGGGGTCTCGGCTGTGTAGTTTCCAGCCAGTGAGTGAGACAGGGTTCTTTTGATTACAGTCGATCTTGTTGATCGTGGATTTGGATTATAGCCTGCATGGGCCACATTGAGCTCGACAGTGATGCGCAGATACTTTGCTCGGTGGGGTCGCGCCCCTCGAGTGCCACTCCGGAGCTAGGCGGGTTACTTGCTTTTGCGGCTTGTCGATGTAGTCCCTCTGGCTGGCCACTTTTGGCAGTCACGGACGGCCTACGTAAGTCCGGTCCTCCGTGGATGTAACGGCAGTAGGTAGGCGCAGGTTTGACTGGACCCGATGTGGCAGTCAGTGTAGATTGGGTGATTTGAGTTGAGAGTTAGTAGTGATATCAGGTTTCTTTCCATTCCACCCTGAGCATCTAGTTAGAGGCATAGTAGCTGTAGAGTTAGTTTACCAGCTTTTCTTTCCAGTATCGCATCTGTTACTTTATGCCTCTAGTAGACTTAGTGGGCAGACCGTCGGGCTTGTTGGCGGCACCCACTGAAAACTACTTTGGGATGTAGTTCTCACACCCGTCGTGGTGTCTTTTTCCCAGGGTCCTCTACTTCTGTTCTTGCGGCACCGGTTGCTGATCCAGCTGATCGAGGTGAGGGAGTCGCGGGTTAGATCCCTACCAGATGTCGTCCTGAGAGTAGCTGTACCCCTCACATTTTGAGAGTTCTTGTTGAGTGATCTTGTAGTGAGGATCGAGTTGTACTCTTCCTTATTTTGAGAGACTGATGTAGTGAGATATTTGTGTATTGAGAGCTGGTACGCTGATGTAATTATTGGAGATATCTCCCTTTCGGATTTTATATATTAGTGGACTTTGTATATGATCTTTTAGTGGGAGATGGACATTGTATCTTTATTTCCAGTTGTACAGTGATCGATGTTAGTTTTACAGTAGTTTACTTTTCAGCTCTGATATTGGTACTGTAGTTGGTACTTTTGCAGGTTAGTCGCTTCGTCTATACGGGGTGTCCGTATGGGCGGCGGATCTGTTGGCGAGCCCGAGTCGCAGTTTCGACGCCGCGGCGTGACACACATAGTCTTTTATGAGATGATTACTCGATGGAGTAGGAGGCTAGATCTATGTGCGGGTATTATTCTGATCATTCTTTTGACGGACCATGGATTATGGATAGGTGTAGTGTGATGATCCGGAATTCTACAAGGCTTTTACAGTGTGACCGGCAGCTTCCGGAGGCCTTTGGGGCATGTCGGCGGTGTTCGGGCGCCAATTTGGACTAAAGTGATGAACTTCGGGCTTAAATGGATCACGTGGGTGATCGGGTGACTCCGTCGGATCTCTGGAAGTGTTCTCGGGCGGAACGAATTTTCAGATTAGGCTCAGCGCGAAATTTGGACTGAAATACCTTTCCGGGGGCGTTCGGCAATTTTTAGAGTGAGAATTTGGCGAAACGGACGTCAAATTCGGATTCAGCGCGCGAAAACGCTTCAGATGGACTATTTACTTCATTTTTCCGGGCTCGGGTACTGTTCACGCCGGAACAGTGTTCCCGGCGGCCGGCCGGCGGCGGCGGCGGCGGCGGGCAGCGCCGGCGGACGGCGGAGGGCGCTCGGGCAGGCGGCGCGCGGCCGCGGGCAGGCGCTGAGGGCGCGGGCAGGCGCGGCGGGGGCGCAGGCAGGCGCGCGGTCCACCGCGCGGGCGTGCACCAGGGCGGTGCCACGTGGCGGCCTATGGTTGGGTGGTTCAGACAGCGCGGTCCACGGAATTATTCGGGTGCACGGTGGACCGACGGGGAGGACACGTGGCATCATATGATAGGTCGGCTCACGGCATTTGGTCTACAGAGTTTTCGGGCTGGCTCACGGCTCACGGTGCACCGGCAGTGGACACGTGGCAGGTTCTTATTGGTGCGGTCCACGGGACATCGTGCACCGGGTGCACCGAGCAGTAACTGTGACACGTGGCGATCCCTCATTGGACCGTCAACAGTGCGGGCAGGGCGCCTCTGGGCGCGCGGTCAGGCTGGACAGTGCCACGTGTCGCAGTGGGATTGGTCCAAACCGGTGTTTCCTGTTCTGTGGGACACAAAGGTAATTAAGGGAAAAGTTTTTTCTGGTTTTCTTCATTCTTTCCATCCGAGGCTCATTCAAAGGCATTGTTCTCCATCTTAGAGGCTCCATCTCCATTAGAGGTGAGAAGATGAAATCTTCATCAAGAAGAGAGGAACACCCCTGTCAAGTTTGAGGAATTTGGGAGGCTCGGATCCCGAGGTTTGGGATTTCTCCGGCGCGGCGCGACGATCATTCTCCGGCTACCCGATTCGTCGCATTTCAGTGTTTAGGCTCCCCCGACTCACCCCGACCTTCTATTTTCGCAATTTTTGCGCCTTTGGATTCTTAACAGGTAGGGCTACGTTTCTTATTTCTACTGGTTTTTCCCCATTCCGAGGTTTTCATGGGTTTTTCGGATCATCTTGTGACCCCATATTGCTGTGATGGAGTTTTGGACAGCGGTTCGGTATTTCGGCGATATCTCCGCAACCAGACATCGGATTGAGGCGATTCAAAAGGGGATTTGCATCTACGCATCGCAAGGAATCTCCTGAATTTTCTTGGATTTTTGTGGAATTTCCCTGAAGGTGAGAAACCCCTTTTTACAGAACCTTGTAGCACAGTTTTTGGGTGAAAGTATTGTTCGGGGTGGTCCTCTTGTCGATTTTGGTTCTCAGCATAGAAAAATCGTGGGAAAACGTGCAGGTACTCGTTTCGACCGGTTCGTCGCGTAGATCGCAGTGGTATTTTTCTGGGAATTTATTGGGCACGTTTCGCAGGTGAAAAAGGCTAAACTGTGGACTGATTGTAATTGGGACAGATTTTGGTGTGAGCATGGTTCATTAATTGTGCTTGTTCTTTTGGGGTATTTTGTGCAGTACCGTGGTGATCGTTGAGACCGGGCGCGGACTTCGCTGTTGGGATCAGGATTTAGCGCTCGAGGTGGGCGGTTGTTTATTGCCTCTATTTTGACATGCTCACTAGGAATATTAGAGTGATCCCCTTTATTGGACATCTTGATTAATCATGATTGGGGTTGGGTTTATGCATGCCGGTGTAGGAATAGGGTTGCTTTAATAGCGGTTAACCTTGCATGTGGAATGGAATATTTATGTTGGACTATTTGATTATCCTGTTGATGGTACTACTTGAGGGTAGATGACATGCGTAGGTGGATACTGTTAATGATTAATGCCTTTAATTATATTTCCTTGAGAACACTTGCATGTTTGTATGGACATCTAGATAGGCCATCTTTTATTGCTACACTATCATATTGGGATTTGACTTAGGAGAAACCATGATTGCTTTCTTTCTCCTTCTTATTTTGACTTTCGAGTCATGTTGCTCGGGTTCGAGCGGGGGTTTGGGATAGTGTAGCCGGGACCTTGGGGTCGGAGACAGGGTGTACTTGATGTCGGACTTGGGGGTTATTGCGGCAACCGCGGACAGTAGGCGGTTGACCGGATATTGATTGTTCTACCCGATTGTGGATCTTGGATTTTGGGACAGGCAGGCTTGATGGCAGGGTATTGCGGCAACCGCGGACCTTGGGCGGTTGACCGGAGGTTGCTTATGCATCAGATTGGGTATCAGGTCTCTAGTGGATGGGGTTTCCCACTATTTGTTTATCTCGCATCAGATTGGGGTAGAGGATTTGGGCTTCTTTTAGTGGATGGGTTTTCCCACTTTAATCAGGGTCATGATCCAGTCCTGCTGATCTATGGTACTTGTTACTCAGGCATTTTACTCGTGTGGGTCGCTCCCCTCGAGTGCCACTCCGGAGTGTGCGTTTTACAGGCTTCGAGTCCTTGAGACTCTCTTTTCCCTATCGGTGTTATGCGTTGGCCAGCATACCCGATTTGGCAGGCAGGCAGGCAGGCAGAGCAGGCAGTACCAGTGCTCACTGGTGTATCGATTGGGTCTAGGCAGGCAGGCATTTATGTTCTGATGCATACAGTTAGCTATCTCTTTAGCTTGGCATATTAGAGGCATAGTAGTGGTAGTTTCCTGTTTTCGGCAGTCATCATTGCTTACCACACTTCTTTCCTTTTTGCCTCTGGTAGACCTAGTGGGTGTGTCAGGATTTGAGGTTTTACCCACTAGGGGAGGCTACTGGTTTACTGGTAGTCTTACCCCCATTCTTCTTTCCTCTTTTTCTTCTCCCTTGTTTTGCAGTGTCTTCTGCGGGTGCTGCTGGGTCTCAGCGACGGGTCGAGGAGAGAGGACGGCTGAGTAGATAGACTTCGAGGCAGGTTGAGCGTGTTAGCTGGACTGTTGGTGTACCCGTGTTTCCTCAGACGGTTGTACTTTTACTTTGGGACTGGCTTTTGCCAGCAGGTTGTATTTATTTTGGTGAGCTGGGAGAGACAGATGTATCATTTATACAGATGTATTGTATTTTATTTCCAGCTTCAGTCTGAGATGTATTAGTTTTAGTTCAGCTCTGTTTTTATTGCTCATTTATTATTATCTCTTATATATCTGAGCAGGTTTGGCGCTTCGTGTACGCGGGAAATACCGCGGGCACGGCGGATCTGTAGACGGGCCCGGGTTCTGGTTTACACCCGGGGCGTGACATGTAGTTCATTAGGGATTCTGGCATGTTGTTTATACCCTAGTGGATCTATTATATGCTTTACTCCCTTTCATTTTCCTTGAGGACATTTGCATGCTTGTATGGAGATCTAGATAGGCCATCATTTATTGCTACACTATCATGTTGGAATCTAACTTAGAAGAAATCATGTTTGTTCTTTCTCGTTTCTTTCTAGATTCAGGTTGCTCGGGTTCAAGCAGGGGTTTGGGATAGTGTAGTCGAGACTTTGGGTCTGGGACAGGTTGGATTTGATTGTGGGTATTGCGGTGACCGCGGATATTGGGCGGTCGGCCGAGTGTCGGTTGTACTTGATTGTGGATGGCAGGGTATTATGGCGACCGCGGACATTGGGCGGTTGACCGGAGGTTACTTGTGCATCAGATTGGGGATCAGGTTTCTTTAGTCGATGGATTTTTCACTTCGATCAGAGTCGTGATCCAGTCCTGCGATATCGTGATACTTGTTATAGTGATACTTTACTCGTGTGGGTCGCTCCCCTCGAGTGCCACTCCGGAGTGTGCGACCGTGCCGGTCAGGAGCCGGTCTGTATCCCGTGGATGAGTTCTTGAGTTCGACAACAGAGCAGGCAGTACCAGTGTTTACTGGTGACTGGATTGGGTTTATTCAGGCCGGTACTTTTGTTGTTGCACTCGTGTTAGGCGGCCGAGTGGAGTCTAGTAGCTGTGTTTAGACCAGTGCTAGTGTTGTTGGGAACCGTTTGGGGTTAACGGTGGTCCCATGGTCGTTGTGAGTTTTCGACCGTTGTGCGAGAGGTGGAGGATCTTGAGTCTATCCGTTCTGAGAGAAAGCATGGATTTCGACTATAGCCTGCATGTGCCATTATTCGATAGCGAGTTAGTGAGTTTGGACACCCTACATAATTCCTGCCCGGCAGTGGGAGGTGGTTGTAGGTGGGCGCAGGCTTGACTGGACCAGATGTGGCAGTCAGCTCGATTCGGTCGATTGTGTGAGGTCCCGGAATCCCCTGCGTAGGAGTTGCTGGTCGTTGGGCAGCTTTTAGTGGCCGTGGGAGTGTTTGTGCGCGTGTCGGACCCAAGAATGGATTGTGATGCAATTTGGGATTTAGTTGCATCACTGGAGGCCTGCGTGTTGTGTCGCTGGTGGTTGCACGCAATTTGGACACAAGTGTTGGACTTCGTGCTTAAATTGTGACCCCGTGGGAAATTGGAAGACCCGTCGGGTGTTTAGAGGTGATTTCGCGCGATTCGGATGTCAGAATTGGACTCCGGGTGAAGTCCGGATAAAGGTTTACCTCTCCGGTCGCCTTCGGGAATTTTTAGAGTTGAAATTTGGCAAATCGGACTTTAAAAATGGACCCGGCGCGGAAAGGGATCGAGTTGGCATTCGGCAAATTTTCGGGTAAGAATTTGGAGAAACGGACATCGTTTTTGGATTCAGCGCGCGAAATCGCTAAGAATGGACTATTTATTTGTTGGTTTTGGAGCCCGGATAAATTGCGCGTTTTTCGAGGCAATGCGGCGCGAATCTCGAGGCGGGCGCGTGGCACGGATCCCGAGGCGATCGCGCGCGCGAGTCAAGGCTCGCGGATCGAGGAGGCGTGCGGAAGGGACGGGGCGCAGGCGCCTGCAGCGCGGAATGCGCAGGGGCCGCCACGTGGCGGCCCCCGTTGGCGCCGCGCGGGCGGGGGACACGCGCGCCCGTGTAACGGGCGCGTGTCCCGCGCCTGCGCGTGGTGCGGTGCAACGCGCCCGTGTGGCGGGCGCGTTGCATCGCGCCACGTGGCGCGCTGGGCGCGTGCGTGGACCCGGCGCACGCGCCCAGCCCGTGGACCGGCCGGTTGGGGCTTCCCCATTGGTCCACGTGGTGGACCGGCTCCGTGGACCGGCCTGGTGGACCGCCCTTCTCCTCTTCTTTTCTTCTTCTTCTTCTTCCTCCCCGCACCGCCATTCCCTTTCTTTCTTTCTTTCTTCTGCAACCGAGAGCGAGAGGGAGTGAGGAGGGAGGTGGCGTGAGGTGCGGCGGCGCGTCGTGGACTCCGTTTTGCGTGCGAGGACGCCCGGCGGAGTGGTTCGGCGACGGCGGCGCAAACGTGTAAGTCCCGTATGTTGATTTTGCTGTATTTTTGTACAGTTTTTGGGGCGTCTTTTAGACTGTAATTACCCCCACTGTGCACCGTTTTGCGTGCGGACCCCGTTTTGCGTGCGGATCCTGGCACCGTGCACCGTTTTGCGTGCGGACTCCGGCACTGTGCACCGTTTTGCGTGCGGACCCGTTTTGCGGGCGGATCCTGGCACCGTGCACCGTTTTGCGTGCGGACTCCGGCACTGTGCACCGTTTTGCGTGCGGACCCCGTTTTGCGGGCGGATCCTGGCACCGTGCACCGTTTTGCGTGCGGACTCCGGCACTGCACCGTTTTGCGTGCGGACCCCGTTTTGCGGGCGGATCCTGGCACCGTGCACCGTTTTGCGTGCGGACTCCGGCACCGTGCACCGTTTTGCGTGCGGACTCCGTTTTGCGTGCGGATCCTGACACCGTGCACCGTGTTATGTGCAGACTCCGTTTCTGGTGCGGACTCCGGCGGCGTGCTCCGTTTTGCGTGCGGACTCCGGCGGCGTGCCCCGTTTGCGCAGCGGATCGCGTGGAGGCCAATTGCAAGTGTCTACGAGCAATTGGTGGCAAATCGAGGTGGGTGGCCTTATCTCCAAGTTTTATGGACTGTACAGTATTTCTACTGTTGTAGGACTATGCATGATAGCTTATTTCATTGTGTAGCATGCTATATTGTAGGAATTGATATTTCTTTTATTATCTGTTAATATAGTTATCTTGGAACTTGACCTAGCACCCCCGTCATATGCTGCATGTGTAACCAGACCAGTAGAAAACCCTCACTTGGGCTAGGGTTATTTATGCTTAGACATCCACACTGTTTTTACATCCCTGGACATAGTGTTTTCTCGCCCGGATAGTGGGCCGAGAGGTCGGGACTTGCTTTTAGTGTGGGATGCTTTTGCACTCTTGCTTGGGAGCAGAGTGGAGTCTGGTAGCTGTAGCGGGTTGCTTATCTGTGCGGGGAGCCGTTTGAGTAAACGGTAGTCCCGAGAGGTCTTGTTTTTCCTGTTGTGCTGTCATGGGAGGGAGCCGTTGAGTAGACGGCAGTCCCGGGCCGTCGAGTGTCTTCCGGTCCGTCTTGTTGGGAACCGTTGGGGTTGACGGTGGTCCCAGGTCGTTGAGTGTTGTCCGACCTGTTTTGTTACCCTGAGTTGTGGGTCGTTCCTGGCTGTGGAGTATCTCCAGCCAGTAAGCTTTGTGCTGTGAGCTGTAGGAGAGGCTAGTGTCTCGTGTTTCGAGTTAGCCGATCAGCTGAGTCGTCGAGAGTGCTCCGACTGTTACGCGAGATTTTTGGGGATCTTGAGTCCTACCGTTCTGTGAGTGAGCGTGGATTTGGACTAGCCTGCATATGCCACTGCGTGATTACTCTATGCCGCGCCGTTTTCCTCAGTTGGGGCCGCGCCCCTTGAGATGCCGCTGTGGATGCGATGGTTGGCCTGTTGAGGCAGTTTTGCGCGAGGGATGAGTTAGTCGGACAGGACGCCCCACGTAAATCCCGTCCTCATGTGGACGTGTGGTAGTGGGCAGGAGCGTTCCTAGTCGACAGGCGCGGGCTTGGCTGGACCTTTGAGGTAGTCAGTTCGATTGGGACGATTGAGCACCTTGGGTGCGAGTGGTCTCATTTACTTTCTTCTGTTCCACTTTTGAGTGTCTAGATAGAGGCATGATAGCTGTAGAGTAGATCCAGCTTTTCTTATTCTGTTTTCCTTGCCTGTTATCTTTTACCTCTAGTAGACTTGGTGGGCAGACCGTTGGACTTGTTGACGGCACCCACTGAGAACTACTGTGGGAAGTAGTTCTCACACCCGTCGTGGTGTCTTTTCCCCAGGGCTTCTTCTATCGTTCCTGTGCTCCTGTTGCTGATCCTTCTGGCCGAGGCGAGGGAGTCGCGAGCTAGTTCCCTACCCGTCGTTGGAGTGTAGCTGTACCCCTTCAGAGGAGAGCTCCAGTTGATTAGTTCACTTCTGTTACTCTGTTGAGAGACCTTTGTAGAGAGGTATAGAGTTGTATCTTACCTTTACAGTTTGAGAGACTATTGTAGTGAGGATATTCTTGTATCGAGAGTTTGTACACTGATGTATTTATTGGAGATACCTCCCTTTTGAGTTTTGTATCAGAGGACTTTGTTTACGATCGTATTTGGGAGATGGATATGGTATTATTTTCAGTTGTACAGTGTTTGATTTCAGTTTTTAGTAGTCTACTTTCAGCTCTCTGATATCTGTTTACTGTAGATGTTCTTTCTGCAGGTTAGACGCTTCGTCTGTACGGCAGTTTCCGTACAGATGGCGGATCTGTTGGCGAGCCCGGGTCGCAGTTTCGACCCCGGGGCGTGACAGATTAGAGTGGTATCAGAGCCTAGGTTGTAGGTCGTGGTGGACTTAGAAACCCTAGGCTTGTGGTTGGATATTAGGACGACTACGTGAGAGTCGTGACTTTTAGCGAGAGTCCTGATTGAGTTTTTACCTCTCCCAAGAGACGGGATGAGAGTTTGACATGTTTACTTTCCTAAGCGAGTATGTTGGCTGCCGACAGCATAATGCTATGGAGTGGATGACATGTCTTAGACTTTCGCTGGATTGGGTCGTATGGTTGTTGTGTCCTGACGTTTGTTATTGTGCAGCGGATTGCGTTACCCCTGAGACGTCAGGTTGTGATAGGACACACCCCGCACCTGATGAGTACCCGAGCAGCGGGAGACGGAGCTATCAGAGCAGTGCGAGACCCAGGGTTTGTGTGTCGTGCTAGTTCCCCACTTTAACCGAGAAGGGCCGAATCCCTGAACGGTAAAGGATCGAGAACTTCGATAGGCTGAGCCTAGAGTCTGTTCTTGTTTGATTGGGGTTCTAGGCACCGGTCTATCGGGATTTTCGGATCTTTGCCGTGTCAGTCGGTTCTTCTCGCCTTTGAGTGGGGGCGTTGTTGTGGGAGCCGTTTGAAGTGACGGCGATCCCAGCTGTGTGGATATTTTTCCTGGCTGAGTTACCAGGAGGACATTTTCCCTGGCTGAGTTACCAGGAGGATACTTTCCCTGGCTGAGTTACCAGGAGGACATTTTCCCTGGCTGAGTGACCAGGAGGATATTTTCCCTGGCTGAGTTACCAGGAGGGCATTTTTCCTGGCTGAGTTACCAGGAGGCCGTTTTCCCTGGCTGAGTTACCAGGAGGGCATTTTCCCTGGCTGAGTTACCAGGAGGGCATTTTTCCTGGCTGAGTTACCAGGAGGCCGTTTTCCCTGGCTGAGTTACCAGGAGGGCGTTTTCCCTGGCTGAGTTACTAGGAGGGCGTTTTCCCTGGCGGAGTTACCAGATGGATAATTATCACTGGCGGAGTTACCAGATGGATAATTATCACTGGCCGAGTTACCAGATGGATAATTTTTTTCTGGCCGAATTACCAGGAGGATACTTTCCACTGGCCGAGCTACCAGAGACGATGCCGCCCAGTGAGTGGCGATGCCGCCCAGTGAGAGGCGATGCCGCCTAGTGATGGCGATGCCGCCCAGTGAGAGGCGATGCCGCCTAGTGACTGGCGATGCCGCCCAGTGACTGGCGATGCCGCCCAGTGAGTGGCGATGCCGCCCAGTGAGAGGCGATGCCGCCCAGTGAGTGGCGATGCCGCCCAGTGAGTGGCGATGCCGCCCAGTGAGTGGCGATGCCGCCCAGTGAGAGGCGATGCGCCTAGTGACTGGCGATGCCGCCCAGTGAGTGGCGATGCCGCCCAGTGAGAGGCGATGCCGCCTAGTGATTGGCGATGCCGCCCAGTGAGGGGCGATGCCGCCCAGTGAGGGGCGATGCCGCCCAGTGAGAGGCGATGCCGCCCAGTGAGAGCGATGCCGCCCAGTGAGGGGCGATGCCGCCCAGTGAGAGGCGATGCCGCCCAGTGAGGGGCGATGCCGCCCAGTGAGTGGCGATGCCGCCCAGTGAGAGGCGATGCCGCCCAGTGATTGGCGATGCCGCCAGTGAGGGGCGATGCCGCCCAGTGAGTGGCGATGCCGCCCAGTGAGAGGCGATGCCGCCCAGTGATTGGCAATGCCGCCCAGTGAGAGGCGATGCCGCCCAGTGAGGGGCGATGCCGCCCAGTTAGGGGCGATGCCGCCCAGTGAGTGGCAATGCCGCCCAATGAGTGACGATGCCGCCTAGTGAGTGGCGAAGGTTTGGCCTGTTGAGGCGATTTTCACCTCCGGCCGAGTTACCAGGTGGTTATTTTAGTGAGATTGAGATGATCTGACTGGACGCCGAGATTTGATGGCGTCGAGTTCATCCTGATGGACTACCGGGAGCGTCTCCAGCCGTGAGTGGCGTGTTGACATAGTTTCCCGCTTTAAACGAGAGGGACCGAATCCCTGAACGGTAAAGGAGAGAAAACTTCGATAGACTGAGCCTAGAGTCTGTTCTTGTTTGATTGGGGTTCTAGGCACCGGTCTTTCGGGATTTTTGGATCTTTGCCGCGTCAGTCGGTTCTTCTCGCCTATGAGTGGGGTGTTGCTGTGAGTTGAGTCGTTGAGGGTTCTCCGACATAGCTGTGAGAGTGCTAGGGCATTTGCATTGATGTATGGGCTAGAGATAGGACCTTTAGCTTGTGCTCGTGAGGTTCAGATACCTGATCACGTGTTGCACATAGATGGGAGTTATTGGTCCTGCCCAGTGCAGTTGGGGCCCTGGTTTTTGCCGGTTGATCTTTTGGCCCTTCCTCAGCTCCGGGTTTTCGAGGTAGTGTTGGGTATAGGACTGTGAAGATCTGAGACCTTGATGCTTGAGTATACCACACCGTTGATACACGGTGGTGATGCCACACCGTTGATACACACGTGGTGATGCCACGCCGTTGGTGCACGGCGGTAATGCCACGCCGTTGGTGCACGGCAGTGATGCCACGCCGTTGGTGCACGGCAGTGATGCCACGCCGTTGGTGCACGGCAGTGATGCCACGCCGTTGGTGCACGGCGGTGATGCCACACCGTTGGTGCACGGCAGTGATGCCACGCCGTTGGTGCACGGCAGTGATGCCACACCGTTGGTGCACGGCATGATGCCACGCCGTGGGGCACGGCAGTGCGCCACGTTGTAGGTGCACACACGGTGAGAGTTTTGTGATGTTTCACGATTGGTGAACCACGAGTTGGTGCATCGGCGGTTATGATCGCCTTGTGACGCCAGTTTTAAGTCCCGTTCACCGACGGTTGGTTTCCGTCAGGGTGTTCTCTTGTCGTTGAGGGCTCGATCCTTCGACCCGCGGGTCTGTTGGGTTAGATAGCTTGTTGAGCGACCCAACTATGCATGGGATTGTTTGCCTCATTGAGGATACCCTTTGAGGTTAGCCTGCAGTTGTGTAGTCCACTCGGGTGATTTCGGATCGTAAGTACGAGTGAAGACCCCAACTTATTGGTTTCCCTCCTTATTGGATGGATGTGCGGTGTATGTTCGGGTCGCCTTGTTGAGGTTGGCACCATGATGTAGTTTGGTGCGTGTTGAATTAGTGGGTTTTTC
>CM054930.1:21781976-21813824 GCA_029168755.2 Tillandsia fasciculata
TTTAGAGCGCACAGGTTTCTGTGGACTTGTGCACTCGTGCCTGGGGGCAGAGTGTAGTCTGGTAGCTGAGTTTATATTGTGCTAGTGACGTGAGGAACGCGCCAGTATTTTGTGGGATTTTTCTGAGTTCTTGCTACAGGTGAAAAATCCACATCTTTGGGACTGTTCCAACAGAAGTGTATGTACTTGGATATTTTAGAATAAAGTGTAATCTTGGACCTTATTGTTGTACCCAGGAAGGTTCGCGACTGTTTCTGAACCTGTTGGAACTGGAGAAAATTGGAGATAGTGAATTCCGGATGTTTTCAGCTGTTTGGAGCCGAGGCTTGCGCGACTGGTACCGAGGGTGTAGTTTTGGCAGATTTTGGACTCTGAGCGTCTTCACACCCCACCGACTTAGGCTTTGCCTGCGGAAAGCGCTTCAGGTGGGTGTTTCGTCTCTAGAACCGGTGGACGGTCCTCTAAATCTATGTTGTTAGATTGCTCGCATGCTAGTGTATTCATGATGATGATTGAGATGTAAGCATGATGTTAGTAATTATTGAGGATTTCAAGTTATGATATTCATGTTGTCATTGAAAGTGTATATAGTGGTAATGTTCATCTACGAGATTGAGAGCTTGCTAGATGTTGGTGTTCCCGTATTTGTTGGAGAATATGATTTGTCTAATCTTTATCTTTTATGCTTGTGAGCATGCATGACTTGAGTATACTACCTTTGAGTGATAGCATGCAGGAGTTAATTGTACATCTTGTGCTTGAGGAGATAGAAGCATGCTTATGAGAGATAGCGTTCAATGTGGTTCGGGAACCGCGCCACCCTCGACAGCACCTTATTGGATATCGCCTGTAGAAATAGGAGAGCTGATGGCACAGTTGCAGGATCTGATGGATCGAGGGGTCCGCTTGACCTAGTGCCACGCCGTTGGTATACGGTGGTGATGCTACACCGTTGATACACGACTGTGAGGGTCCTTTTATGGTTCGAGTGTAGACAGGTTCGGGGGGTATCTAGGACCTTTTGATAGAGTTATACCCCGGCAGTTAGTGTATGATGTGAGTATCTACTTGGAATCTGACAGCCGAGGACTTCGCCTAGATGGCGTTCGGGGTACGGCAAGGGCATTAGGAGAGCATTGTGAGGCCCAATGGAATAATTAATGCCCTGTTGTCTTTGAGATTTGGGAAGTGTGTGATCCAGTTGTACCTGGACGGTTTGGGAGTGGTGTGCTCCAAGGATATTTGATTTACTCCCTGAGCGACTTGGAGCACGAGGAGCACTTGTGGATATGCTACCATATCGGTGTGGATGGAGCTGTATGCCAAGATATTGAGGTACAAGTTTTAGCTTCAAGTGTATGCCTTCTTGGGTCACCTCATTCTAGCCTTTGGGAGCGGCGGTGGAACCCGACCAAATAGATGTTATTCAGGGTTGGCGGAGACCAACATTTATTCTTGATGTGAGGAGCTTCTTAGACTTGGCAGTGCCGGGAGAGCATGGCCAATGGATAATGAGACTAATACCAACGCCAACGTTAGTATTCCAGTGTTGGGAGATGGATTTGCGAGTTAAAGTGATGCCTCCCTTACTGGCGGTGGAGTACCGTGGGTTGATCTTCGGTCCGCACTTCATCAGTCCAACCCTATGGGTATTGTGGCAGGGTGAACCGCTGTTTTAGTAGGCAGCTTGGATTCCACAGATGAGCTTTTCTGTACGCCTTTTATCTCCAGTTTTAATTGATATACCTGGGCGTAGGCCATGCCTGCTTGGCTATCAGTTCTGATTTCTCAGCATTTCTGTGCTCTACTATGATAGATTAAGATTCAGCTTCAGTTTACAGTTTCTGCCCTGTGGCACCAGTGGAGACTACAGCTTTCGGCATCTTGAGTGGGATTTACGCGGATTGTCGTTGATGGTTCAGACTTTTGACCGTAAATTCGGGCATCAGCATTATGATCACCTTTTGAGCTAGTTTTCGGTCCCGTTCACCGATGGTTTGGTCACCGTCAGGATGTTCTCTATTAGTGGGAGATCGACTTCGACCCGTGGGTCCGTCGAGGTTATGATAGCATGTTGAGTGACCAACTGTGACATGAGATTGTGTCTCTTGAGGATTCCTTTTGAGGGTAGCCTGCAGTTGAGTAGTCCACTCGGGTGGTTTTGGAATCGGGAAGTAACCGAGTGAAGATCCCAACTTATTGGATTTTTCCTCATTGGATGAAAGTGTGGGTATGCTTCGGGTGGCCTTGGTTGAGTTGACCCAGGATGTGGTTTGGTGCGCGTGTGCACTAGTGGTTATGTTAGTTTCCCTAGCCTTTTATTGGAGCCTTTTGGCCTTTCACGTCTCAGCTCAGGAGTGATGTGTTTTTCCTCGCCCGTGATTGACTTGCCCCTTTGAGATCTGGGAGTGTTGGAGTACGAGGGACAGCCGTTGCAATTTCTGGCTTGAGAGATGGAAGAATTGCACATCGGGCCATACCGTACTTGTTGTTGTTGTTGTTGTTGCAGAGTAATCACGGGGAGTGAGTGGTATTTCGGGAACTAGAGGCGTATTGATGGATACCTACCCGTGGTATTTGTGACTCCTGATGGTCTTGATCTAGTTTCGAGGACGAAACTTTCTTTTAGTGGGGGAGGATGTGAGGTCCCGGAACCCCCGTGTAGGGTTTGCTGGTTGTTGGGCAGCCTTTAGTGGCCGTTGGGAGTGTTTGTGCGCTTGTCGGGCCCGAGAATTGGATTTGTGATGCAATTTGGAATTTAGTTGCATCACTGGAGGTCTGCGTGGTGTGTCGGTGGTGTTTGCGCGCAATTTGGACACAAGTGGTGGACTTCGGGTTTAAAAGTGGATCGTGTGGGTAATTGGAGGACCCGTCGAGTGTTTAGAGGTGGTTTCGCGCGACGTAGATGTCAAATTTGGACTCCGAGCGAAGTTTGGATAAAGGATTACCTCTCCGATTGCCTTCAGAAATTTTTAGAGTTGGAATTTGGCAAATCGGTTTGTTGATTTGGACTCAGCGCGAAAAAACGGTGCGAAGTACACTTTTTCTGGACTTTTTGGGCTTATATTGAGGTTTTTGGTGTTGCTGGTGCGGTGGACCGGGTCCATGGCGGCCTGGTGCACGGGGAAAGACCGGCCGGTGCAGCGCGGTCCACGGCCGCGCTGCACCCGGTCCACGAGTCCTGGCGGGCGCCCGGTGCACGCGCGGTGCACCGGGCACCGCACGTCGCGCATGCGCGCGCGCGTGGCGCGCGCCCGCGCGTGGGCAGTTGCGCTGGCGCTGTGCCGTCGCGCCACACAGCCGGTCGGACCAAATGGTCCGACCCCCCTTGCACCGGATCTGGTGCAAGTGGATTTGTGTGAGAGGGGAGTTGGTGAGTGTGTGTGTGTGCACCTTAAGCCCATTTTAGGCATGTTTAGCCTATTTAAGGGAGCTTTAAGGCTGGAGTTTACTCTTTTGGAATCCATCTACCTCTTAGCTGCTAAGGAGCCCAAGATGCAGCCTTCATCATCTTCTTCTTCATCAAGAAACCACCATTGTTGGAGCTTGATCATTGCTGGTTTTGGGTTCAACTTCGTCGCATTTTCTTCCGGGAGGTCTCCAGGATTGTAGAAATGGAATTTTGGGATGATTTTTGCGTGGTTCTCTTCACAACTTCATGATCTACAACTTTGGTATTGAAGAGGAGACCTAATTGAAGCTCTAAACCAGGTAAATATAGCAATCTTTGAGACACTTATTTTCTGTGGAGGATTTCGAGCAGAGGTTAGTGTGTTTACTCCCCTGGAATGTATAAATGGAATTTTAAGTTGATTTTTGTTGGTAAATTTCCAGGACTTACAGAGATCCAATTTTTGTATTTTGTGGAACTTCCAATTTGGACTCTAAGTTAGGTAAATTAAGCCATCTTTGGGATTGTTGTGTACAGCTGAGATTCTGGATGTGGTTTTGAGCAATGCTCAGTGGTTTTGCTCCCTAGGACTGAAGAAATGGAATTTTAAGCTGATATTTGCGGGGAATTCACCAGGACTCAGAGACCTACATCTTTTATATTGAAGAGGAAGGCTAAATCTTGCTTCGAGTTAGGTAAATTTCATCATCTTTGGAGCCCATGGTGCAGATTTCAGTTTGGACAGCATCGCAGAGTTTTAGCCGTAACTTTGCGCACCGACATCGGATCGAGGTGATTCAAAAGGCAAATTTCATCTACTTCTCGTGAGGAATCTCCTGAATTTTTCTCAGAATTTCCTGAGTTTGCTTCGAAGGTGAGAATCTTTCTTCTTTCCGAGTTTTATCTGCGGAATTTTGTACAGTTTAGTTTGGGGTGCTTCTCTTGCCGATTTTATATCTCAGCGTAGGAAACTCGGAATTTGACGTGCAGGTATTCGTTTCGAAGCTATCGACGCGTAGATCGCAGGGATATTTTATTTGGAATTTTTCGAGCACTGTTAGCAGGTGAAATTATCGCGCCTTCGCAGCTGAATTTTTAGTGTGTTATTTCTCGGCAGATTTTGGAATGTAAGTGTAACGACAGCTTTGGGTGTACCCGGGGGGATTGTGGACAGTGCTGGACCAGTTTGGTCTCTGAGTAGCTATTTCTGGTATTATCAGCTGTAGGACTTTTGACAGTTCGACTTGTCAGGTGGGTGGCCTCGTCTTCAAGATCTGCGATCTGTACATTAATTCTAGCTGTGTAGGGATGTGCATGTACTAGTATCTCCGGTATAGCATGTTAGAGAGCATGATTTGAGGTTCCTTGTGTATACAGTTGATCATGTGTTCTTATTATTTTCCCACCACATATTCATTTATTGCTATCTTTGGACTTGACCTAGCACCCCTGTCATATGCAGCATGTTCAACCAGACTAGTAGAAAACTCCAACTTGGGCTAGGTTACTTTATTGCTTTAGACACTTCCACTGTCATTACTAGTTCATTCTGAACTTAGTTTCTTCCTCGCCCAGATAGTAGGCCGAGGGGTCGGGTTATTGTGGGGTACATTTACACTCGTGTCGGGGGACCGAGTGGAGTCAGATAGTGGGTTATTGATCAGAGTGTCTTTTGATTACTGTCTGAGTGACAGGGGGTCTCGGCTGTGTAGTTTCCAGCCAGTGAGTGAGACAGGGTTCTTTTGATTACAGTCGATCTTGTTGATCGTGGATTTGGATTATAGCCTGCATGGGCCACATTGAGCTCGACAGTGATGCGCAGATACTTTGCTCGGTGGGGTCGCGCCCCTCGAGTGCCACTCCGGAGCTAGGCGGGTTACTTGCTTTTGCGGCTTGTCGATGTAGTCCCTCTGGCTGGCCACTTTTGGCAGTCACGGACGGCCTACGTAAGTCCGGTCCTCCGTGGATGTAACGGCAGTAGGTAGGCGCAGGTTTGACTGGACCCGATGTGGCAGTCAGTGTAGATTGGGTGATTTGAGTTGAGAGTTAGTAGTGATATCAGGTTTCTTTCCATTCCACCCTGAGCATCTAGTTAGAGGCATAGTAGCTGTAGAGTTAGTTTACCAGCTTTTCTTTCCAGTATCGCATCTGTTACTTTATGCCTCTAGTAGACTTAGTGGGCAGACCGTCGGGCTTGTTGGCGGCACCCACTGAAAACTACTTTGGGATGTAGTTCTCACACCCGTCGTGGTGTCTTTTTCCCAGGGTCCTCTACTTCTGTTCTTGCGGCACCGGTTGCTGATCCAGCTGATCGAGGTGAGGGAGTCGCGGGTTAGATCCCTACCAGATGTCGTCCTGAGAGTAGCTGTACCCCTCACATTTTGAGAGTTCTTGTTGAGTGATCTTGTAGTGAGGATCGAGTTGTACTCTTCCTTATTTTGAGAGACTGATGTAGTGAGATATTTGTGTATTGAGAGCTGGTACGCTGATGTAATTATTGGAGATATCTCCCTTTCGGATTTTATATATTAGTGGACTTTGTATATGATCTTTTAGTGGGAGATGGACATTGTATCTTTATTTCCAGTTGTACAGTGATCGATGTTAGTTTTATAGTAGTTTACTTTTCAGCTCTGATATTGGTACTGTAGTTGGTACTTTTGCAGGTTAGTCGCTTCGTCTATACGGGGTGTCCGTATGGGCGGCGGATCTGTTGGCGAGCCCGAGTCGCAGTTTCGACGCCGCGGCGTGACACACATAGTCTTTTATGAGATGATTACTCGATGGAGTAGGAGGCTAGATCTATGTGCGGGTATTATTCTGATCATTCTTTTGACGGACCATGGATTATGGATAGGTGTAGTGTGATGATCCGGAATTCTACAAGGCTTTTACAGTGTGACCGGCAGCTTCCGGAGGCCTTTGGGGCATGTCGGCGGTGTTCGGGCGCCAATTTGGACTAAAGTGATGAACTTCGGGCTTAAATGGATCACGTGGGTGATCGGGTGACTCCGTCGGATCTCTGGAAGTGTTCTCGGGCGGAACGAATTTTCAGATTAGGCTCAGCGCGAAATTTGGACTGAAATACCTTTCCGGGGGCGTTCGGCAATTTTTAGAGTGAGAATTTGGCGAAACGGACGTCAAATTCGGATTCAGCGCGCGAAAACGCTTCAGATGGACTATTTACTTCATTTTTTCCGGGCTCGGGTACTGTTCACGCCCGGAACAGTGTTCCCGGCGGCCGGCCGCGGCGGCGGCGGCGGCGGCAGCGCCGGCGGACGGCGGAGGGCGCTCGGCAGGCGGCGCGCGGCCGCGGGCAGGCGCTGAGGGCGCGGGCAGGCGCGGCGGGGGCGCAGGCAGGCGCGCGGTCCACCGCGCGGGCGTGCACCAGGGCGGTGCCACGTGGCGGCCTATGGTTGGGTGGTTCAGACAGCGCGGTCCACGGAATTATTCGGGTGCACGGTGGACCGACGGGGAGGACACGTGGCATCATATGATAGGTCGGCTCACGGCATTTGGTCTACAGAGTTTTCGGGCTGGCTCACGCTCACGGTGCACCGGCAGTGGACACGTGGCAGGTTCTTATTGGTGCGGTCCACGGGACATCGTGCACCGGGTGCACCGAGCAGTAACTGTGACACGTGGCGATCCCTCATTGGACCGTCAACAATGCGGGCAGGGCGCCTCTGGGCGCGCGGTCAGGCTGGACAGTGCCACGTGTCGCAGTGGGATTGGTCCAAACCGGTGTTTCCTGTTCTGTGGGACACAAAGGTAATTAAGGGAAAAGTTTTTCTGGTTTTCTTCATTCTTTCCATCCGAGGCTCATTCAAAGGCATTGTTCTCCATCTTAGAGGCTCCATCTCCATTAGAGGTGAGAAGATGAAATCTTCATCAAGAAGAGAGGAACACCCCTGTCAAGTTTGAGGAATTTGGGAGGCTCGGATCCCGAGGTTTGGGATTTCTCCGGCGCGGCGCGACGATCATTCTCCGGCAACCCGATTCGTCGCATTTCAGTGTTTAGGCTCTCCCGACTCACCCCGACCTCCTATTTTCGCAATTTTTGCGCCTTTGGATTCTTAACAGGTAGGGCTACGTTTCTTATTTCTACTGGTTTTTCCCCATTCCGAGGTTTTCATGGGTTTTTCGGATCATCTTGTGACCCCATATTGCTGTGATGGAGTTTTGGACAGCGGTTCGGTATTTCGGCGATATCTCCGCAACCGGACATCGGATTGAGGCGATTCAAAAGGGGATTTGCATCTACGCATCGCAAGGAATCTCCCTGAATTTTCTTGGATTTTTGTGGAATTTCCCTGAAGGTGAGAAACCCCTTTTTACAGAACCTTGTAGCACAGTTTTTGGGTGAAAGTATTGTTCGGGGTGGTCCTCTTGTCGATTTTGGTTCTCAGCATAGAAAAATCGTGGGAAAACGTGCAGGTACTCGTTTCGACCGGTTCGTCGCGTAGATCGCAGTGGTATTTTTCTGGGAATTTATTGGGCACGTTTCGCAGGTGAAAAAGGCTAAACTGTGGACTGATTGTAATTGGGACAGATTTTGGTGTGAGCATGGTTCATTAATTGTGCTTGTTCTTTTGGGGTATTTTGTGCAGTACCGTGGTGATCGTTGAGACCGGGCGCGGACTTCGCTGTTGGGATCAGGATTTAGCGCTCGAGGTGGGCGGTTGTTTATTGCCTCTATTTTGACATGCTCACTAGGAATATTAGAGTGATCCCCTTTATTGGACATCTTGATTAATCATGATCGAGGGTGGGTTTATGCATGCCGGTGTAGGAATAGGGTTGCTTTAATAGCGGTTAACCTTGCATGTGGAATGGAATATTTATGTTGGACTATTTGATTATCCTGTTGATGGTACTACTTGAGGATAGATGACATGCGTAGGTGGATACTGTTAATGATTAATGCCTTTAATTATATTTCCTTGAGAACACTTGCATGCTTGTATGGACATCTAGATAGGCCATCTTTTATCGCTACACTATCATATTGGGATTTGACTTAGGAGAAACCATGATTGCTTTCTTTCTCCTTCTTATTTAGACTTTCGAGTCATGTTGCTCGGGTTCGAGCGGGGGTTTGGGATAGTGTAGCCGGGACCTTGGGGTCGGAGACAGGGTGTACTTGATGTCGGACTTGGGGGTTATTGCGGCAACCGCGGACAGTAGGCGGTTGACCGGATATTGATTGTTCTACCCGATTGTGGATCTTGGATTTTGGGACAGGCAGGCTTGATGGCAGGGTATTGCGGCAACCGCGGACCTTGGGCGGTTGACCGGAGGTTGCTTATGCATCAGATTGGGTATCAGGTCTCTAGTGGATGGGGTTTCCCACTATTTGTTTATCTCGCATCAGATTGGGGTAGAGGATTTGGGCTTCTTTTAGTGGATGTGTTTTCCCACTTTAATCAGGGTCATGATCCAGTCCTGCTGATCTATGGTACTTGTTACTCAGGCATTTTACTCGTGTGGGTCGCTCCCCTCGAGTGCCACTCCGGAGTGTGCGTTTTACAGGCTTCGAGTCCTTGAGACTCTCTTTTCCCTATCGGTGTTATGCGTTGGCCAGCATACCCGATTTGGCAGGCAGGCAGGCAGGCAGAGCAGGCAGTACCAGTGCTCACTGGTGTATCGATTGGGTCTAGGCAGGCAAGCATTTATGTTCTGATGCATACAGTTAGCTATCTCTTTAGCTTGGCATATTAGAGGCATAGTAGTGGTAGTTTCCTGTTTTCGGCAGTCATCATTGCTTACCACACTTCTTTCCTTTTTGCCTCTGGTAGACCTAGTGGGTGTGTCAGGATTTGAGGTTTTACCCACTAGGGGAGGCTACTGGTTTACTGGTAGTCTTACCCCCATTCTTCTTTCCTCTTTTTCTTCTCCCTTGTTTTGCAGTGTCTTCTGCGGGTGCTGCTGGGTTTCAGCGACGGGTCGAGGAGAGAGGACGGCTGAGTAGATAGACTTCGAGGCAGGTTGAGCGTGTTAGCTGGACTGTTGGTGTACCCGTGTTTCCTCAGACGGTTGTACTTTTACTTTGGGACTGGCTTTTGCCAGCAGGTTGTATTTATTTTTGGTGAGCTGGGAGAGACAGATGTATCATTTATACAGATGTATTGTATTTTATTTCCAGCTTCAGTCTGAGATGTATTAGTTTTAGTTCAGCTCTGTTTTTATTGCTCATTTATTATTATCTCTTATATATCTGAGCAGGTTTGGCGCTTCGTGTACGCGGGAAATACCGCGGGCACGGCGGATCTGTAGACGGGCCCGGGTTCTGGTTTACACCCGGGGCGTGACATGTAGTTCATTAGGGATTCTGGCATGTTGTTTATACCCTAGTGGATCTATTATATGCTTTACTCCCTTTCATTTTCCTTGAGGACATTTGCATGCTTGTATGGAGATCTAGATAGGCCATCATTTATTGCTACACTATCATGTTGGAATCTAACTTAGAAGAAATCATGTTTGTTCTTTCTCGTTTCTTTCTAGATTCAGGTTGCTCGGGTTCAAGCAGGGGTTTGGGATAGTGTAGTCGAGACTTTGGGTCTGGGACAGGTTGGATTTGATTGTGGGTATTGCGGTGACCGCGGATATTGGGCGGTCGGCCGAGTGTCGGTTGTACTTGATTGTGGATGGCAGGGTATTATGGCGACCGCGGACATTGGGCGGTTGACCGGAGGTTACTTGTGCATCAGATTGGGGATCAGGTTTCTTTAGTCGATGGATTTTCCACTTCGATCAGAGTCGTGATCCAGTCCTGCGATATCGTGATACTTGTTATAGTGATACTTTACTCGTGTGGGTCGCTCCCCTCGAGTGCCACTCCGGAGTGTGCGACCGTGCCGGTCAGGAGCCGGTCTGTATCCCGTGGATGAGTTCTTGAGTTCGACAACAGAGCAGGCAGTACCAGTGTTTACTGGTGACTGGATTGGGTTTATTCAGGCCGGTACTTTTGTTGTTGCACTCGTGTTAGGCGGCCGAGTGGAGTCTAGTAGCTGTGTTTAGACCAGTGCTAGTGTTGTTGGGAACCGTTTGGGGTTAACGGTGGTCCCATGGTCGTTGTGAGTTTTCGACCGTTGTGCGAGAGGTGGAGGATCTTGAGTCTATCCGTTCTGAGAGAAAGCATGGATTTCGACTATAGCCTGCATGTGCCATTATTCGATAGCGAGTTAGTGAGTTTGGACACCCTACATAATTCCTGCCCGGCAGTGGGAGGTGGTTGTAGGTGGGCGCAGGCTTGACTGGACCAGATGTGGCAGTCAGCTCGATTCGGTCGATTGTGCACTTCATGTGCTAGAGGTTGCATACCTTTCTTTGGTTCTCCCATTTTGAGCATTTAGATAGAGGCATGGTAGCTGTTGAGTACCTCCATGATTCTTGTTCAGTTTTTACTGCATGGTTATTTTATGCCTCTAGTAGACTTAGTGGGCAGATCGTCGGACCTGGCGGTGGTACCCACTGAGAACTCCCTTTTTGATGTAGTTCTCACACCCATTGGGGGTTTTCCCCCTTTTTTTTCTTTCTCTCCTTTGTTTTACTGAGTCTTAGCGGATGTTGCTGATTCTGCGGTTGCTGTGCGAGGCGAGGGAGTCGCGAGCTAGATCCCTACCCTTCTGTGGAGAGTAGCGGTACCCCTACATTGAAGACCCTGAGTACAGTCAGTAGATTATTTATTTTTCTGCTTTTGAGAGATCATTGTATTGTGAGGATCTGACTTGTACTGAGAGCCTGTACACTGATGTATTATTTCATATTTTCTCCCTTCTGAGTTCTTGTTTATTGTATTTGAGGATATTGTATGATTATCATTATGGGAGATGGATATTGTATCTTTGTTTCCAGTTGTACAGATGATTGCTTTTAGTTTTACAGCACTTTTATTATATTGCTCTGATATCTGTTTAGCTGTAGTCCCTTTTCTTGCAGATAGGACGCTTCGCCTATGCGGAGTTTGGTATAGGCGGTGGATCTGTTAGCGAGCCCGGGTCGCAGTTTCAACCCCGGGGCATGACAACTTAGATGGTGTTTTCCTTGTCTATCTATATGATCTGAGTATTCGATTATCATCATCACCAATAAACAAAACAACGATTTTCGAAAGGAAAATCGGCACGTGGATTCGCGTGGCCTTGTGGATTCAAGGTGCTACCGTTTTCGTGGATTCGGAGCGAGGCGCGTTCGTGTGATCGATACATGCTACATTGGTGAAGACCATGGATTTGGTTGGACATCGTGGATTCGGCGTTGGATGCAATTCGTGTGATCGAGGCGCATTGTGGAGCGAGCGGAGAAGATCTACGCGGAGCGTATAGAATAGGTTGAGTCGTAGTGTTACGTTATATCACCTTGTATGTGTTTAATCTTAGTAGATTTCACCGTGTTATCGGTCACGTGATTTTTTACTCCCGTGATGAAATTTTTCACGTAAAATCTTGCGTACTTTATTTATTTTCCGCATTGGGTTATTTTTACGCAATGATTTTCGAGTTTTATTATTTACACCTATTCACCCCCCCTCTAGGTGTTTTTCTCCTATTTAGATCCTTGGATCCCATAACCCACACATGCAAACTCTCAAATCCACAATACATGTACAATTCATCAAGTAAGCCTTAATCCACATAATTTAGACCATCTCTCATACTTACAACTCAATCATATAAGATGTACATTAATTCATGCATGCATATTAACGAATAGAGTTAGAGAACCGTCTGCCGATTTTAGAGACCAAAACAACCTGCCTGAAACTTGATGATCCGCTTTCCGATCAAGCTGAAATTTGGCATGTAGAATCCTCAACCTCTCAGGAGTCCAACGCCATGAAAATCAACCCAATCCACCTCTCGAATTGAGCGCAATTACCGAATTACTACATGCTGCGCAAACACATTCCAAAATTTCAACATGTAGTCTTAGGCTAATTAAAATGCACAAGTAACACCCAATACCTCAAAATGAAGCTTCCCACAGCAAAAATGAAGTGTCCTCAATTACATGAATATCTTTAAAGCTTTAAAAATCTATCATAAATTTCCTTTAATAAACAAAATAACAAAACATTACATGTTGTCCCAAAACTGTTAACATAAACATAGCTTGAACTTCAAGCTTAATTAGAGGCTTTTCTATAGGGAATTATCCACATATCACGCAAGAGAACTTGCTCACCTTGAAGTTAATAAGATGTCCCAACTTGCAATTCTGAAAAAGATCTAATATTCCCAAATATATCTGCATTCCAAGGTGCAATAATCAATTTGAAGTCTAAAACAGTGACTGCAGTAAACCTTATAACAAAGCTGAAAAGAACAAAAGATTTACCAGGACAAACGTGCTCCAAATCCAGCAAGAAAGCTGCCATTGAATTCCTTGTCGAGAGTAGATATAAATCGAGCTAAAGAACTCCAAAATCCATGCACGAATGAAGAAGAAAACCCATAAATACTATGAACTATCCAACAAGTTCAATCGGTGCACGAATACAGCAAAGTGTTCCAAAGATGGTAAATAAACCCCAATAAAAACTCAGATTTAGGAAAAATGATACATACCAATGTTGTAGATCTTTGAGTCCTGTAAAATCATCCCAAAACTCCTATTCTATAGTCCATAAAAGCCAAAACACCGAGGACTGTCTAGATTTCCAGGCTGAAACAAAGGGTCTCAAAGATGGCTTAAAAACTCTGAGAAATCTCATGATCCATGAGGAGAGTTGAATACCAAAGTTATAGGCCTACTTCTTGTGAAGATGCAGAACCAAATATCATGCAAAAATTCCAAGAAATTAACCCTGGGAAATTTTTGCACTGAAACGCGACGGAGAAGATCACAAAGTGCAACAATGGTGGTGCTTGCTTCTTGGAGAAGATGATGGAGATGCAGCTCCTTGGGTCCACCTTTTTGCTGATGAAGATGAAGAGGAAGAAGGTGAGGATACTCTGTGAAAAGGCCCAAGGGAGAAAACCTTCAAAAGGGGGAGAAGGAAGTGGAAGAAGAAGTTAAATAGAAGGAGAAAGAAGAAGAAAAGAAAAAGAAAAGAAGAGAGAGAGAGAGAGAGAGAGAGAGAGAGAGAGAGAGAGAAGAGAGAGGAATTCTCACTGCGCGGGGCACAGTGCTGGGCCGAGCCCAGCCTCGGCCTAGGCCCATGGCGGGAAGGCCACGTGGTGCCCATCTGAGCGCCCCCACAATCGGGCGGGCGGCCCAGATAGGGCCACGCGCCCCTGCAAGGTTAGTGGGCGCCCTCCATTGGGAGGGCGCCGCGTGGCGGTGCGCGGGGACGCGCACCGCGCCGCAGCTTCACGTGGGCGCGCCCTGCCCAACGCAGGCGCGCCACATGGCATAGCGCGCCAACGAGCTTTCGCCAGCTGTCCCATGCCCCTCCCTGCTGAGCCCACTGCACCGCCAAGCCCGGTAGACCGGTGCACTGTGAAACACACACCCGTAAGCCGTTTTTCGCCCGGAAATAGCCATTTTTGACCGTTTTCACGCACTGAGTCCATTTTTTGCATTCGTTTGGTACACAATGCACTCTATACACCGATACTAGGTGTTTCCTCACTGCCAACCACACGGTCAAGCCATGCAGGCAACCGGGACACCACACTGGATCACCTGCTCCGGCTGTCCGTCCCTCCGAGGTGACAAGTAAAGCCAAAACTAGGTTTCGTCCCCAAAACCTACTACAAGGTCTGCTCAGAATTGAGATACATACCAGGTATGTCACGCCCCGGGTGTAAACCAGAACCCGGGCTCGTCCACAGATCCGCCGTGCACACGGTATTTCCCGTGTACACGAAGCGCTGGTAACCTGCTCAGATATAAGAAATATAATAAAGGAGCATAAAACATAGCTAAACTAAAATTAATACATCTCAGACAAATGCTAAAAATAAAAGTACAATAAAACTCTCAAATATATACATGTGTCTCTCCCAGCTCACGAAATGAATACAACCAGCTGGCCGGAGCCAGACCCAAAATAAAGAAAAAGTACAACCGTCTGAGTGTATAGGGGATACATCAAAACTGCTAAACTCGAGATCAGGGAAGTAGCTATCTAATCAGCGATCCTCTTACCTCGATCCTGGGAAGAGGGTCCCGCAACTCCCGCAGAGGACTCTGCAAAACAAAGCGGAAAAGAAAAGGAAAAACAGTGGGGGGTAAGAACTACTATAAAAACAGTAGCCTCCCCTAGTGGGTAGACCTCAAACTCAGACATGCCCACTAGGGCTACCAGAGGCGAAAAGAGAACAAAGGTGGTAAGCTATAAGTAAATCTACTGATGAAAAAACTACCACTAATATGCCTCTAAAATGCCCAGCTAGAAGAATAGCTAAAAGTAAGTGTTACGGCATTTTGGTGTTGGCATATTTCGTGAGTCAAGTCAGTAAGTTGAGTCGGAGTCTTAAAGGGATCAAAGTGTCAATTCAGCCTTCGAAGACTCATTGAAGATTCAACATGAGCCCAAGTCAACTTTCAGGTATGATTAAATATTGTTCATGGTGATTAAAGTTCGTTTATAATCATTGGAAACAGGAAATTAATGAAAACCGGTTTAGACTTGGTTTTAGGAACTTGGTTTTAACTTACAATTGTTTTAAGTTTGGATTTCGGTACTTGGTTTGTTTTGGATAAAGTTTATCTTGGAAAAATCAGTTTTTACATTGAGTACCGGAACCACACTTGAAGTTCCTCAAACCCGACACAGAATTTTCTGAAATTTGTATTGCGTACCGGAACACAGACTCGCGTACCGGAACACAATAGAAAAATCTGTGTTTTGCGCCATTGAGTACCGGAACACATTATTTGGTACCGGTACACAATGTTGCCTCGGGAAAAGTTTCCTAAACCTACTCTAATTTGTTTCCAAGGGTTATAAATAGATACTTAGGGTTTCTCGACGAAAATGACCAATACCGAAAATACTCGAGAGCAACCCTAGAGGCTGGTTTTTATCTTTCTTCTCTTTAGCCTCTTTTAGGTCAATTCGACGGTTCTTCCAAGATCTCTCTTTTGTCGAATTGATCTAAACTTTGCTTAGAAATTCTTTCTACGGTTCTTCAATGATAATCTAAGCAAAGGATCACCATCGAAGCCTATATTTTCTATCGGCTGAGTTCGCGTCGTGGATTCGACGTAGCACCGTGGATTCGGTGTGTTGAAGGCGTTTCGTGGATTCGAAACGTGTGCTCGTGGATTCGAGTGGCGTTCGTGGATTCGAACGTGTGCAGTGGACGTGCAATCGGTGGAGCGCAAGGTCCGAAGAACTTGAAGGAGGGGTCGAGTCCGTGGAGTCGGTAATCACCTTGTTATTCTTCAATTCTTAGTGGATTGTTATTGCGTGTTGGTCCCGTGGTTTTTCTCCTGGATTGGAGTTTCCACGTAAATCTCGGTGTGTTGATTTTTATTTCCGCATTGGTTTTTATTTTGCACTGAGATTTGATTTTTAAATATTACACCTATTCACCCCCCCTCTAGGTGTTTGATAGTACCTATTTAGATCCTTGTGGATCCTACATTATAAAAACCTACAATTGGTATCAGAGCGGGTTTTAGGTTTATCTATCATGTCGGGTGAAAGTGGTAATATTTTTAGACCTCCTCTTTTTGATGGGACCAATTATGCATATTGGAAAGTGCGGATGAGAGCTTTTCTCATCTCTATTGATGAGCGTGTTTGGCAAACCGTGGAATACGGTTGGGTGCATCCTGTTGAGGAAGTAGGAAATTCTACTACCCCAAAACCTCGCTCTAGATGGTCCAAAGAGGAAATCGAAAGATCTTCTTACAATGGGAAAGGTATGAACGCTTTATATAATTCTCTTTCCTCGACTGAGTTTACAAGAATTTCCGCGTGTGAAACCGCGAAGGAAATTTGGGATATTCTCAAAATTACACATGAGGGTACTAATCTTGTAAAAATTCAAAAGCTCCAGATGCTTACAAGTCAATTTGACTCTATTCATATGGAAGAGCATGAATTGTTTACAGATTATTACACTAGACTTCAAGATGTAATCAATACATGTGCTAATTTAGGAGAAAAGATCCCGGAGTCGAAAATTGTAAGAAAGATACTTCGGACTCTTCCGGAACGGTTTAGGGCAAAGGTTACCGCCATTGAAACCGTTAGTCATCCGGATGAGATGAGTGTAGAGGAATTAGTAGGTGCTTTGCAAACTTATGAGATGACTTTTCCTACTAATCAAAATTCTTCCAAGTCTTCTTCTAAGCTTACAGGTATTGCATTCAAATCAACAAAGGAAGAAGATGACGAATCAAGTTCCGATGATGAAATCTCTTTAGCCGAGTTTGAAGAACAATTGGCGCGGATCACAAAGAAATTTCGTCGGAAATTTTGGAAGAATCGAACCGATGGATCTTCATCCACGAAACCATCTAAAGGATCATCGGGTTCTAAATCCTCTAAACTCAAGGGTGTTGCAAAACCTTCTAAAGAAAAAGAAAAAGATGATTTCGAAGGAGAAATCCGATGTTATCGATGCAAAGGCTACGGCCATATTTCAACGGATTGTCCTTCTAAGAAATCATACAAAAAGAAGGCTTTGCAAGCAAAAACTTGGGACGATTCTAGTTACGATGAATCGACCTCAAGTGAAGAGGAAAAAGAAAAAAATTGTTGCTTTTCATGCCTCTCAAACTCCCTCTTCTAATTTGTGTTTATCATCTTTAGTCACTGACTCTATTCCTTTGATTTTGCATGAAACATCAACATCCGGAGGAGAGTCATCAATTGAGGGGGAGTCGGACGAAGAAGAACTCGTTGAGGCATACCAACAACTTCTTGCGGAATCGAAGAAGATGGCCAAGCATATCAAGAAGTTGAGGAAGCAACGACTTGAAGATCAAGACGAGAATCAAGCGTTAAAGATCAAACTTCATGATCTCGAGGAGGAACGAGAGCTTTTATTGGATAATAATAAAATCCTCCAAGAAAAGCTAAACCAATCGGAGACGAACGCAAAATTATATATGGACAAGATTGGTTTTCTTGAAAAACAGTTTGAAGAAATTCATGTCACCAACCAAGCTTTGACCAAGCAAGTTCATCAACTCAAATCCGACATACAAAGGCTTTCAACTGGTTCCAAGAAACTAGAAAGTATGTCCGGATTAGATCAAACAAGCAAGGTTGGTTTGGGATTTAAAAAGAGCCAAACTGTGCATGCTTCAAGTTCCATAATGAAATTGAAGGAAAGAACTTGTCATCTATGTGGACTTGAAGGACATTTGGTGAAGAATTGCCCGAAAAAGAGAAAGAAAAATCCTTCGGCAACTTCTTCTACGGAGCGGACTCAATGGAATCAAAATACACATCAAGTCAATGGAGTTCACTCAACCCACCAAAGGTCCGAGCCACAACTTCGATCATACAAGTGGATTATCGCGAGGCAAAGACCTAAGGTGGATCAACAGTCAAAGCGGACAACCCCCGGCCACAACGAATCAAGACAACCCAAAATCCAGCGATTTTGTATTCGGAAAGGTGATATCTTTCCCTGTCTTAAGTTCTAAATAGCTTATGACTGGATGTAATGCTTTGATTGGTTTTTCCTTCATATTTTTCTTAATCTTTGCATTACATGTTTTCAATGCTCTTTGTTTTTATACTTTGTTTTTTGAACAAAAGGGTTTTTATTGAACAAGTGCATTGAATAAAAAGGGCTTCACGTTCATTCACTCCAATTTAATTTTATATTAATTTATCAACTTTACTCCATAATCATAATCTTGAAGATACTTCATTATAGGAGTTTTTGATAGTTATAAGCATCAAATTTTAGAAATCATGTGTGATCTTTAGATGCTTAATCTATCTCGGTTGTGTGAATTCTTTGTGACAACACAAGTTGAGCATTGGTTATATTGACTTTAATTGCATCTTTTCACGCATTTAGAAATCTATTATGCTTTTGACATCATAATATTTCGATGTTGCAATGATCATTTATGTTAATTAAGTCATCTTTTAAGTGATCGAAGTCAATTTCTCTCTCAATGATCTCTTGGTATAGTCATTATCTTATTTGACTGTTTAGTCGAGTATGAATGCGAGATCAATTTTTGGTTGAATACCTTATATATTAAATAATTGATAGCCAATTGAGGGGGAGTCAAAGAAATGTAATATGCTCAAAAGATGTGGAAAGAGTTACATCCCAATGAGGAGTGTGAAAACTACCACCACATGGAGGAAAGAGCTACCACCTCGGTCGTCCGAGTACTGTGTGCAGCTACCACATGAATACCAAGCATGGTTTCGTCAATTTTTGAATTAACTAAAATGCATACGGAAATACTTGACTCTGTCAAATTTCCAGGTTGGTATAAGGTGGAATTTTAATGAAAGATGCTCAAAGAGCCACTCTCTTCAACAGATTGTCTAGATATATTATCTAACTTATCTGGGATTTCAAACATCTATTGATCTTGGTATTTCATTTTCTTTACAAAATTGATGATTTGATAAAGGCATTACGCATAAGATCAAGTTAGATGTAATTGAAGTTGTTCAACTTTAAGAGTTTTAATTTCCATAAATTTTCGTTTCATTTTTGAGTATTTTTGATAGATTTGGTATAATCTATTTCTTGTTGCATGAAACGATGACTTTTGTTTAAAGTTGATGCGCTAAAGTGCTTACATACTTTTTTCTGGTTTTTATGAAATTTTTCTGTTTTTCTGGCTCTGGTGTACCCGTACTTGAATTTTAGTACCGGAACCAAGATTCCGGATCAAAAACCCAATCCGGATCCCGAAACATGAAAATCTCTGTTTTTCTCTTGTGTACCGGTACTCCATGTTTAGTACCGGAACTAAATTGCGGATCCGGATCAGAATTTTTAATCCGGAACCCGAACGAAGGATTTTCAGTTTTTGCACTGAGTACCGGTACGCGACTTCTTGTACCGGTACGCGATCTGGATTTCTTTATATTCCAGAACTCCAAGGGTTTTAATTCATCTCTCCCATTTCAAAACACTCCCTCTCTCTCTCTAAAACATCTCTAAGGGTATTCTCTTCAAGATCAAGAGATTTGTTGCTCTCATTTGTAAGTTTCTACATTAATCTTGCTTTCTTTAACTTCAAAACCCTAGTTTTTAGGTTTTGATGTTGTTTTTAGAGATTTTTGAGTAGATCTTTGGTTCAAATGAAATCTCTTGCATAAATTTCCCTTAACTCATGTTTAGAACATAATTATTGCATCTCTAAGTAATTAGATTCATGTTTCCATGCTTATATGCTTGAATCTATCATTTGCATGTGTTTTTAACATAGAGAAAACTGAAATTTTAGGGCTTTTAATGTAAATGGTTTTTAAATGATGAATCATCAATTGTGACATATTTAGAATGTTTCTTAGACATGTTTAAGCCTTCCGATACGATTAAATCATAGTGCATTGTGTTCTTTGTAGGAAATGGCATTTTCATGGCTACTTGCACTAGTGATTTTGATGGCCACTGGAAGTGGACGTGGTCGTGGTTCTGGAAAGAAAAAGGCAACTAAACGATCACGAGATGAAGGGACGACAAGCTCAGATTCTGAACATTCATCAGAATATGAAGAAGAAACGGTTCAAGGAAAGGGGAAAGCACCTATGGCTCCAAGGAAAAAGAAGGGTGCGGATTCTCCTCCGCGTAGAAGTACTGGTGGACCGGTAATACGCGAGCGCTCTCAACGGAGATCTAATGTTGATGAAAGTGAACAGCATGTAAGTGCAAAACGCCGTGCCAGATTTGCAAACCGTACATGCATTGGAGAGCGTCACGTGAATTTCAACGAGCTATGTCGTGAGGTGCCAGACTTTGTGAGGCTTTTGGAACAAAGTCATATTCGGCCACTTGGCAAAGTTCAACCAAAGATGGGTTTTTGTGTTGAGATCATCAGGGAATTCTACATGAAAGCTAACATACTTCAAAAAGACCATGACACAGGGGCTTTCATCATTGAAACAACAGTTAGAGGCGTCAAATTTGACATTACTCCAGCAGTAATTGGGGCAAACCTTGGGCTAGCTGTTGATACTTCTGGTCTTTACTACATAGATGGTGATTTCCAGCATGACACCCATTTGGACATTGTTGTGGATTTAATTTGCAAGTCAGGGACACACACAAATAGGTCATATGTTGAATCAAAGGACCTAAAACCAGAATATCACATTTTGTCCTTAATTGTATGCTACAACTTACTGCCCACAATGGGGACCAAAAGGATTCGATGGGATCGATTGCTACTTCTCTTTTTCCTTGGTCACCCGGAAAGTGCAAATGGAATCAACATCCATTTTTAATTTGGCAGCAAATGGTACATGTCATTGAGGGATCAAGGCAACGTGACCTTCTACCGTATCCAATTTTGATTACTCGCATTCTGGAAGATCACGGAGTTGACATTTCTTGTACCAAATTTGACTACGGCTTAGGCTCAATTGATGGAATCACATTAGCCAAGTCAGTGAGCACTTTGAAGACATTTGGACATACAAAGGGCTATGCAAGCGAAGCAACTACGAGCGCACCCCCTCGCCAAGAATCTCCTGAACCAGATGAAGTTGTCACTCTTCAGACCTTGCATCGGGATGTTCGATCTTTGAAGAAAAGGATGGAGCAAGGCTTCAAGAAACTCGAGGATGGTTTGAAGAAGATATTCGATATCCTTGGGTGCAAACACGACGATGTGATCACTGGAGCAACTGCACCGAGTACATCTCATGGACCTAAATCACATGAGGACGATGATGATTCAGATCAGGATGAGTGATTTCTTTGCCTTCTTGTTTTTGCTTTTTTAGTTTCTTTTCACTTTATGATGAACAAAAACTCTAATGGGCATGTAACTATGAACGTATCCTGCTAGTATGTTTCTTTTTGTCTATTTTGATTGTTTGACAATTTGTGACAAAAAGGGGGAGAACAGAAAATATTGATTGAATCACAAAGGGGGAGAACATAGATGCTCAAGACAGGGGGAGAACATGGAGAACATGTTGGAATGTTCAAGATAGGGGGAGATAAAGAAAAGATTGAAAGAGCCACAAAACAAAAGAACCAAAAGGAAGACGGATCAAATGTAGGATTTTAATTTCTAACGACTAACATTTGATTTTGTTTGGAGTTTTGTTTTGCAGGAATTACATCACTTTAAGACTCCAAGTCCTAAGTCATAGAGTATGTTCTAGGACTGTTTGGTTCAAATGTAATTTTGTATTTATTGGATCTTTCACGCAAAGAAAATCAATGTTTTGGTGATGACATTGAATTTCGATTTTTTGGTTTAAGATGAGTGACTTGAGCGGTTTTATGTATTTTTGGGTTTTGTCACGAAATTGCCAAAGGGGGAGATTGTTACGGCATTTTGGTGTTGGCATATTTCGTGAGTCAAGTCAGTAAGTTGAGTCGGAGTCTTAAAGGGATCAAAGTGTCAATTCAGCCTTCGAAGACTCATTGAAGATTCAACATGAGCCCAAGTCAACTCTCAGGTATGATTAAATATTGTTCATGGTGATTAAAGTTCGTTTATAATCATTGGAAACAGGAAATTAATGAAAACCGGTTTAGACTTGGTTTTAGGAACTTGGTTTTAACTTACAACTTATTTTAAGTTTGGATTCCGGTACTTGGTTTGTTTTGGATAAAGTTTATCTTGAAAAAATCAGTTTTTACATTGAGTACCGGAACCACACTTGAAGTTCCTCAAACCCGACACAGAATTTTCTGAAATTTGTATTGCGTACCGGAACACAGACTCGCGTACCGGAACACAATAGAAAAATCTGTGTTTTGCGCCATTGAGTACCGGAACACATTATTTGGTACCGGTACACAATGTTGCCTCGGGAAAAGTTTCCTAAACCGACTCTAATTTGTTTCCAAGGGTTATAAATAGATACTTAGGGTTTCTCGACGAAAATGACCAATACCGAAAACACTCGAGAGCAACCCTAGAGGCTGGTTTTTATCTTTCTTCTCTTTAGCCTCTTTTAGGTCAATTCGACGGTTCTTCCAAGATCTCTCTTTTGTCGAATTGATCTAAACTTTGCTTAGAAATTCTTTCTACGGTTCTTCAATGATAATCTAAGCAAAGGATCACCATCGAAGCCTATATTTTCTATCGGCTGAGTTTGCGTCGTGGATTCGACGTAGCACCGTGGATTCGGTGTGTTGAAGGCGTTTCGTGGATTCGAAACGTGTGCTCGTGGATTCGAGTGGCGTTCGTGGATTCGAACGTGTGCAGTGGACGTGCAATCGGTGGAGCGCAAGGTCCGAAGAACTTGAAGGAGGGGTCGAGTCCGTGGAGTCGGTAATCACCTTGTTATTCTTCAATTCTTAGTGGATTGTTATTGCGTGTTGGTCCCGTGGTTTTTCTCCTCGATTGGAGTTTCCACGTAAATCTCGGTGTGTTGATTTTTATTTTCCGCATTGGTTTTTATTTTGCACTGAGATTTGATTTTTAAATATTACACCTATTCACCCCCCCTCTAGGTGTTTGATAGTACCTATTTAGATCCTTGTGGATCCTACATTATAAAAACCTACAGTAAGCATCAGAAAGTCAAAGCCCGCCTGACCAAACCCAATCAATACACCAGTAAACACTGGTACTGCCTGCTCTGCTGTCAACTCAAGAACCCAGTATCTGATCGGCACACGGCACGATCCCAAAGTATCCAATCGACCGGCACACGGCTCGGCCCTAAGTATCCAATCGACCGGCACACGGCTCGGCCCTAAGCATCAGAAAGTCAAAGCCCCCCCTGACCAAACCCAATCAATATTACACGGCTCCGCATTGGTTTTTATTTTGCACTGAGATTTGATTTTTAAATATTACACCTATTCACCCCCCCTCTAGGTGTTTGATAGTACCTATTTAGATCCTTGTGGATCCTACATTATAAAAACCTATAGTAAGCATCAGAAAGTCAAAGCCCGCCTGACCAAACCCAATCAATACACCAGTAAACACTGGTACTGCCTGCTCTGCTGTCAACTCAAGAACCCAGTATCTGATCGGCACACGGCACGATCCCAAAGTATCCAATCGACCGGCACACGGCTCGGCCCAAAGTATCCAATCGACCGGCACACGGCTCGGCCCTAAGCATCAGAAAGTCAAAGCCCGCCTGACCAAACCCAATCAATACACCAGTAAACACTGGTACTGCCTGCTCTGCTGTCAACTCAAGAACCCAGTATCTGATCGGCACACGGCACGATCCCAAAGTATCCAATCGACCGGCACACGGCTCGGCCCTAAGTCTACTCCAGAGTGGCACTCGAGGGGAGCGACCCACACGAGTAAAGTAAGTAACCATAAGTATCTAATATAGCAGGACTGGATCAAGACTCTAAATAAGTGGGTAAGACCATCCACTAAGGAAGCCCGATCCCTCACCTCCAATCTGATGCAATAATAATAATAATAATAATCCGGTCAACCGCCCACAGTCCGTGGTTGCCGCAATACCCAACCATCAACCCCCATCTGTCCCAAACTCTGAACATCAGACTACACTATCCTAGACCCCGCTCGAACCCGAGCACACTATCCCCTAAGACTAGACAACAGGAGAAAGAATAAAAAGAATGGTTTCTCCTAAGTCAATTCCAGCATGATAGTGTAGCAGAAAAAGATGGCCTATCTAGGTGACCATACAAGCATGCAAAAGTCCTTTATTTACTAAAATGCTCTCAGGTATTCCAATTCTTACAAAATTAAAGTATGCCTTTGTTCGAATATCTGATGTACTAATATGCCACAAGCTAGTCTATGCACATACATAGGTCTCCCAATATACACAAAACATGATATGATTTTAGCATACTATTCCCCAGAGATTTAAACATTTACCTTTTCAAGAAATAATAATAATTTACTGATGTCTAATCCTTTAGCAATGTAAGTGTTATCAATCGATTTGCATTTTCAAATAAGCATGCTATGTTCATTTTCACTGGTACCACTATCAACATGATGTAGGAATGGCTCCAATATGCCTAGTGGGTTATCACAAGTAGGAGGTTTACAACGGTAGCCACCTCAAGCGCTAAATCCCTGTCCAAAAGCGAAACCCACGCTCGGTCCAAAAAGTCATCACAACACTGCACAACATACCCCAAAAGTACATACATAAATTAAACATACAACGTTCACCAAAATCTGTCCAAAACTACAACAGTCCAGAGTTCCTCAATTTTCACCTACAAAAAATGCCTGGAAAATTCTAAGAAAAATACTGTCGCGATCCTCGCGGCGAACCCATTGAAACGAGTACCTGCACGCTCAAAACCGAGTTTCCTACGCTGAGATAAAAATTCGGCAAGGGAAACACCCCAACACAAACTGTACAGAATTTCTGTATCAAAGAACTACAGTGAAGGGAGATTTTCACCTTCGAGAAAAATCTAGAAAAATCTGAGAAAAATCTAGGAGATTCCTTGCGAAATGTAGATGAAAAATGCCTTTTGAATTGCCTCGATACGTCGCCTGTGCGCAAAGATACAACTAGAACACCGCAGTGCTGTCCAAAAATCCGCGAAGAAAAATGGGTCAAATGGAAGCTCGGAAAACTCCAAGGTCAGCATGGAAAACGAGGAAACTCAAAACACAGAAGTTGGAGTCCTACCTGTCGAGAGTCCAATGACGCAAGAATCGCCAAAAACAGAGGTCGGGGTGAGCCGGGGGAACCCGAACACTAAGAAGGGACGAAGCGGGTCGCCGAAGAACAAGCATCGCGCCGCGTCGTAAAATCGCGAACCTCGGGATGCATGCCTCCAAAAATCCTCAAAGTCCTCCAATGGATAGTGCACTGTGTGAGGGAGATTTCTTCTGAAGAAGTCACAGTGAAAAGAAGTCCGAAAACCCAAAAAAGAAGCCAAGGAAGCCTATTTATAGGCTCAGCCCAGTACTGTGTTGGGCCGGATTCGGGCGCGAATTTTCAGGCGCTTGAATCCGCCAACACGGTTGCACGCTGCCCGTCCGACGCACCCGGAACGTCCCCAAGCTGACACGTGTCCCGCATAGCAAACAGCTGTGCGGGACGCGTCAAAAGCTGCCGCGTGGCCCGCCTAGGCGGCGAACGCGTGTCCCGCACAGCAAACAGCTGTGCGGGCGCGTCCGGCGCCGACGCGTTGCGCCGCCCGGTCAGGCGGGTAGGTGGCGCCCGCGAGTAGCCGGGCGCCACGTGTCCCCATCCTGTCGCGGTCACACATGCGGGCAAGCGCCACACTGTGCGCCTGCCATGCACGTGCCCCGAGGCGCTCGCCCGTGCCCCCGTGCGCCGCGCCTCGTGAGCCCGCCACTAGCCTGCCGCCACGTGTCCCTGCGCCGGGTCCATGCACCCGCGCGGGGAACTCCGTGGACCGTGCACCTAGCGCCCGCCAACCAGGGATTGAAACATGTTTCCCGCTCAAATCCCTGCACCGCCATTCAAACCGTGCACCGCCGCTCAAAATCCCGTGGACCGCGCACTGAAAGCCAACCTATCCCCGCCTGCCACGTGTCCTGCGCCGGGCTCATGCACCTAGCCGCGCGGTCCCGTGGACCGAACACCACGAACCGGCCAATAACAGGCCGCCACGTGGCAAGCCGGCGGTCCACACACCTCCCATGCACCGTAAAACCCCGTAAACTTCCGGAAGCCCTTTTTTGTCATCCGGACTCCAAATTTAACAAGCAAATAGCCGTTTTCAAGCGTTTTTCTGCGCTGAATCCAAATCCAACCTCTGTTTGGCCCAAAAATTTTTTAAAATTCGGCAAATACAGCCGAAGGCCAAATCAGCTGAAAATATCTCACAGGGTCCATCTGTGGCACCCCTTTAATGCACCATGGGCCAGACACACCAACACTAGGTGTTATACATAGTGGATTCATCGGAAGGTTGCATGGCAAAAACCAGAACACTACATCCTCCCCTACAAGAAAAAGTTTCGTCCTGGAAACAAAAGTCATACCTCAAGCTGGGGCCTCGAACAAGTGGGGGTAAGCATCCATCATCGCAGACTCCTGCTCCCAAGTAGCCTCGCGCTCATCATGACTGCTCCAGAGGATCTTCACATAAGGGATGGCTCGGCTGCGCAACTCCCTAACCTCCCGGTCCAAAATCCTCAATGGCCGCTCGACATAGCTCAAGTCCTCAGCGATCTCCAGTGGGGTGAAATCGATAATGTGCGACGGGTCATAAACATACCTTCTCAGAGTCGATACATGAAAAACATCGTGAACACCTGAAAGCCTGGGAGGAAGTGCAAGCCTGTAGGCAACTGGCCCTAAGCGCTCCAACACCTCAAAAGGTCCAATATAACGAGGGCTCAGTTTCCCACGAATACCAAATCTCCGAATCCCCTTCGAAGGCGAGACTTTCAAAAAGACATGATCGCCCACCTGAAACTCTAAGTCTCGCCGTCGTGTATCAGCATAACTCCTCTGTCGACTCTGGGCGGTCTCGAGATGTCGTCGGACCAATCTGACCTTTTCCTCTGCCTCTAATAGTAGATCAGGACCCAAAGTCTTCTTCTCACCCACGTCACTCCAATATAGGGGTGACGACACTTGCGTCCATACAACGCTTCAAACGGGGCCATCTGAATGCTCGCTTGATAGCTGTTGTTGTACGCAAACTCAACTAATCCCAGGTGTCGGTACCACCCTCCTCCAAAGTCCAGAACGAAAGCTCTCAACATATCCTCGAGGGTCTGAATAGTGTGCTCTGACAGTCCATCGGTCTGTGGGTGGAATGCTGTACTAAATCGGAGCTGCGTCCCCAAGGCTGTCTGTAAACTCCTCCAGAAATGTGAGACAAACCTCGGGTCTCTATCTGATACGATGGAAACGGGTACCCCGTGCAATCTAACTGTTGGGTTATGTATTAATAGGATCTAAATAGGGGAAAAAACACCTAGAGGGGGGGTGAATAGGTGTAAACGGTAAACACTCAAAAATCGTTGCGCAATAAAACCCAATGCGGAAATAAAAAATGACACGCAAGATTTTTACGTGGAAAAACTCCAAACCGGAGTAAAAAAACCACGGGATCGATAACACGGCAAAATCCACTAGAATTAAAACACGTACAAGGTGATATACCGTACACACTTACGACTCAACCTTTTCCATACGCTCCTAGTAGATCTTCTCCGCTCGCTCCGCAACGCTCCTCGAATCCACGATTTGCGTCCAACGCCGAATCCACGGCGTCCAACGTCGAGTCCACGATGTCCGACCGAATCCACGGTCTTCACCCAGTAGCACGCTTCGAATCCACGAACGTACCTCGCTCCGAATCCACGAGAGCGGTTGCACCTTGAATCCACAAGGCCACGCGAGTCCACGCGCCGATTTTGGAAAAATCGTTGTTTTTGGGTGGTGATGATCCGCCGAATACTTAGATTAGAAATAGATCGGAAATACCATCTAAGTATTCATTAATTTGATTCTACTCAAAATCTGAGTTTGAAAACCTGAATCAAATTAATCAATATAGATGAAGAAACATAGAATTAAATCTATTGATTTCCTTTCTTCTCTATATGTGGATTTTTCTATTTCGGTCGTATACGGATCTATACGGCTTACCCTAGAAAATGAATCATAGGGTCTATTTATAGGTTAGAAACCATTGGAAGAAGATAAGGATCAAAAACTAACCATTTCTGGAATTTTACAGGACGGCGATCCGGACTGGAATTATGGCGATCCGGACTGTCACAGCGAAACAGACTTTTTCCAGAAAAACATAGTTCGGGATCCGGACTGAAATTCCACGATCCGGATCGTTCATGCAATTTCAGCAAATTCCACATTCGGGGTCCGGACTGAAATTCCCATGGTCCGGACTGGAATTGCGCATGAACTATCATATGTTCGGGGTCCGGACTGTGATGCCTGATCCGGATCCTGAACATGTAGTACGTCCAGTTTTTGATTTTTATGCAATCAAACATTCAACCAAGTGTTTCTACATTATAAGAAGTATTCGGATCACCAAAAATATTTAGTTAAACGTACCTGATCCTTTTGAATTCTTCTTTCTTGAGATTGAGGTATATGATCCAAACTTTTTCATCTTCAATCTTCAAGACTTAACCATTTTCACGAAATACGCCAACACAAATTCCTTAACACTAACCACCTCAGCCAAGTACACCTGTGCCAGTCACTCCATCGGCCAAGTCATCTGAACCGGTAAAAAGTGAGCGGACTTGGTAAGTCTGTCTACGACTACCCAGATAGCATCCGCTCCCGTCTGTGCTCTCGGCAACCTAGTGACAAAATCCATGGTAACATGTTCCCATTTCCATTCAGGGATTGGGAGACTCTGTAACTTGCCAGCAGGTACACGATGCTCAGCCTTTACTTGCTGACAAGTTAAACAGTGTGCTACAAATCTCCCAATGTCTCTTTTCATCCCATTCCACCAAAACTGTGCCTTGAGGTCCCTATACATCTTAGTCCCACCAGGGTGAATGGTATAAGGTGTATAGTGGGCCTCTCTCAAGATCTGCTCTCGAATCTCTGTATCCATAGGCACGCAAGCTCGGTCCCTGTACCGCAGTACTCCCGAAGCATCAACTGAAAAATCCCCTGTCAAACCGGTCTGGATCTGCTCTCGAATCCTCATCAGGTGGGGGTCCTCACTCTGTCTCTCTCGAATCCTGTCCAACAGAGTGGGCTGCACGACTAGAGACATAAGTCTAGCAGAGACCCCAGGGGACACAACCTCGAGCTCTAACCGCCTCATCTGCTCAAGTAATGGCGCCTGATCAGTGATCATCAAAGATAGACTCTGTACTGCTCTCCTGCTCAGGTCATCAGCAACCACATTGGCCTTGCCAGGATGGTATAATATGTCTACATCGTAGTCCTTTAACAATTCCAACCATCTGCGCTGCCTCAAGTTGAGCTCCTTCTGTGTGAACAGGTATTTCAGGCTCTTGTGGTCTGTGTAAATCTCACAGTGCTCCCCATACAGATAATGGCGCCACAACTTCAATGCGAAAATCACCGCGGCTAGCTCCAAGTCATGGGTAGGGTAATTCTTTTCATAATCCTTCAGTTGCCGAGAGGTATAAGCGATTACCCTACCCTCCTACATCAGCACGCAACCAAGTCCACTGTGCGATGCATCACTGTAAATCACGTATCCTTTCCCCATAACAGGGAGGGAAAGGATAGGAGCCGACATCAATCTGTTCTTTAATTCCTCAAAGCTTCTCTGGCAATCCTCACTCCAAATAAACTTAATCCCTTTTCGCGTCAGACGAGTGAGGGGTGTGAAAAGTTTCGCAAAATCTTCCACAAACCGACGGTAATATCCAGCCAAGCCCATAAAACTGCTGACCTCTGATACCGTCGTCGGTCGGGGCTAATCCCGGACTGCCTCAATCTTCGCCGGGTCTACTACCACTCCAGCGGCTGAAATCACGTGGCCCAAAAAGACAACCTCCCGAAGCCAAAATTCGCACTTAGACAACTTGGCATACAACTTCCCCTCTCTCAGAAGTTGCAGCACAATCCTCAAGTGCTCCGCATCGCTCCGGAAATAAACCAGGATATCATCAATAAAAACAACGACGAACCGATCCAGGTATGGTCGAAAAATCCTGTTCATTAAATCCATAAAAGCAGCAGGGGCATTTGTCAATCCAAAAGGCATGACGGTGAACTCATAATGCCCGTACCGCGTCCTGAATGCCGTCTTTGGGATGTCCTCGGCCTTCACCTTCAATTGGTGGTAACCAGACTGTAAATCAATCTTGGAGAAGACACAAGACCCTTGCAGCTGATCAAATAAGTCATCAATGCGCGGCAAAGGGTACTTGTTCTTGATGGTCACTTTATTCAGCTCTCGGTAATCAACACACAGTCGAAGTGAACCATCCTTCTTCCTCACAAATAGCACCGGCGCTCCCCAAGGCGATACACTTGGTCTTACAAAACCTTTATCCATTAAGTCCTGAAGTTGCGCCTTTAACTCTCGCAGCTCAGCCGGTGCCATACGGTAAGGAGCCTTAGAGATTGGCGCAGTTCCTGGGACTACGTCAATCAAAAACTCGATCTTCCTCTCCGGCGGCATACAAATCAGCTCTGGAGGGAACACATCCGGGAACTCGTGGACAATAGGGATATCCGCGAGTCCCGATGCCGCCGTAGGCTCCTTAACCACAGAAGCCAAAAAGGCCACGCATCCACTGCGCATCATCTGCCTCGCACGGGGAGTCGAAACTACCGAGGCGAAGAAAGCACTCTGGCATCCCCTGTAAACAAACACCTCCTGGCCTGGCTCGCTAAAAGTCACAGTCCTCGCGGCGCAGTCAATCGTCGCGAAATAGCGAGCCAGCCAATCCATCCCCAGTACAATGTCGAAATCTCGCAGCTGACTAAGGACCATCAGGTCCGCTGGCAAAATCCAAGACTCAATCTGTACAGGGCAAGACCAACAACACTCCTCTACATGCAATGTATGATCAGGAATCTGTACCTCTAATGCATGTGGCAACCGACCTAACTCTAGTCCATGAGATGATGCAAATACTCTACTGATAAAAGAATGTGATGCACCGGTATCAAATAAAGTGCGAGCTCTAGTACCGAAAAGTAAAGTGATACCTGCCACCACGTGGTCGGCTGCCGCGGAGTCCTCTACCTGGGCGGCGTAGACTCGCCCGCTCTGAGCTGGTGGTCGGTAGTCTGCAGGGTGGGAGGAAGGAGCCCTGCTCGCTGGAGCATAAGGCCGCTGCTGGGGCACCGAAGGGACTGATGCTGAGGAAGGAGCCGTCGACGCCGCAAAAGGGCAAGTAGCTCGCATATGACCAGACTGTCCACAGATATAACAGCGTCCCCACCGCTGATCGCAAGTACTGGGAAAGTGCTGCCCTCCACAGAAGACACATCTATCTGACGACTGGGGCTGTCGGGACTGCTGCTGTGGTCTCCGAGACTGTTGCCGCTGCTGTCGCTGTGACTGCCGCGGTGACCCCTATTGTCGCGACTGCGACCTCTGCTGCTGCGAGTGCTGCTGCTGTCGCTGGGGCTGCTGCTGCTGTGCGGGCCTCTGGGATCCCCCAGGCCCTCGCCGCTCCGAACGCCCGCAGCCCGTAAACTGAGGCGGTGGCGGTCGGGGCGGCCTCCAGGAACTGGCCTGTCCCCCATCGTCCGGCACTGGTCGCTTCCTCTTAGAACTCTGAGCGACCAATCCTCCACGTCGAGTGACAACGTGATCTCCCCTCTCAACCCACTGCGCATGATCCACTGCCTCTGATAAAGTCTGAAGCCTCTGGGCATGCACCAAGGTATAGATCTCAGGGCACAGACCTGTCTCAAAGAGCTCCACCTGGTGCAGTCCATCCCTGGCAACATAGGGTACGCAGTTGAGCAACTGCGTGAACTCCTGGAAATAGTCCCACAA
>CM054930.1:21813924-21848046 GCA_029168755.2 Tillandsia fasciculata
TTTCTTGAGCCTTGCTCCGATCCTTTCTGCAAAGACTGAAGAGTTACACTCAGTGGTTAGGAGCTTCTTGGCGTGCCGGTGGCTCGTAGTCGCTCAATTGATAGCCCTTTGTGTGTCCAATGTCTTCAAGTTGCGAACTGACTTGGCTAACGTGTTCCACGATTGACTAGCCGTAGTCAAATGTGGTAAAAGAAAGTCAACACCGTGGTTTCCAGAATACGAGTAATCAAGATTGGAAACGGTAGAAGTCACGTTGCCTTGATCCCTCAATGACATGTACCATTTGCTGCCAAATTAGAAATGGAATGTTGATGTTGATTCCTTGCACTTTCCGGGTGACCAAGGAAAAAGAGAAGTAGCAATCGATCCCATCGAATCCTTTTGGTCCCCATTGTAGGCAATAAGTTGTAGCAGACGATTAAGGACAAAATGTGATATTCTGGTTTAGGTCCTTTGATTCAACATATGACCTATTTGTGTGTGTCCTGACTTGCAAATTGAATCCACACAGTGTCCCAATGGGTGTCATGCTGGAAATCACCATCTGTGTAGTAAAGACCAGAAGTATCAACAGCTAGCCCAGGTTTGCCCCAATTACTGCTGGAGTAATGTCAAATTTGACGCCTCTAACTGTTGTTTCAATGATAAAAGCCCCTGTGTCATGGTCCTTTTGCAGTATGTTAGCTCTCATATAGAATTCCCTGATGATCTCAACACAAAAACCCATCTTTGGTTGAACTCTGCCAAGTGGCCGAATCTGACTTCGTTCCAAGAGCCTTGCAAAGTCTGGCACCTCACGACATAGCTCGTTGAAATTCACGTGACGCTCTCCAATGCATGTACGGTTTGCAAATCTGGCACGGCGTTTTGCACTTACATGCTGTTCACTTTCATCAACATTAGATCTCCGTTGAGAGCGCTCGCGTATTACCGGTCCACCGGTACTTCTACGCGGAGGAGAATCCGCACCCTTCTTTTTCCTTGGAGCCATAGGTGCTTTCCCCTTTCCTTGAACCGTTTCTTCTTCATATTCTGAGGAATTTTCAGAATCTGAGCTTGTCGAACCTTCATCTCGTGATCGTTTAGTTGCCTTTTTCTTTCCAGAACCACGACCACGTCCACTTCCAGTGGCCATCAAAATCACTAGTGCAAGTAGCCATGAAAATGCCATTTCCTACAAAGAACACAATGCACTATGATTTGATCGTATAGAAAGGTTTAAACATGTCTAAGAAACATTCTAAACATGTCACAATTGATGATTCATCATTCAAAAACCATTTACATCAAAAGCCCTAATTCTCAATTTTTCTATGTTAAGAACATATGAAAATGTTAGATTCAAGCAAATAAGCATGGAAACATGAATCTAATTACATAGAGATGTATCAAATATGTTCTAAACATGAGTTAAGGGTAATTTATGCAAGAGATTTCATTTGAAGCAAAGATCTACTCAAAAAATCTCTAAAAACAACATCAAAACCTAAAAACTAGGGTTTTGAAGTTAAAGAAACCAAGATCAATGTAGAAACTTACAAATGAGAGCAACAAATCTCTTAATCTTGAAGAGAAAACCCTTAGAGATGTTTTAGAGAGAGAGAGGGAGGGTTTTGAAGTGGGAGAGATGAAATAAAACCCATGGAGTTCCGGAATATAAAGAAATCCAGATCGTGTACCGGTACAAGTAGTCGCGTACCGGTACGCAGTGCAAAAACCGAAAATCCTTCGTTCGGGTTCCGGATTGAAAAACAGGGGTGATCCGGATCCGCAATGTAGTTCCGGTACTAAAAAGTAGTACCGGTACGCAAGTGAAAACCAGAAAATTTCATTCATCCGGATTGGATTTTCTAATCCGGATTGGATTTCCAGGTACTAAAAATGCAGGTACCGGAACAACAGAGCCAAAAAGCAAAAATTTCTTGAAACAAATCCAAATTTGTCATCTTTTCAAATACCGATTTGTATACCATCAAGAAATCCATTTAAGTGCTTTGAAAAATAATGAATTCACATAGATGTCATTCAATCCAAATTTCTTTCATTAGAATAATTTAGAAAAATAAAAACCAGAAAGAGTATGTAAGCACTTTAGCGCATCAACTTTAAACAAAAGTCATCGTTTCATGCAACAAGAAATATTATCAAATCTATCAAAAATCAAAAATGAAACGAAAATTTATGAAAATTAAAACCCTTAAAGTTGAACAACTTCAATTACATCTAACATGATCTTATGCGTAATGCCTTTATCAAATCATCAATTTTGTAAAGAAAATGAAATACCAAGATCAATAGATGTTTGAAATCCCAGATAAGTTAGATAATATATCTAGACAATCTGTTGAAGAGAGTGGCTCTTTGAGCATCTTTCGTTAAAAATCCCACCTTATACCAACCTTGAAATTTGACAGAGTCAAGTATTTCAATATGCATTTCAGTTAATTCAAAAATTGAAAAAAAATTGCTTGGTATTCATGGGTAGCTCTTTTTCTTTTCTCCATGTGGTGGTAGTTTTCACACTCCTCATTGGGATGTAACTCTTTCCACATCTTTTGAGCATTTTACTTTTCTTTGACTCCCCCTCAATTGGCTATCAATTATTTAATATATAAGGTATTCAACCAAAAATTGATCTCGCATTCATACTCGACTAAATAGTCAATAAGATAATGACTATACCAAGAGATCATTGAGAGAGAAATTGACTTTGATCACTTAAAAGATGAATTAATTAACATAAATGATCATTGCAACATCGAAATATTATGCATCTAAAGATCATACATGATTTCGTGAAAAGATGCAATTAAAGTCAATATAACTAATCAAAAACTCCTATAATGAAGTATCTTCAAGATTATGATTATGGAGTAAAGTTGATAATCCATATAAAATTAATTTGGAGTGAATGAACGTGAAGCCCTTTTTATTCAATGCACTTGTTCAATAAAAACCCTTTTGTTCAAAAACAAAGTATAAAAACAAAGAGCATTGAAAACATGTAATGCAAAGATTAAGAAAAATATGAAGGAAAAACCAATCAAAGCATTACATACAGTCATAAGCTATTTAGAACTTAAGACAAGGAAAGATATCACCTTTCCGAATCCAAAATCGCTGGATTTTGGGTTGTCTTGATTCGTTGTGGCCGGGGGTTGTCCGCTTTGACTGTTGATCCACCTTAGGTCTTTGCCTCGCAATAATCCACTTGTATGATTGATGTTGTGGCTCGGACCTTTGGTGGGTTGAGTGAACTCCATTGACTTGATGTGTCTTTTGATTCCGTTGAGTCCGCTCCGTAGATGAAGTTGCCGAAGGATTTTTCTTTCTCTTTTTCGGGCAATTCTTCACCAAATGTCCTTCAAGTCCACATAGGTGACAAGTTCTTTCCTTCAATTTCATTATGGAACTTGAAGCATGCACAGTTTGGTCTTTTTAAATCCCAAACCAACCTTGCTTGTTTGACCTAATCCGGACATACTTTCTAGTTTCTTGGAACCGGTTGAGAGCCTTTGTATGTCGGATTTGAGTTGATGAACTTGCTTGGTCAAAGCTTGGTTGGTGACATGAATCTCTTCAAACTGCTTTTCAAGAAAACCAATCTTGTCCATATATAATTTTGCGTTCGTCTCCGATTGGTTTAGCTTTTCTTGGAGGATTTTATTGTTATCCAATAAAAGCTCTTGTTCCTCCTCGAGATCATGAAGTTTGATCTTTAAAGCTTGATTCTCGTCTTGAACTTCAAGTCGTTGCTTCCTCAACTTCTTGATATGCTTGGCCATCTTCTTTGATTCCGCAAGAAGTTGTTGGTATGCCTCAACGAGTTCTTCTTCGTCCGACTCCCCCTCACTTGATGACTCTCCTCCGGATGTTGATGTTTCATGCAAAATCAAAGGAATAGAGTCAGTGACTAAAGATGATAAGCACAAATTAGAAGAGGGAATTTGAGAGGCATGAAAAGCAACAATTTTTTCTTTTTCCTCTTCACTTGAGGTCGATTCATCGAAACTAGAATCGTCCCAAGTTTTTGCTTGCAAAGCCTTCTTTTTGTATGATTTCTTAGAAGGACAATCCGTTGAAATATGGCCGTAGCCTTTGCATCGATAACATCGGATTTCCCCTTCGAAATCATCTTTTTCTTTTTCTTTAGAAGGTTTTGCAACGCCTTTGAGTTTAGAGGATTTAGAACCCGATGATCCTTTAGATGGTTTCGTGGATGAAGATCCATCGGTTCGATTCTTCCAAAATTTCCGACGAAATTTCTTTGTGATCCGCGCCAATTGTTCTTCAAAATCGGCTAAAAGAGATTTCATCATCGGAACTTGATTCGTCATCTTCTTCCTTTGTTGATTTGAATGCAATACCTGTAAGCTTAGAAGAAGACTTGGAAGAATTTTGATTAGTAGGAAAAGTCATCTCATAAGTTTGCAAAGCACCTACTAATTCCTCTACACTCATCTCATCCGGATGACTAACGGTTTCAATGGCGGTAACCTTTGCCCTAAACCGTTCCGGAAGAGTCCGAAGTATCTTTCTTACAATTTTCGACTCCGGGATCTTTTCTCCTAAATTAGCACATGTATTAATTACATCTTGAAGTCTAGTGTAATAATCTGTAAACAATTCATGCTCTTCCATATGAATAGAGTCAAATTGACTTGTAAGCATCTGGAGCTTTTGAATTTTTACAAGATTAGTACCCTCATGTGTAATTTTGAGAATATCCCAAATTTCCTTCGCGGTTTCACACGCGGAAATTCTTGTAAACTCAGTCGAGGAAAGAGAATTATATAAAGCGTTCATACCTTTCCCATTGTAAGAAGATCTTTCGATTTCCTCTTTGGACCATCTAGAGCGAGGTTTTGGGGTAGTAGAATTTCCTACTTCCTCAACAGGATGCACCCAACCGTATTCCACGGTTTGCCAAACACGCTCATCAATAGAGATGAGAAAAGCTCTCATCCGCACTTTCCAATATGCATAATTGGTCCCATCAAAAAGAGGAGGTCTAAAAATATTACCACTTTCACCCGACATGATAGATAAACCTAAAACCCGCTCTGATACCAATTGTAGGTTTTATTTAGGATCCACAAGGATCTAAATAGGTACTATCAAACACCTAGAGGGGGGTGAATAGGTGTAATATTTAAAAATCAAATCTCAGTGCAAAATAAAAACCAATGCGGAAAATAAAAATCAACACACCGAGATTTACGTGGAAACTCCAATCCAGGAGAAAAACCACGGGACCAACACGCAATAACAATCCACTAAGAATTGAAGAATAACAAGGTGATTACCGACTCCACGGACTCGACCCCTCCTTCAAGTTCTTCGGACCTTGCGCTCCACCGATTGCACGTCCACTGCACACGTTCGAATCCACGAACGCCACTCGAATCCACGAGCACACGTTTCGAATCCACGAAACGCCTTCAACACACCGAATCCACGGTGCCACGTCGAATCCACGACGCAAACTCAGCCGATAGAAATATAGGCTTCGATGGTGATCCTTTGCTTAGATTATCATTGAAGAACCGTAGAAAGAATTTCTAAGCAAAGTTTAGATCAATTCGACAAAAGATAGATCTTGGAAGAACCGTCGAATTGACCTAAAAGAGGCTAAAAGAAGAACGATAAAAACCTAGCCTCTAGGGTTGCTCTCGAGTGTTTTCGGTATTGGTCATTTTCGTCGAGAAACCCTAAGTATCTATTTATAACCATTGGAAACAAATTAGAGTCGGTTTAGGAAACTTTTCCCGAGGCAACATTGTGTACCGGTACCAAATAATGTGTTCCGGTACTCAATGGCGCAAAACACAGATTTTTCTATTGTGTTCCGGTACGCGAGTCTGTGTTCCGGTACGCAATACAAATTTCAGAAAATTCTGTGTCGGGTTTGAGGAACTTCAAGTGTGGTTCCGGTACTCAATGTAAAAACTGATTTTTCCAAGATAAACTTTATCCAAAACAAACCAAGTACCGGAATCCAAACTTAAAACAAGTTGTAAGTTAAAACCAAGTTCCTAAAACCAAGTCTAAACCGGTTTTCATTAATTTCCTGTTTCCAATGATTATAAACGAACTTTAATCACCATGATCAATATTTAATCATACCTGAGAGTTGACTTGGGCTCATGTTGAATCTTCAATGAGTCTTCGAAGGCTGATTTGACAATTTGATCCCTTTAAGACTCCGACTCAACTCACTGACTTGACTCACGAAATATGCCAACACCAAAATGCCGTAACACTTACTTTTAGCTATTCTTCTAGCTGGGCATTTTAGAGGCATATTAGTGGTAGTTTTTTCATCAGTAGATTTACTTATAGCTTACCACCTTTGTTCTCTTTTCGCCTCTGGTAGCCCTAGTGGGCATGTCTGAGTTTGAGGTCTACCCACTAGGGGAGGCTACTGTTTTATAGTAGTTCTTACCCCCCACTGTTTTTCCTTTTCTTTTCCGCTTTGTTTTGCAGAGTCCTCTGCGGGAGTTGCGGGACCCTCTTCCCAGGATCGAGGTAAGAGGATCGCTGATTAGATAGCTACTTCCCTGATCTCGAGTTTAGCAGTTTTGATGTATCCCCTATACACTCAGACGGTTGTACTTTTTCTTTATTTTGGGTCTGGCTCCGGCCAGCTGGTTGTATTCATTTCGTGAGCTGGGAGAGACACATGTATATATTTGAGAGTTTTATTGTACTTTTATTTTTAGCATTTGTCTGAGATGTATTAATTTTAGTTTAGCTATGTTTTATGCTCCTTTATTATATTTCTTATATCTGAGCAGGTTACCAGCGCTTCGTGTACACGGGAAATACCGTGTGCACGGCGGATCTGTGGACGAGCCCGGGTTCTGGTTTACACCCGGGGCGTGACATACCTGGTATGTATCTCAATTCTGAGCAGACCTTGTAGTAGGTTTTGGGGACGAAACCTAGTTTTGGCTTTACTTGTCACTCGGAGGGACGGACAGCCGAGCAGGTGATCCAGTGTGGTGTCCCGGTTGCCTGCATGGCTTGACCGTGTGGTTGGCAGTGAGGAAACACCTAGTATCGGTGTATAGAGTGCATTGTGTACCAAACGAATGCAAAAAATGGACTCAGTGCGTGAAAACGGTCAAAAATGGCTATTTCCGGGCGAAAAACGGCTTACGGGTGTGTGTTTCACAGTGCACCGGTCTACCGGGCTTGGCGGTGCAGTGGGCTCAGCAGGGAGGGGCATGGGACAGCTGGCGAAAGCTCGTTGGCGCGCTATGCCATGTGGCGCGCCTGCGTTGGGCAGGGCGCGCCCACGTGAAGCTGCGGCGCGGTGCGCGTCCCCCGCGCACCGCCACGCGGCGCCCTCCCAATGGAGGGCGCCCACTAACCTTGCAGGGGCGCGTGGCCCTATCTGGGCCGCCCGCCCGATTGTGGGGGCGCTCAGATGGGCACCACGTGGCCTTCCCGCCATGGGCCTAGGCCGAGGCTGGGCTCGGCCCAGCACTGTGCCCCGCGCAGTGAGAATTCCTCTCTCTTTCTCTCTCTCTCTCTCTCTCTCTCTCTCTCTCTCTCTCTCTCTTCTTTTCTTTTTCTTTTCTTCTTCTTTCTCTTCTATTTAACTTCTTCTTCCACTTCCTTCTCCCCTTTTGAAGGTTTTCTCCCTTGGGCCTTTTCACAGAGTATCCTCACCTTCTTCCTCTTCATCTTCATCAGCAAAAAGGTGGACCCAAGGAGCTGCATCTCCATCATCTTCTCCAAGAAGCAAGCACCACCATTGTTGCACTTTGTGATCTTCTCCGTCGCGTTTCAGTGCAAAAATTTCCCAGGGTTAATTTCTTGGAATTTTTGCATGATATTTGGTTCTGCATCTTCACAAGAAGTAGGCCTATAACTTTGGTATTCAACTCTCCTCATGGATCATGAGATTTCTCAGAGTTTTTAAGCCATCTTTGAGACCCTTTGTTTCAGCCTGGAAATCTAGACAGTCCTCGGTGTTTTGGCTTTTATGGACAATAGAATAGGAGTTTTGGGATGACTTTACAGGACTCAAAGATCTACAACATTGGTATGTATCATTTTTCCTAAATCTGAGTTTTTATTGGGGTTTATTTACCATCTTTGGAACACTTTGCTGTATTCGTGCACCGATTGAACTTGTTGGATAGTTCATAGTATTTATGGGTTTTCTTCTTCATTCGTGCATGGATTTTGGAGTTCTTTAGCTCGATTTATATCTACTCTCGACAAGGAATTCAATGGCAGCTTTCTTGCTGGATTTGGAGCACGTTTGTCCTGGTAAATCTTTTGTTCTTTTCAGCTTTGTTATAAGGTTTACTGCAGTCACTGTTTTAGACTTCAAATTGATTATTGCACCTTGGAATGCAGATATATTGGGAATATTAGATCTTTTTCAGAATTGCAAGTTGGGACATCTTATTAACTTCAAGGTGAGCAAGTTCTCTTGCGTGATATGTGGATAATTCCCTATAGAAAAGCCTCTAATTAAGCTTGAAGTTCAAGCTATGTTTATGTTAACAGTTTTGGGACAACATGTAATGTTTTGTTATTTTGTTTATTAAAGGAAATTTATGATAGATTTTTAAAGCTTTAAAGATATTCATGTAATTGAGGACACTTCATTTTTGCTGTGGGAAGCTTCATTTTGAGGTATTGGGTGTTACTTGTGCATTTTAATTAGCCTAAGACTACATGTTGAAATTTTGGAATGTGTTTGCGCAGCATGTAGTAATTCGGTAATTGCGCTCAATTCGAGAGGTGGATTGGGTTGATTTTCATGGCGTTGGACTCCTGAGAGGTTGAGGATTCTACATGCCAAATTTCAGCTTGATCGGAAAGCGGATCATCAAGTTTCAGGCAGGTTGTTTTGGTCTCTAAAATCGGCAGACGGTTCTCTAACTCTATTCGTTAATATGCATGCATGAATTAATGTACATCTTATATGATTGAGTTGTAAGTATGAGAGATGGTCTAAATTATGTGGATTAAGGCTTACTTGATGAATTGTACATGTATTGTGGATTTGAGAGTTTGCATGTGTGGGTTATGGGATCCAAGGATCTAAATAGGAGAAAAACCACCTAGAGGGGGGGTGAATAGGTGTAAATAATAAAACTCGAAAATCATTGCGTAAAAATAACCCAATGCGGAAAATAAATAAAGTACGCAAGATTTTACGTGAAAAATTTCATCACGGGAGTAAAAAATCACGTGACCGATAACACGGTGAAATCTACTAAGATTAAACACATACAAGGTGATATAACGTAACACTACGACTCAACCTATTCTATACGCTCCGCGTAGATCTTCTCCGCTCGCTCCACAATGCGCCTCGATCACACGAATTGCATCCAACGCCGAATCCACGATGTCCAACCAAATCCATGGTCTTCACCAATGTAGCATGTATCGATCACACGAACGCGCCTCGCTCCGAATCCACGAAAACGGTAGCACCTTGAATCCACAAGGCCACGCGAATCCACGTGCCGATTTTCTTGCGAAAATCGTTGTTTTGTTTATTGGTGATGATGATAATCGAATACTCAGATCATATAGATAGACAAGGAAAACACCATCTAAGTTGTCATGCCCCGGGGTTGAAACTGCGACCCGGGCTCGCTAACAGATCCACCGCCTATACCAAACTCCGCATAGGCGAAGCGTCATCTGCAAGAAAAGGACTACAGCTAAACAGATATCAGAGCAATATAATAAAAGTGCTGTAAAACTAAAAGCAATCATCTGTACAACTGGAAACAAAGATACAATATCCATCTCCCATAATGATAATCATACAATATCCTCAAATACAATAAACAAGAACTCAGAAGGGAGAAAATATGAAATAATACATCAGTGTACAGGCTCTCAGTACAAGTCAGATCCTCACAATACAATGATCTCTCAAAAGCAGAAAAATAAATAATCTACTGACTGTACTCAGGGTCTTCAATGTAGGGGTACCGCTACTCTCCACAGAAGGGTAGGGATCTAGCTCGCGACTCCCTCGCCTCGCACAGCAACCGCAGAATCAGCAACATCCGCTAAGACTCAGTAAAACAAAGGAGAGAAAGAAAAAAAAGGGGGAAAACCCCCAATGGGTGTGAGAACTACATCAAAAAGGGAGTTCTCAGTGGGTACCACCGCCAGGTCCGACGATCTGCCCACTAAGTCTACTAGAGGCATAAAATAACCATGCAGTAAAAACTGAACAAGAATCATGGAGGTACTCAACAGCTACCATGCCTCTATCTAAATGCTCAAAATGGGAGAACCAAAGAAAGGTATGCAACCTCTAGCACATGAAGTGCACAATCTGTCACGCCCCGGGGTCGAAAACTGCGACCCGGGCTCGCCAACAGATCCGCCATCTGTACGGAAACTGCCGTACAGACGAAGCGTCTAACCTGCAGAAAGAACATCTACAGTAAACAGGTATCAGAGAGCTGAAAGTAGACTACTAAAAACTGAAAATCAAACACTGTACAACTGAAAATAAAACCATATCCATCTCCCAAATATGATCGTAAACAAAGTCCTCTGATACAAGACTCAAAAGGGAGGTATCTCCAATAAATACATCAGTGTACAAAACTCTCGATACAAGAATATCCTCACTACAATAGTCTCTCAAACTGTAAAGGTAAGATACAACTCTATACCTCTCTACAAAGGTCTCTCAACAGAGTAACAGAAGTGAACTAATCAACTGGAGCTCTCCTCTGAAGGGGTACAGCTACACTCCAACGACGGGTAGGGAACTAGCTCGCGACTCCCTCGCCTCGGCCAGAAGGATCAGCAACAGGAGCACAGGAACGATAGAAGAAGCCCTGGGGAAAAGACACCACGACGGGTGTGAGAACTACTTCCCACAGTAGTTCTCAGTGGGTGCCGTCAACAAGTCCAACGGTCTGCCCACCAAGTCTACTAGAGGTAAAAGATAACAGGCAAGGAAAACAGAATAAGAAAAGCTGGATCTACTCTACAGCTATCATGCCTCTATCTAGACACTCAAAAGTGGAACAGAAGAAAGTAAATGAGACCACTCGCACCCAAGGTGCTCAATCGTCCCAATCGAACTGACTACCTCAAAGGTCCAGCCAAGCCCGCGCCTGTCGACTAGGAACGCTCCTGCCCACTACCACACATCCACATGGGACGGGATTTACGTGGGGCGTCCTGTCCGACTAACTCATCCCTCGCGCAAAACTGCCTCAACAGGCCAACATCGCATCCACAGCGGCATCTCAAGGGGCGCGGCCCCAACTGAGGAAAACGGCGCGGCATAGAGTAATCACGCAGTGGCATATGCAGGCTAGTCCAAATCCACGCTCACTCACAGAACGGTAGGACTCAAGATCCCCAAAAATCTCGCGTAACAGTCGGAGCACTCTCGACGACTCAGCTGATCGGCTAACTCGAAACACGAGACACTAGCCTCTCCTACAGCTCACAGCACAAAGCTTACTGGCTGGAGATACTCCACAGCCAGGAACGACCCACAACTCAGGGTAACAAAACAGGTCGGACAACACTCAACGACCTGGGACCACCGTCAGCCCCAACGGTTCCCAACAAGACGGACCGGAAGACACTCGACGGCCCGGGACTGCCGTCTACTCAACGGCTCCCTCCCATGACAGCACAACAGGAAAAACAAGACCTCTCGGGACTACCGTTTACTCAAACGGCTCCCCGCACAGATAAGCAACCCGCTACAGCTACCAGACTCCACTCTGCTCCCAAGCAAGAGTGCAAAAGCATCCCACACTAAAAGCAAGTCCCGACCTCTCGGCCCACTATCCGGGCGAGAAAACACTATGTCCAGGGATGTAAAAACAGTGTGGATGTCTAAGCATAAATAACCCTAGCCCAAGTGAGGGTTTTCTACTGGTCTGGTTACACATGCAGCATATGACGGGGGTGCTAGGTCAAGTTCCAAGATAACTATATTAACAGATAATAAAAGAAATATCAATTCCTACAATATAGCATGCTACACAATGAAATAAGCTATCATGCATAGTCCTACAACAGTAGAAATACTGTACAGTCCATAAAACTTGGAGATAAGGCCACCCACCTCGATTTGCCACCAATTGCTCGTAGACACTTGCAATTGGCCTCCACGCGATCCGCTGCGCAAACGGGGCACGCCGCCGGAGTCCGCACGCAAAACGGAGCACGCCGCCGGAGTCCGCACCAGAAACGGAGTCTGCACATAACACGGTGCACGGTGTCAGGATCCGCACGCAAAACGGAGTCCGCACGCAAAACGGTGCACGGTGCCGGAGTCCGCACGCAAAACGGTGCACGGTGCCAGGATCCGCCCGCAAAACGGGGTCCGCACGCAAAACGGTGCAGTGCCGGAGTCCGCACGCAAAACGGTGCACGGTGCCAGGATCCGCCCGCAAAACGGGGTCCGCACGCAAAACGGTGCACAGTGCCGGAGTCCGCACGCAAAACGGTGCACGGTGCCAGGATCCGCCCGCAAAACGGGGTCCGCACGCAAAACGGTGCACAGTGCCGGAGTCCGCACGCAAAACGGTGCACGGTGCCAGGATCCGCACGCAAAACGGGGTCCGCACGCAAAACGGTGCACAGTGGGGGTAATTACAGTCTAAAAGGACGCCCCAAAAACTGTACAAAAATACAGCAAAATCAACATACGGGACTTACACGTTTGCGCCGCCGTCGCCGAACCACTCCGCCGGGCGTCCTCGCACGCAAAACGGAGTCCACGACGCGCCGCCGCACCTCACGCCACCTCCCTCCTCACTCCCTCTCGCTCTCGGTTGCAGAAGAAAGAAAGAAAGAAAGGGAATGGCGGTGCGGGGAGGAAGAAGAAGAAGAAGAAAAGAAGAGGAGAAGGGCGGTCCACCAGGCCGGTCCACGGAGCCGGTCCACCACGTGGACCAATGGGGAAGCCCCAACCGGCCGGTCCACGGGCTGGGCGCGTGCGCCGGGTCCACGCACGCGCCCAGCGCGCCACGTGGCGCGATGCAACGCGCCCGCCACACGGGCGCGTTGCACCGCACCACGCGCAGGCGCGGGACACGCGCCCGTTACACGGGCGCGCGTGTCCCCCGCCCGCGCGGGCGCCAACGGGGGGCCGCCACGTGGCGGCCCCTGCGCATTCCGCGCTGCAGGCGCCTGCGCCCCGTCCCTTCCGCACGCCGCCTCGATCCGCGAGCCTTGACTCGCGCGCCGCGATCGCCTCGGGATCCGTGCCACGCGCCCGCCTCGAGATTCGCGCCGCATTGCCTCGAAAAACGTGCAATTTATCCGGGCTCCAAAACCAACAAATAAATAGTCCATTCTTAGCGATTTCGCGCGCTGAATCCAAAAACGATGTCCGTTTCTCCAAATTCTTACCCGAAAATTTGCCGAATGCCAACTCGATCCCCTTTCCGCGCCGGGTCCATTTTTAAAGTCCGATTTGCCAAATTCAACTCTAAAAATTCCCGAAGGCGACCGGAGAGGTAAACCTTTATCCGGACTTCACCCGGAGTCCAATTCTGACATCCGAATCGCGCGAAATCACCTCTAAACACCCGACGGGTCTTCCAATTTCCCACGGGGTCTCATTTTAAGCACGAAGTCCAACACTTGTGTCCAAATTGCGCGCAACCACCAGCGACACAACACGCAGGCCTCCAGTGATGCAACTAAATCCCAAATTGCATCACAATCCATTCTTGGGTCCGACACGCGCACAAACACTCCCACGGCCACTAAAAGCTGCCCAACGACCAGCAACTCCTACGCAGGGGATTCCGGGACCTCACATCCTCCCCCACTAAAAGAAAGTTTCGTCCTCGAAACTAGATCAAGCCCATCCGGAAACAAGAATACCACGGCTAGGTATCTAACAGTACGTCTCCAGCTCCCTAAACCCCACTCGCTCCTCGTGATTACACCGCAACAACAACAAGTACGGTATGACCCGTTGTGCAATTCTCTCATCTCTCGAGCCAGAATTTGCAACGGGCATCCCTCGTACTCCAATAATCGAGGATCTCAAAGGGGCAAGCAAATCACAGGCGAGGGAAAACATATCACTACTGAGCTGAGACGTGGAAAACCAAAGGGCTCCTCAAAAAGGCAGGGGGAAAAACGGAAAAACCCACTAATTCAACACGCACCAAACTACATCATGGTGCCAACCTCAACAAGGCGACCCGAAGCATACCCGCACATCCATCCAATAAGGAAGGGAAACCAATAAGTTGGGGTCTTCACTCGGTTACTTCCGATCCGAAATCACCCGAGTGGACTACACAACTGCAGGCTAACCTCAAAGGGATCCTCAAGAGGCACAATCCCATGCCATAGTTGGTCGCTCAACAAGCTATCATAACCCCAACAGACCCGCGGGTCGAAGTCGAGCCCTCAACTACAAGAGAACACCCTGACGGAAACCAAACCGTCGGTGAACGGGACTGAAAACTGGCTCACAAGGCGATCATAAAGCTGATGCCCAACTCGCGGTCACAGTCCGAAACATCCACAAAACTCTCACCGTTGTGCACCTACAACGTGGCATCACTGCCGTGCACCCACGGCGTGGCATCACTGCCGTACACCAACGGCGTGGCATCACTGCCGTGCACCAACGGCGTGGCATCACCACCGTGCACCAACGGTGTGGCATCATCGCCGTGCATCAACGGTGTGGCATCACTGCCGTGCACCAACGGCGTGGCATCACTGCCGTGCACCAACGGCGTGGCATTACCGCCGTGCACCAACGGCGTGGCATTACCGCCGTGCACCAACGGCGTGGCATCACCACCGTGTATCAACGGTGTGGCATCACCACCGTGTATCAACGGTGTGGTATACTCAAGCATCAAGGTCTCAGATCTTCACAGTCCTATACCCAACACTACCTCGAAAACCCGGAGCTGAGGAAGGGCCAAAAGATCAACCGGCAAAAACCAGGGCCCCAACTGCACTGGGCAGGACCAATAACTCCCATCTATGTGCAACACGTGATCAGGTATCTGAACCTCACGAGCACAAGCTAAAGGTCCTATCTCTAGCCCATACATCAATGCAAATGCCCTAGCACTCTCACAGCTATGTCGGAGAACCCTCAACGACTCAACTCACAGCAACACCCCACTCATAGGCGAGAAGAACCGACTGACGCGGCAAAGATCCAAAAATCCCGAAGACCGGTGCCTAGAACCCCAATCAAACAAGAACAGACTCTAGGCTCAGTCTATCGAAGTTTTCTCTCCTTTACCGTTCAGGGATTCGGTCCCTCTCGTTTAAAGCGGGAAACTATGTCAACACGCCACTCACGGCTGGAGACGCTCCCGGTAGTCCATCAGGACGAACTCGACGCCATCAAATCTCGGCGTCCAGTCAGATCATCTCAATCTCACTAAAATAACCACCTGGTAACTCGGCCGGAGGTGAAAATCGCCTCAACAGGCCAAACCTTCGCCACTCACTAGGCGGCATCGTCACTCATTGGGCGGCATCGCCACTCACTGGGCGGCATCGCCCCTCACTGGGCGGCATCGCCCCTCACTGGGCGGCATCGCCTCTCACTGGGCGGCATTGCCAATCACTGGGCGGCATCGCCTCTCACTGGGCGGCATCGCCACTCACTGGGCGGCATCGCCCCTCACTGGCGGCATCGCCAATCACTGGGCGGCATCGCCTCTCACTGGGCGGCATCGCCACTCACTGGGCGGCATCGCCCCTCGCTGGGCGGCATCGCCCCTCACTGGGCGGCATCGCCTCTCACTGGGCGGCATCGCCCCTCACTGGGCGGCATCGCCTCTCACTGGGCGGCATCGCCTCTCACTGGGCGGCATCGCCCCTCACTGGGCGGCATCGCCCCTCACTGGGCGGCATCGCCAATCACTAGGCGGCATCGCCTCTCACTGGGCGGCATCGCCACTCACTGGGCGGCATCGCCAGTCACTAGGCGGCATCGCCTCTCACTGGGCGGCATCGCCACTCACTGGGCGGCATCGCCACTCACTGGGCGGCATCGCCTCTCACTGGGCGGCATCGCCACTCACTGGGCGGCATCGCCAGTCACTGGGCGGCATCGCCAGTCACTAGGCGGCATCGCCTCTCACTGGGCGGCATCGCCACTCACTGGGCGGCATCGCCAATCACTAGGCGGCATCGCCTCTCACTGGGCGGCATCGCCACTCACTGGGCGGCATCGTCTCTGGTAGCTCGGCCAGTGGAAAGTATCCTCCTGGTAATTCGGCCAGAAAAAAATTATCCATCTGGTAACTCGGCCAGTGATAATTATCCATCTGGTAACTCCGCCAGTGATAATTATCCATCTGGTAACTCCGCCAGGGAAAACGCCCTCCTAGTAACTCAGCCAGGGAAAACGCCCTCCTGGTAACTCAGCCAGGGAAAACGGCCTCCTGGTAACTCAGCCAGGAAAAATGCCCTCCTGGTAACTCAGCCAGGGAAAATGCCCTCCTGGTAACTCAGCCAGGGAAAACGGCCTCCTGGTAACTCAGCCAGGAAAAATGCCCTCCTGGTAACTCAGCCAGGGAAAATATCCTCCTGGTCACTCAGCCAGGGAAAATGTCCTCCTGGTAACTCAGCCAGGGAAAGTATCCTCCTGGTAACTCAGCCAGGGAAAATGTCCTCCTGGTAACTCAGCCAGGAAAAATATCCACACAGCTGGGATCGCCGTCACTTCAAACGGCTCCCACAACAACGCCCCCACTCAAAGGCGAGAAGAACCGACTGACACGGCAAAGATCCGAAAATCCCGATAGACCGGTGCCTAGAACCCCAATCAAACAAGAACAGACTCTAGGCTCAGCCTATCGAAGTTCTCGATCCTTTACCGTTCAGGGATTCGGCCCTTCTCGGTTAAAGTGGGGAACTAGCACGACACACAAACCCCTGGGTCTCGCACTGCTCTGATAGCTCCGTCTCCCGCTGCTCGGGTACTCATCAGGTGCGGGGTGTGTCCTATCACAACCTGACGTCTCAGGGGTAACGCAATCCGCTGCACAATAACAAACGTCAGGACACAACAACCATACGACCCAATCCAGCGAAAGTCTAAGACATGTCATCCACTCCATAGCATTATGCTGTCGGCAGCCAACATACTCGCTTAGGAAAGTAAACATGTCAAACTCTCATCCCGTCTCTTGGGAGAGGTAGAAACTCAATCAGGACTCTCGCTAAAAGTCACGACTCTCACGTAGTCGTCCTAATATCCAACCACAAGCCTAGGGTTTCTAAGTCCACCACGACCTACAACCTAGGCTCTGATACCACTCTAATCTGTCACGCCCCGGGGTCGAAACTGCGACCCGGGCTCGCCAACAGATCCGCCATCTGTACGGAAACTGCCGTACAGACGAAGCGTCTAACCTGCAGAAAGAACATCTACAGTAAACAGGTATCAGAGAGCTGAAAGTAGACTACTAAAAACTGAAGATCAAACACTGTACAACTGAAAATAAAACCATATCCATCTCCCAAATATGATCGTAAACAAAGTCCTCTGATACAATACTCAAAAGGGAGGTATCTCCAATAAATACATCAGTGTACAAAACTCTCGATACAAGAATATCCTCACTACAATAGTCTCTCAAACTGTAAAGGTAAGATACAACTCTATACCTCTCTACAAAGGTCTCTCAACAGAGTAACAGAAGTGAACTAATCAACTGGAGCTCTCCTCTGAAGGGGTACAGCTACACTCCGACGACGGGTAGGGAACTAGCTCGCGACTCCCTCGCCTCGGCCAGAAGGATCAGCAACAGGAGCACAGGAACGATAGAAGAAGCCCCTGGGGAAAAGACACCACGACGGGTGTGAGAACTACTTCCCACAGTAGTTCTCAGTGGGTGCCGTCAACAAGTCCAACGGTCTGCCCACCAAGTCTACTAGAGGTAAAAGATAACAGGCAAGGAAAACAGAATAAGAAAAGCTGGATCTACTCTACAGCTATCATGCCTCTATCTAGACACTCAAAAGTGGAACAGAAGAAAGTAAATGAGACCACTCGCACCCAAGGTGCTCAATCGTCCCAATCGAACTGACTACCTCAAAGGTCCAGCCAAGCCCGCGCCTGTCGACTAGGAACGCTCCTGCCCACTACCACACGTCCACATGGGAACGGGATTTACGTGGGGCGTCCTGTCCGACTAACTCATCCCTCGCGCAAAACTGCCTCAACAGGCCAATCATCGCATCCACAGCGGCATCTCAAGGGGCGCGGCCCCAACTGAGGAAAACGGCGCGGCATAGAGTAATCACGCAGTGGCATATGCAGGCTAGTCCAAATCCACGCTCACTCACAGAACGGTAGGACTCAAGATCCCCAAAAATCTCGCGTAACAGTCGGAGCACTCTCGACGACTCAGCTGATCGGCTAACTCGAAACACGAGACACTAGCCTCTCCTACAGCTCACAGCACAAAGCTTACTGGCTGGAGATACTCCACAGCCAGGAACGACCCACAACTCAGGGTAACAAAACAGGTCGGACAACACTCAACGACCTGGGACCACCGTCAGCCCCAACGGTTCCCAACAAGACGGACCGGAAGACACTCGACGGCCCGGGACTGCCGTCTACTCAACGGCTCCCTCCCATGACAGCACAACAGGAAAAACAAGACCTCTCGGGACTACCGTTTACTCAAACGGCTCCCCGCACAGATAAGCAACCCGCTACAGCTACCAGACTCCACTCTGCTCCCAAGCAAGAGTGCAAAAGCATCCCACACTAAAAGCAAGTCCCGACCTCTCGGCCCACTATCCGGGCGAGAAAACACTATGTCCAGGGATGTAAAAACAGTGTGGATGTCTAAGCATAAATAACCCTAGCCCAAGTGAGGGTTTTCTACTGGTCTGGTTACACATGCAGCATATGACGGGGGTGCTAGGTCAAGTTCCAAGATAACTCTATTAACAGATAATAAAAGAAATATCAATTCCTACAATATAGCATGCTACACAATGAAATAAGCTATCATGCATAGTCCTACAACAGTAGAAATACTGTACAGTCCATAAAACTTGGAGATAAGGCCACCCACCTCGATTTGCCACCAATTGCTCGTAGACACTTGCAATTGGCCTCCACGCGATCCGCTGCGCAAACGGGGCACGCCGCCGGAGTCCGCACGCAAAACGGAGCACGCCGCCGGAGTCCGCACCAGAAACGGAGTCTGCACATAACACGGTGCACGGTGTCAGGATCCGCACGCAAAACGGAGTCCGCACGCAAAACGGTGCACGGTGCCGGAGTCCGCACGCAAAACGGTGCACGGTGCCAGGATCCGCCCGCAAAACGGGGTCCGCACGCAAAACGGTGCACAGTGCCGGAGTCCGCACGCAAAACGGTGCACGGTGCCAGGATCCGCCCGCAAAACGGGGTCCGCACGAAAAACGGTGCACAGTGCCGGAGTCCGCACGCAAAACGGTGCACGGTGCCAGGATCCGCCCGCAAAACGGGGTCCGCACGCAAAACGGTGCACAGTGCCGGAGTCCGCACGCAAAACGGTGCACGGTGCCAGGATCCGCACGCAAAACGGGGTCCGCACGCAAAACGGTGCACAGTGGGGGTAATTACAGTCTAAAAGGACGCCCCAAAAACTGTACAAAAATACAGCAAAATCAACATACGGGACTTACACGTTTGCGCCGCCGTCGCCGAACCACTCCGCCGGGCGTCCTCGCACGCAAAACGGAGTCCACGACGCGCCGCCGCACCTCACGCCACCTCCCTCCTCACTCCCTCTCGCTCTCGGTTGCAGAAGAAAGAAAGAAAGAAAGGGAATGGCGGTGCGGGGAGGAAGAAGAAGAAGAAGAAAGAAGAGGAGAAGGGCGGTCCACCAGGCCGGTCCACGGAGCCGGTCCACCACGTGGACCAATGGGGAAGCCCCAACCGGCCGGTCCACGGGCTGGGCGCGTGCGCCGGGTCCACGCACGCGCCCAGCGCGCCACGTGGCGCGATGCAACGCGCCCGCCACACGGGCGCGTTGCACCGCACCACGCGCAGGCGCGGGACACGCGCCCGTTACACGGGCGCGCGTGTCCCCCGCCCGCGCGGGCGCCAACGGGGGGCCGCCACGTGGCGGCCCCTGCGCATTCCGCGCTGCAGGCGCCTGCGCCCCGTCCCTTCCGCACGCCGCCTCGATCCGCGAGCCTTGACTCGCGCGCCGCGATCGCCTCGGGATCCGTGCCACGCGCCCGCCTCGAGATTCGCGCCGCATTGCCTCGAAAAACGTGCAATTTATCCGGGCTCCAAAACCAACAAATAAATAGTCCATTCTTAGCGATTTCGCGCGCTGAATCCAAAAACGATGTCCGTTTCTCCAAATTCTTACCCGAAAATTTGCCGAATGCCAACTCGATCCCCTTTCCGCGCCGGGTCCATTTTTAAAGTCCGATTTGCCAAATTTCAACTCTAAAAATTCCCGAAGGCGACCGGAGAGGTAAACCTTTATCCGGACTTCACCCGGAGTCCAATTCTGACATCCGAATCGCGCGAAATCACCTCTAAACACCCGACGGGTCTTCCAATTTCCCACGGGGTCACAATTTAAGCACGAAGTCCAACACTTGTGTCCAAATTGCGCGCAACCACCAGCGACACAACACGCAGGCCTCCAGTGATGCAACTAAATCCCAAATTGCATCACAATCCATTCTTGGGTCCGACACGCGCACAAACACTCCCACGGCCACTAAAAGCTGCCCAACGACCAGCAACTCCTACGCAGGGGATTCCGGGACCTCACATCCTCCCCCACTAAAAGAAAGTTTCGTCCTCGAAACTAGATCAAGCCCATCCGGAAACAAGAATACCACGGCTAGGTATCTAACAGTACGTCTCCAGCTCCCTAAACCCCACTCGCTCCTCGTGATTACACCGCAACAACAACAAGTACGGTATGACCCGTTGTGCAATTCTCTCATCTCTCGAGCCAGAATTTGCAACGGGCATCCCTCGTACTCCAATAATCGAGGATCTCAAAGGGGCAAGCAAATCACAGGCGAGGGAAAACATATCACTACTGAGCTGAGACGTGGAAAACCAAAGGGCTCCTCAAAAAGGCAGGGGGAAAAACGGAAAAACCCACTAATTCAACACGCACCAAACTACATCATGGTGCCAACCTCAACAAGGCGACCCGAAGCATACCCGCACATCCATCCAATAAGGAAGGGAAACCAATAAGTTGGGGTCTTCACTCGGTTACTTCCGATCCGAAATCACCCGAGTGGACTACACAACTGCAGGCTAACCTCAAAGGGATCCTCAAGAGGCACAATCCCATGCCATAGTTGGTCGCTCAACAAGCTATCATAACCCCAACAGACCCGCGGGTCGAAGTCGAGCCCTCAACTACAAGAGAACACCCTGACGGAAACCAAACCGTCGGTGAACGGGACTGAAAACTGGCTCACAAGGCGATCATAAAGCTGATGCCCAACTCGCGGTCACAGTCCGAAACATCCACAAAACTCTCACCGTTGTGCACCTACAACGTGGCGGCACTGCCGTGCACCCACGGCGTGGCATCACTGCCGTACACCAACGGCGTGGCATCACTGCCGTGCACCAACGGCGTGGCATCACCACCGTGCACCAACGGTGTGGCATCATCGCCGTGCATCAACGGTGTGGCATCACTGCCGTGCACCAACGGCGTGGCATCACTGCCGTGCACCAACGGCGTGGCATTACCGCCGTGCACCAACGGCGTGGCATCACCGCCGTGCACCAACGGCGTGGCATCACCACCGTGTATCAACGGTGTGGCATCACCACCGTGTATCAACGGTGTGGTATACTCAAGCATCAAGGTCTCAGATCTTCACAGTCCTATACCCAACACTACCTCGAAAACCCGGAGCTGAGGAAGGGCCAAAAGATCAACCGGCAAAAACCAGGGCCCCAACTGCACTGGGCAGGACCAATAACTCCCATCTATGTGCAACACGTGATCAGGTATCTGAACCTCACGAGCACAAGCTAAAGGTCCTATCTCTAGCCCATACATCAATGCAAATGCCCTAGCACTCTCACAGCTATGTCGGAGAACCCTCAACGACTCAACTCACAGCAACACCCCACTCATAGGCGAGAAGAACCGACTGACGCGGCAAAGATCCAAAAATCCCGAAAGACCGGTGCCTAGAACCCCAATCAAACAAGAACAGACTCTAGGCTCAGTCTATCGAAGTTTTCTCTCCTTTACCGTTCAGGGATTCGGTCCCTCTCGTTTAAAGCGGGAAACTATGTCAACACGCCACTCACGGCTGGAGACGCTCCCGGTAGTCCATCAGGACGAACTCGACGCCATCAAATCTCGGCGTCCAGTCAGATCATCTCAATCTCACTAAAATAACCACCTGGTAACTCGGCCGGAGGTGAAAATCGCCTCAACAGGCCAAACCTTCGCCACTCACTAGGCGGCATCGTCACTCATTGGGCGGCATCGCCACTCACTGGGCGGCATCGCCCCTCACTGGGCGGCATCGCCCCTCACTGGGCGGCATCGCCTCTCACTGGGCGGCATTGCCAATCACTGGGCGGCATCGCCTCTCACTGGGCGGCATCGCCACTCACTGGGCGGCATCGCCCCTCACTGGCGGCATCGCCAATCACTGGGCGGCATCGCCTCTCACTGGGCGGCATCGCCACTCACTGGGCGGCATCGCCCCTCACTGGGCGGCATCGCCTCTCACTGGGCGGCATCGCCCCTCACTGGGCGGCATCGCCTCTCACTGGGCGGCATCGCCTCTCACTGGGCGGCATCGCCCCTCACTGGGCGGCATCGCCCCTCACTGGGCGGCATCGCCAATCACTAGGCGGCATCGCCTCTCACTGGGCGGCATCGCCTCTCACTGGGCGGCATCGCCAGTCACTAGGCGGCATCGCCTCTCACTGGGCGGCATCGCCACTCACTGGGCGGCATCGCCACTCACTGGGCGGCATCGCCACTCACTGGGCGGCATCGCCTCTCACTGGGCGGCATCGCCACTCACTGGGCGGCATCGCCAGTCACTGGGCGGCATCGCCACTCACTGGGCGGCATCGCCACTCACTGGGCGGCATCGCCAATCACTAGGCGGCATCGCCTCTCACTGGGCGGCATCGCCACTCACTGGGCGGCATCGTCTCTGGTAGCTCGGCCAGTGAAAGTATCCTCCTGGTAATTCGGCCAGAAAAATTATCCATCTGGTAACTCGGCCAGTGATAATTATCCATCTGGTAACTCCCAGTGATAATTATCCATCTGGTAACTCCGCCAGGGAAAACGCCCTCCTGGTAACTCAGCCAGGGAAAACGCCCTCCTGGTAACTCAGCCAGGGAAAACGGCCTCCTGGTAACTCAGCCAGGAAAAATGCCCTCCTGGTAACTCAGCCAGGGAAAATGCCCTCCTGGTAACTCAGCCAGGGAAAACGGCCTCCTGGTAACTCAGCCAGGGAAAATGCCCTCCTGGTAACTCAGCCAGGGAAAATATCCTCCTGGTAACTCAGCCAGGGAAAATGTCCTCCTGGTAACTCAGCCAGGGAAAATATCCTCCTGGTAACTCAGCCAGGGAAAATGTCCTCCTGGTAACTCAGCCAGGAAAAATATCCACACAGCTGGGATCGCCGTCACTTCAAACGGCTCCCACAACAACGCCCCACTCAAAGGCGAGAAGAACCGACTGACACGGCAAAGATCCGAAAATCCCGATAGACCGGTGCCTAGAACCCCAATCAAACAAGAACAGACTCTAGGCTCAGCCTATCGAAGTTCTCGATCCTTTACCGTTCAGGGATTCGGCCCTTCTCGGTTAAAGTGGGGAACTAGCACGACACACAAACTCCTGGGTCTCGCACTGCTCTGATAGCTCCGTCTCCCGCTGCTCGGGTACTCATCAGGTGCGGGGTGTGTCCTATCACAACACGACGTCTCAGGGGTATCGCAATCCGCTGCACAATAACAAACGTCAGGACACAACAACCATACGACCCAATCCAGCGAAAGTCTAAGACATGTCATCCATTCCATAGCATTATGTTGTCGGCAGCCAACATAATCGCTTAGGAAAGTAAACATGTCAAACTCTCATCCCGTCTCTTGGGAGAGGTAAAAACTCAATCAGGACTCTCGCTAAAAGTCACGACTCTCACGTAGTCGTCCTAATATCCAACCACAAGCCTAGGGTTTCTAAGTCCACCACGACCTACAACCTAGGCTCTGATACCACTCTAATCTGTCACGCCCCGGGGTCGAAACTGCGACCCGGGCTCGCCAACAGATCCGCCATCTGTACGGAAACTGCCGTACAGACGAAGCGTCTAACCTGCAGAAAGAACATCTACAGTAAACAGATATCAGAGAGCTGAAAGTAGACTACTAAAAACTGAAATCCAAACACTGTACAACTGAAAATAATACCATATCCATCTCCCAAATACGATCGTAAACAAAGTCCTCTGATACAAAACTCAAAAGGGAGGTATCTCCAATAAATACATCAGTGTACAAACTCTCGATACAAGAATATCCTCACTACAACAGTCTCTCAAACTGTAAAGGTAAAATACAACTCTATACCTCTCTACAAAGGTCTCTCAACAGAGTAAAAGAAGTGAACTAATCAACTGAAGCTCTCCTCTGAAGGGGTACCGCTACACTCCAACGACGGGTAGGGAACTAGCTCGCGACTCCCTCGCCTCGGTCAGAAGGATCAGCAACAGGAGCACAGGAACGATAGAAGAAGTCCCTGGGGAAAAGACACCACGACGGGTGTGAGAACTACTTCCCACAGTAGTTCTCAGTGGGTGCCGTCAACAAGTCCAACGGTCTGCCCACCAAGTCTACTAGAGGTAAAAGATAACAGGCAAGGAAAACAGAATAAGAAAAGCTGGATCTACTCTACAGCTATCATGCCTCTATCTAGACACTCAAAAGTGGAACAGAAGAAAGTAAATGAGACCACTCGCACCCAAGGTGCTCAATCGTCCCAATCGAACTGACTACCTCAAAGGTCCAGCCAAGCCCGCGCCTGTCGACTAGGAACGCTCCTGCCCACTACCACACATCCACATGAGGACGGGATTTACGTGGGGCGTCCTGTCCGACTAACTCATCCCTCGCGCAAAACTGCCTCAACAGGCCAACCATCGCATCCACAGCGGCATCTCAAGGGGCGCGGCCCCAACTGAGGAAAACGGCGCGGCATAGAGTAATCACGCATTGGCATATGCAGGCTAGTCCAAATCCACGCTCACTCACAGAACGGTAGGACTCAAGATCCCCAAATATCTCGCACAACAGTCGGAGCACTCTCGACGACTCAGCTGATCGGCTAACTCGAAACACGAGACACTAGCCTCTCCAACAGCTCGCAGCACAAAGCTTACTGGCTGGAGATACTCCACAGCCAGGAACGACCCACAACTCAGGGTAACAAAACAGGTCGGACAACACTCAACGACCTGGGACCACCGTCAACCCCAACGGTTCCCAACAAGACGGACCGGAAGACACTCGACGGCCCGGGACTGCCGTCTACTCAACGGCTCCCTCCCATGACAGCACAACAGGAAAAACAAGACCTCTCGGGACTACCGTTTACTCAAACGGCTCCCCGCACAGATAAGCAACCCGCTACAACTACCAGACTCCACTCTGCTCCCAAGCAAGAGTGCAAAAGCATCCCACACTAAAAGCAAGTCCCGACCTCTCGGCCCACTACCCGGGCGAGAAAACACTATGTCCAGGGATGTAAAACAGTGTGGATGTCTAAGCATAAATAACCCTAGCCCAAGTGAGGGTTTTCTACTGGTCTGGTTACACATGCAGCATATGACGGGGGTGCTAGGTCAAGTTCCAAGATAACTATATTAACAGATAATAAAAGGAATAACAATTCCTACAATATAGCATGCTACACAATGAAATAAGCTATCATGCATAGTCCTACAACAGTAGAAATACTGTACAGTCCATAAAACTTGGAGATAAGGCCACCCACCTCGATTTGCCACCAATTGCTCGTAGACACTTGCAATTGGCCTCCACGCGATCCGCTGCGCAAACGGGGCACGCCGCCGGAGTCCGCACGCAAAACGGAGCACGCCGCCGGAGTCCGCACCAGAAACGGAGTCTGCACATAAAACGGTGCACGGTGTCAGGATCCGCACGCAAAACGGAGTCCGCACGCAAAACGGTGCACGGTGCCGGAGTCCGCACGCAAAACGGTGCACGGTGCCAGGATCCGCCCGCAAAACGGGGTCCGCACGCAAAACGGTGCACAGTGCCGGAGTCCGCACGCAAAACGGTGCACGGTGCCAGGATCCGCACGCAAAACGGGGTCCGCACGCAAAACGGTGCACAGTGCCGGAGTCCGCACGCAAAACGGTGCACGGTGCCAGGATCCGCCCGCAAAACGGGGTCCGCACGCAAAACGGTGCACAGTGCCGGAGTCCGCACGCAAAACGGTGCACGGTGCCAGGATCCGCACGCAAAACGGGGTCCGCACGCAAAACGGTGCACAGTGGGGGTAATTACAGTCTAAAAGGACGCCCCAAAAACTGTACAAAAATACAGCAAAATCAACACACGGGACTTACACGTTTGCGCCGCCGTCGCCGAACCACTCCGCCGGGCGTCCTCGCACGCAAAACGGAGTCCACGACGCGCCGCCGCACCTCACGCCACCTCCCTCCTCACTCCCTCTCGCTCTCGGTTGCAGAAGAAAGAAAGAAAGAAAGGGAATGGCGGTGCGGGGAGGAAGAAGAAGAAGAAGAAAAGAAGAGGAGAAGGGCGGTCCACCAGGCCGGTCCACGGAGCCGGTCCACCACGTGGACCAATGGGGAAGCCCCAACCGGCCGGTCCACGGGCTGGGCGCGTGCGCCGGGTCCACGCACGCGCCCAGCGCGCCACGTGGCGCGATGCAACGCGCCCGCCACACGGGCGCGTTGCACCGCACCACGCGCAGGCGCGGGACACGCGCCCGTTACACGGGCGCGCGTGTCCCCCGCCCGCGCGGGCGCCAACGGGGGCCCGCCACGTGGCGGCCCCTGCGCATTCCGCGCTGCAGGCGCCTGCGCCCCGTCCCTTCCGCACGCCGCCTCGATCCGCGAGCCTTGACTCGCGCGCCGCGATCGCCTCGGGATCCGTGCCACGCGCCCGCCTCGAGATTCGCGCCGCATTGCCTCGAAAAACGCGCAATTCATCCGGGCTCCAAAACCAACAAATAAATAGTCCATTCTTAGCGATTTCGCGCGCTGAATCCAAAAACGATGTCCGTTTCTCCAAATTCTTACCCGAAAATTTGCCGAATGCCAACTCGATCCGATTTCCGCGCCGGGTCCATTTTTAAAGTCCGATTTGCCAAATTCCAACTCTAAAAATTCCCGAAGGCGACCGGAGAGGTAAACCTTTATCCGGACTTCACCCGGAGTCCAATTCTGACATCCGAATCGCGCGAAATCACCTCTAAACACCCGACGGGTCTTCCAATTTCCCACGGGGTCTCAATTTAAGCACGAAGTCCAACACTTGTGTCCAAATTGCGCGCAACCACCAGCGACACATCACGCAGGCCTCCAGTGATGCAACTAAATCCCAAATTGCATCACAATCCATTTCTTGGGTCCGACACGCGCACAAACACTCCCACGGCCACTAAAAGCTGCCCAACGACCAGCAACTCCTACGCAGGGGATTCCGGGACCTCACACAATCGACCGAATCGAGCTGACTGCCACATCTGGTCCAGTCAAGCCTGCGCCCACCTACAACCACCTCCCACTGCCGGGCAGGAATTATGTAGGGTGTCCAAACTCACTAACTCGCTATCGAATAATGGCACATGCAGGCTATAGTCGAAATCCATGCTTTCTCTCAGAACGGATAGACTCAAGATCCTCCACCTCTCGCACAACGGTCGAAAACTCACAACGACCATGGGACCACCGTTAACCCCAAACGGTTCCCAACAACACTAGCACTGGTCTAAACACAGCTACTAGACTCCACTCGGCCGCCTAACACGAGTGCAACAACAAAAGTACCGGCCTGAATAAACCCAATCCAGTCACCAGTAAACACTGGTACTGCCTGCTCTGTTGTCGAACTCAAGAACTCATCCACGGGATACAGACCGGCTCCTGACCGGCACGGTCGCACACTCCGGAGTGGCACTCGAGGGGAGCGACCCACACGAGTAAAGTATCACTATAACAAGTATCACGATATCGCAGGACTGGATCACGACTCTGATCGAAGTGAAAAATCCATCGACTAAAGAAACTGATCCCCAATCTGATGCACAAGTAACCTCCGGTCAACCGCCCAATGTCCGCGGTCGCCATAATACCCTGCCATCCACAATCAAGTACAACCGACACTCGGCCGACCGCCCAATATCCGCGGTCACCGCAATACCCACAATCAAATCCAACCTGTCCCAGACCCAAAGTCTCGACTACACTATCCCAAACCCCTGCTTGAACCCGAGCAACCTGAATCTAGAAAGAACGAGAAAGAACAAACATGATTTCTTCTAAGTTAGATTCCAACATGATAGTGTAGCAATAAATGATGGCCTATCTAGATCTCCATACAAGCATGCAAATGTCCTCAAGGAAAATGAAAGGGAGTAAAGCATATAATAGATCCACTAGGGTATAAACAACATGCCAGAATCCCTAATGAACTACATGTCACGCCCCGGGTGTAAACCAGAACCCGGGCCCGTCTACAGATCCGCCGTGCACACGGTATTTCCCGCGTACACGAAGCGCCAAACCTGCTCAGATATATAAGAGATAATAATAAATGAGCAATAAAAACAGAGCTGAACTAAAACTAATACATCTCAGACTGAAGCTGGAAATAAAATACAATACATCTGTATAAATGATACATCTGTCTCTCCCAGCTCACCAAAATAAATACAACCTGCTGGCAAAAGCCAGTCCCAAAGTAAAAGTACAACCGTCTGAGGAAACACGGGTACACCAACAGTCCAGCTAACACGCTCATCCTGCCTCGAAGTCTATCTACTCAGCCGTCCTCTCTCCTCGACCCGTCGCTGAAAACCCAGCAGCACCCGCAGAAGACACTGCAAAACAAGGGAGAAGAAAAAGAGGAAAGAAGAATGGGGGTAAGACTACCAGTAAACCAGTAGCCTCCCCTAGTGGGTAAAACCTCAAATCCTGACACACCCACTAGGTCTACCAGAGGCAAAAAGGAAAGAAGTGTGGTAAGCAATGATGACTGCCGAAAACAGGAAACTACCACTACTATGCCTCTAATATGCCAAGCTAAAGAGATAGCTAACTGTATGCATCAGAACATAAATGCCTGCCTGCCTAGACCCAATCGATACACCAGTGAGCACTGGTACTGCCTGCTCTGCCTGCCTGCCTGCCAAATCGGGTATGCTGGCCAACGCATAACACCGATAGGGAAAAGGGAGTCTCAAGGACTCGAAGCCTGTAAAACGCACACTCCGGAGTGGCACTCGAGGGGAGCGACCCACACGAGTAAAATGCCTGAGTAACAAGTACCATAGATCAGCAGGACTGGATCATGACTCTGATCAAAGTGGGAAAACCCATCCACTAAAAGAGACCCGATCTCAACCCGATGCAAGATAAACAAATAGTGGGAAACCCCATCCACTAGAGACCTGATACCCAATCTGATGCATAAGCACCTCCGGTCAACCGCCCAAGGTCCGCGGTTGCCGCAATACCCTGCCATCAAGCCTGCCTGTCCCAAAATCCAAGATCCACAATCGGGTAGAACAATCGATATCCGGTCAACCGCCTACTGTCCGCGGTTGCCGCAATAACCCCCAAGTCCGACATCAAGTACACCCTGTCTCCGACCCCAAGGTCCCGGCTACACTATCCCAAACCCCCGCTCGAACCCGAGCAACATGACTCGAAAGTCTAAATAAGAAGGAGAAAGAAAGCAATCATGGTTTCTCCTAAGTCAAATCCCAATATGATAGTGTAGCAATAAAAGATGGCCTATCTAGATGTCCATACAAGCATGCAAGTGTTCTCAAGGAAATATAATTAAAGGCATTAATCATTAACAGTATCCACCTACGCATGTCATCTACCCTCAAGTAGTACCATCAACAGGATAATCAAATAGTCCAACATAAATATTCCATTCCACATGCAAGGTTAACCGCTATCAAAGCAACCCTATTCCCACACCGGCATGCATAAACCCAACCCCAATCATGATTAATCAAGATGTCCAATAAAGGGGATCACTCTAATATTCCTAGTGAGCATGTCAAAATAGAGGCAATAAACAACCGCCCACCTCGAGCGCTAAATCCTGATCCCAACAGCGAAGTCCGCGCCCGGTCTCAACGATCACCACGGTACTGCACAAAATACCCCAAAAGAACAAGCACAATTAATGAACCATGCTCACACCAAAATCTGTCCCAATTACAATCAGTCCACAGTTTAGCCTTTTTCACCTGCGAAACGTGCCCAATAAATTCCCAGAAAAATACCACTGCGATCTACGCGACGAACCGGTCGAAACGAGTACCTGCACGTTTTCCCACGATTTTTCTATGCTGAGAACCAAAATCGACAAGAGGACCACCCCGAACAATACTTTCACCCAAAAACTGTGCTACAAGGTTCTGTAAAAAGGGGTTTCTCACCTTCAGGGAAATTCCACAAAAATCCAAGAAAATTCAGAGAGATTCCTTGCGATGCGTAGATGCAAATCCCCTTTGAATCGCCTCAATCCGATGTCCGGTTGCGGAGATATCGCCGAAATACCGAACCGCTGTCCAAAACTCCATCACAGCAAAATGGGGTCACAAGATGATCCGAAAAACCCATGAAAACCTCGGAATGGAGAAAAACCAGTAGAAATAAGAAACGTAGCCCTACCTGTTAAGAATCCAACGGCGCAAAAATCGCGAAAATAGGAGGTCGGGGTGAGTCGGGGGAGCCTAAACACTGAAATGCGACGAATCGGGTTGCCGGAGAATGATCGTCGCGCCGCGCCGGAAAAATCCCAAACCTCGGGATCCGAGCCTCCTAAATTCCTCAAACTTGACAGGGTGTTCCTCTCTTCTTGATGAAGATTTCATCTTCTCACCTCTTGGAGATGGAGCCTCTAAGATGGAGAAAATGCCTTTGAATGAGCCTCGGATTCCCTCAATGAAGAAAACCAAAAAAAATTTCCTTAATTACCTTTGTGTCCCACAGAACAGGAAACACCGGTTTGGACCAATCCCACTGCGACACGTGGCACTGTCCAGCCTGACCCGCGCGCCAGAGGCGCCCTGCCCGCACTGTTGACGGTCCAATGAGGGATCGCCACGTGTCACAGTTACTGCTCGGTGCACCGGTGCACGATGTCCCGTGGACCGCACCAATAAGAACCTGCCACGTGTCCACTGCCGGTGCACCGTGAGCCGTGAGCCAGCCCGAAAACTCTGTAGACCAAATGCCGTGAGCCGACCTATCATATGATGCCACGTGTCCTCCCCGTCGGTCCACCGTGCACCCGAATAATTCCGTGGACCGCGCTGTCTGAACCACCCAACCATAGGCGCCACGTGGCACCGCCCTGGTGCACGCCCGCGCGGTGGACCGCGCGCCTGCCCGCGCCCCCGCCGCGCCTGCCCGCGCCCTCAGCGCCTGCCCGCGGCCGCGCGCCGCCTGCCCGAGCGCCCTCCGCCGTCCGCCGGCGCTGCCCGCCGCCGCCGCCGCCGCCGGCCGGCCGCCGGAACACTGTTCCGGCGTGAACAGTACCCGAGCCCAAAAATGAAGTAAATAGTCCATCTGAAGCGTTTTCGCGCGCTGAATCCGAATTTGACGTCCGTTTCGCCAAATTCTCACTCTAAAAATTGCCGAACCCCCGGAAAGGTATTTCAGTCCAAATTTCGCGCTGAGCCTAATCTGAAAATCCGTTCCGCGCGAGAACACCTCCAGAGATCCGACGGAGTCACCCGATCACCCACGTGATCCATTTAAGCCCGAAGTTCATCACTTTAGTCCAAATTGGCGCCCGAACACCGCCGACATGCCCCAAAGGCCTCCGGAAGCTGCCGGTCACACTGTAAAAGCCTTGTAGAATTCCGGATCATCACACTACACCTATCCATAATCCATGGTCCGTCAAAAGAATGATCAGAATAATACCCGCACATAGATCTAGCCTCCTACTCCATCGAGTAATCATCTCATAAAAGACTATGTGTGTACGCCGCGGCGTCGAAACTGCGACTCGGGCTCGCCAACAGATCCGCCGCCCATACGGACAACCCGTATAGACGAAGCGAACTAACCTGCAAAAGTACCAACTACAAGTACCATATCAGAGCTGAAAAGTAAACTACTGAAAACTAACATCGATCACTGTACAACTGGAAATAAAGATACAATGTCATCTCCCACTAAAAGATCATATACAAAGTCCACTAATATAAAATCCGAAGGGAGATATCTCCAATAATTACATCAGCGTACCAGCTCTCAATACACAAATATCTCACTACATCAGTCTCTCAAAATAAGGAAGAGTACAACTCGATCCTCACTACAAGATCACTCAACAAGAACTCTCAAAATGTGAGGGGTACAGCTACTCTCAGGACGACATCTGGTAGGGATCTAACCCGCGACTCCCTCACCTCGATCAGCTGGATCAGCAACCGGTGCCGCAAGAACAGAAGTAGAGGACCCTGGGAAAAAGACACCACGACGGGTGTGAGAACTACATCCCAAAGTAGTTTTCAGTGGGTGCCGCCAACAAGCCCGACGGTCTGCCCACTAAGTCTACTAGAGGCATAAAGTAACAGATGCGATACTGGAAAGAAAAGCTGGTAAACTAACTCTACAGCTACTATGCCTCTAACTAGATGCTCAGGGTGGAATGGAAGAAACCTGATATCACTACTAACTCTCAACTCAAATCACCCAATCTACACTGACTGCCACATCGGGTCCAGTCAAACCTGCGCCTACCTACTACCTACTGTTACATCCACGGAGGACCGGACTTACGTAGGCCGTCCGTGACTGCCAAAAGTGGCCAGCCAGAGGGACTACATCGACAAGCCCGCAAAGCAAGTAACCCGCCTAGCTCCGAGTGGCACTCGAGGGGCGCGACCCCACCGAGCAAAGTATCTGCGCATCACTGTCGAGCTCAATGTGGCCCATGCAGGCTATAATCCAAATCCACGATCAACAAGATCGACTGTAATCAAAAGAACCCTGTCTCACTCACTGGCTGGAAACTACACAGCCGAGACCCCCTGTCACTCAGACAGTAATCAAAAGACACTCTGATCAATAACCCACTATCTGACTCCACTCGGTCCCCCGACACGAGTGTAAATTACCCCACAATAACCCGACCCCTCGGCCTACTATCTGGGCGAGGAGAAAACTAAGTTCAGAATGAACTAGTAATGACAGTGGAAGTGTCTAAAGCAATAAAGTAACCTAGCCCAAGTTGGAGTTTTCTACTAGTCTGGTTGAACATGCTGCATATGACAGGGGTGCTAGGTCAAGTCCAAAGATAGTAATAAATGAATATGTGGTGGGAAAATAATAAGAACACATGATCACACTGTATACACAAGGAACCTCAAATCATGCTCTCTAACATGCTATACCGGAGATACAGTACATGCACATCCCTACACAGCTAGAATTAATGTACAGATCGCAGATCTTGAAGACGAGGCCACCCACCTGACAAGTCGAACTGTCAAAGTCCTACAGCTGATAATACCAGAAATAGCTACTCAAAGACCAACTGGTCCAGCACTGTCCGCAATCCCCCCCGGGTACACCCAAAGCTGTCGTTACACTTACATTCCAAATCTGCCGAGAAATAACACACTAAAAATTCAGCTGTGAAGGCGCGAAATTTCACCTTCTAACAGTGCTCGAAAATTCCAATAAAATATCCCTGCGATCTACGCGTCGCTAGCTTCGAACGAATACCCTGCCACGCAAATTCCGAGTTTCCTACGCTGAGATATAAAATCGCAAGAGAATCAACCCCAAACTAACGTACAAAATTCCGCAGAATAAAACTCGGAACAGAAGAAAGATTCTCACCTTCGAAGC
>CM054930.1:21848146-21953827 GCA_029168755.2 Tillandsia fasciculata
TGCACGACACCGGCGGATCGGGCCACCGCATGGTGTACTTTCCCGAAAAGTGGTCTTTTTGACCCGTGTGCCTCACAAAGGGGTGGGAGCCGTGAGGACCCCTTCGCGGCAGCTATAGGGGCCGCACTAGCCCGTGAAGAGGTTAAAAGCATCAAAGGTGTTTGTGCACGAGGGGGGACTTTAGTCTCCCCGACAGGTACTCTGGGGTTGGTGCCCAGTTTAAAATATGCACAGGGGTTTAACGAAAGGTTACGGTGTACTCGGTGTTTTCGGTTCGTTTTCCTTCCTTGGTATTATTAGACATCTACTTTGTTTGTCACTGACGTTACCCACTCCGTGACAGGTACTGCTACTAGGTGCGTCAGCCGGGGTGACGGTGGGGCTGCGTCGTGAGGACCGTAGTCGGACACTTGGTTATTATGATTATATCTCATTTCCTTTTTCGTATAAATACTTAATTTGCTTGTGGATGGCTTTAGTTGTGAACATGTATTAATTAGCTCTGTGGATGAGGTGTATTCTTATGTTTTAATTACGTTAGTGGCGTTCTTTTATGCGGCATGTTTTCATGATAAATTAAAGGATTGCGAAAATATTTTCTCAAAACGAAGTGCCGTGTGGGCACGGGTTTTGCAAACGCTGGGTTTTATCCTTTCCAAACACTGACGCCGCTTTATAAACTTGCTTTAATTGGTGATGAATGTCTACGGTATGGTTGTTGGTTGGTGATTAATGTGTGATGAATTGTATGTTGTAAATGAGACGCCGTGCATATACAAAGGAGACCCTGTCCGTGGACAGAGTGAATTTGTGTATGTGGCGGTCTGGCACGCACCGGGTTGAGGTTATATCACCTTATTAAAAAAAAAAAAATAGACACGCAATTTTTCGCTTTAAATGACTCAAAAACCCCCGGGGGCGTGACAGAGTACCCCGGGTAGGGATCTGCCTCCTAGGAGGCATCCTGCCACACAAGAAACCACGGGTCAGTAAACAAAACCACTCTCGACCCAATCCAGCGAAAGTCATGGTCATCCTCCTATTTCTATAACCTTATGTTGTCTGCAGCCAACATAATGGTCCCCCAGAAATAGGATATGCCAGTCCCTCTTCACTCACAGGAAGAGTTTAATAATAATAAATCGCCGACTTTCGCAAAATATCACGTCACTCACGCCCTGCCATCCTAGGGTCTGTCAAAAGCCTAGGGTTTCCTAAGTCTCAACTGACCTATCCCTAAGCTCTGATACCAACCTAATCTGTCACGCCCCGGGTGTAAACCAAAACCCGGGCTCGTCCACAGATCCGCCGTGCACACGGTATTTCCCGTGTACACGAAGCGCTGGTAACCTGCTCAGATATAAGAAATATAATAAAGGAGCGTAAAACAGAGCTAAACTAAAACTAATACATCTCAGACAAATGCTGGAAATAAAAGTACAATAAAACTCTCAAATATATACATGTGTCTCTCCCAGCTCACGAAATAAATACAACCAGCTGGCCGGAGCCAGACCCAAAATAAAGGAAAAGTACAACCGTCTGAGTGTATAGGGGATACATCAAAACTGCTAAACTCGAGATCGGGGAAGTAGCTATCTAATCAGCGATCCTCTTACCTCGATCCTGGGAAGAGGGTCCCGCAACTCCCGCAGAGGACTCTGCAAAATAAAGGGGAAAAGAAAAGGGAAAACAGTAGGGGGTAAGAACTACTATAAAAACAGTAGCCTCCCCTAGTGGGTAGACCTCAAACTCAGACATGCCCACTAGGGCTACCAGAGGCAAAAAGAAAACAAAGGTGGTAAGCTATAAGTAATCTACTGATGAAAAAGCTACCACTAATATGCCTCTAAAATGCCCAGCTTGAAGAATAGCTAAAAGTAAGCATCATAAAGTCAAGGCCCGCCTGACCAAACCCAATCAATACTGTAAGACCATCCACTAAGGAAGCCCGATCCCTCACCTCCAATCTGATGCAATAATAATAATAATAATAATCCGGTCAACTGCCCACAGTCCGCGGTTGCTGCAATACCCAACCATCAACCCCCATCTGTCCCAAACTCTGAACATCAGACTACACTATCCCAGACCCCGCTCGAACCCGAGCACACTATCCCCTAAGACTAGACAACAGGAGAAAGAATAAAAAGAATGGTTTCTCCTAATTCAATTCCAGCATGATAGTGTAGCAGAAAAAGGTGGCCTATCTAGGTGACCATACAAGCATGCAAAAGTCCTTTATTTACTAAAATGCTCTCAGGTATTCCAATTCTTACAAAATTAAAGTATGCCTTTGTTCGAATATCTGATGTACTAATATGCCACAAGCTAGTCTATGCACATACATAGGTCTCCCAATATACACAAAACATGATATGATTTTAGCATACTATTCCCCAGAGATTTAAACATTTACCTTTTCAAGAAATAATAATAATTTACTGATGTCTAATCCTTTAGCAATGTAAGTGTTAACAATCGATTTGCATTTTCAAATAAGCATGCTATGTTCATTTTCACTGGTACCACTATCAACATGATGTAGGAATGGCTCCAATATGCCTAGTGGGTTATCATAAGTATGAGGTTTACAACGGTACCCACCTCGAGTGCTAAATCCCTGTCCAAAAGCGAAACCCACGCTCGGTCCAAAAAGTCACCACAACACTGCACAACATACCCCAAAAGTACATACATAAATTAAACATACAACGTTCACCAAAATCTGTCCAAAACTACAACAGTCCAAAGTTCCTCAATTTTCACCTGCGAAAAATGCCCGAAAATTCTAAGAAAAATACTGTCGCGATCCTCGCGGCGAACCCGTCGAAACGAGTACCTGCACGCTCAAAACCGAGTTTCCTACGCTGAAATAAAAATTCGGCAGGGGAAACACCCCAACACAAACTGTATAGAATTTCTGTATCAAAGAACTACAGTGAAGGAAGATTTTCACCTTCGAGAAAAATCCAGAAAAATCTGAGAAAAATCTAGGAGATTTCTTGCGAAATGTAGATGAAAAATGCCTTTCGAATCGCCTTGATCCGTCGCCTGTGCGCAAAGATACAACTAGAACACCGCAGTGCTGTCCAAAAATCCGCGAAGAAAAATGGGTCAAATGGAAGCTCGGAAAACTCCAAGGTCAGCATGGAAAACGAGGAAACTCAAAACACAGAAGTTGGAGTCCTACCTGTCGAGAGTCCAATGACGCAAGAATCGCCAAAAACGGAGGTCGGGGTGAGCCGGGGGAGCCCGAACACTAAGAAGGGACGAAGCGGGTCGCCGAAGAACAAGCATCGCGCCGCGTCGTAAAATCGCGAACCTCGGGATGCATGCCTCCAAAAATCCTCAAAGTCCTCCAATGGATAGTGCACTGTGTGAGGGAGATTTCTTCTGAAGAAGTCACAGTGAAAAGAAGTATGAAAACCCAAAAAAGAAGCCAAGGATGCCTATTTATAGGCTCAGCCCAGTACTGTGTTGGGCCGGATTCGGGCGCGAATTTTCGGGCGCCCGAATCCGCCAACACGGTTGCACGCTGCCCGTCCGACGCGCCCGGAGCGCCCCCAAGCTGACACGTGTCCCGCACAGCAAACAGCTGTGCGGGACGCGTCAAAAGCTGCCGCGTGGCCCGCCTGGGCGACGGACGCGTGTCCCGCACAGCAAACAGCTGTGCAGGCGCGTCCGGCGCCGACGCGTGGCGCCGCCCGGTCAGGCGGGTAGGTGGCGCCCGCGAGTAGCCGGGCGCCACGTGTCCCCGTCCTGTCACGGTCACACATGCGGGCAGGCGCCGCACTGTGCGCCTGCCATGCACGCGCCCCGAGGCGCTCGCCCGTGCCCCCGTGCGCCGCGCCTCGTGAGCCCGCCACTAGCCTGCCGCCACGTGTCCCTGCGCCGAGTCCATGCACCCGCGCGGGGAACTCCATGGACCGCGCACCCAGTGCCCGCCAACCAGGGATCGAAACGTGTTTCCCGCTCAGATCCCTGCACCGCCGTTCAAACCGTGCACCGCCGCTCAAAATCCCATGAACCGCACACCGAAAGCCAACCTGTCCCCGCCTGCCACATGTCCTGCGCCGGGCTCATGCACCCAGCCACGCCGTCCCGTGGATCGAACACCGCGAACCGGCCAATAACAGGCCGCCACGTGGCAAGCCGGCGGTCCACACACCTCCCATGCACCGAAAAACCCCGTAAACTTCCGGAAGCCCGTTTTTGGTCATCCGAACTCCAAATTTAACTAGCAAATAGCCGTTTTCAAGCGTTTTTCCGCGCTGAATCCAAATCCAACCTCTGTTTGGCCCAAAACTTTTTCTAAAATTTGGCAAATACAGCCGAAGGCCAAATCAGCTGAAAATATCTCACAGGGTCCATCTGTGGCACCCCTTTGATGCACCATGGGCCAGACACACCTACACTAGGTGTTATACATAGTGGATTCATCGGAAGGTTGCATGGGAAAAACTAGAACACTACAGGGTATCCCAACCAGAAGTGATCGGCGCTGGAACTCCATGTAATCTAACAAACTCGTTGACCTACAATTGCGCTAGTCAATCCTTAAGACCACAACATGGGACACGGCAGGAGACATGCCGACTTTGTAAACCGACAAACCACAACCAAAATTGCACCATGACCATGCCATGATCGTGGAAAGCCAGTGACAAAATCCAAAAGAATCCGCTTCCACTTCCATTTAGACACCGAAAGTGGGTGCAATATTCCTGCCACCTGTTGATGATCAGCCCTAACCTGATGACCCTCCAAGCATCGAGCGACGAAAAAGTCATTGTCACGCCCCGGGGTCGAAACTGCTACCCGGGCTCGCCAACAGATCCGCCACCTATACGGAAAACCCCGCATAGGCGAAGCGTCCAACCTGCAAAAATAAAACTACAGCTAAACATATATCAGAGCTGTAAAGTAAACTACTGTAAAACTAAAATCCAACCACTGTACAACTGAAAATAAAGATCTAATAACCATCTCCCACAAAATCATCTTACAGCATCATCTGATACAACGTCTAAGAACCCAAACGAAAGATAACTAAAATAATGATACATCAGCGTACAGGCTCACAGTACAAGTCGAATCCTCACAATACAACAGTCTCTCAAAATACAGAAAACTCTCAAAAGTTAAATATACAAAACTAACCGACTGTACTATAAATCCCAAAGAGGGGAGGTACAGCTACTCTCCAAAGACAGGTAGGGATCTAGCTCGCGACTCCCTCGCCTCGATCAGCAACAGAAGGAGCAGCCACTCCCGCAGAAGACTCTGCAAAACAAAGAAGAGGAAAGAAAATATGGGGGAGAACCCTCAACGGGTGTGAGAACTACACCAACACGTAGTTCTCAGTGGGTACCGTCACCAAGCCCGACGGTCTGCCCACTAAGTCTACTAGAGGCATAAGATAACAATACAGTAAAAACTGAATAACAAAGGCTGGAGATACTCTACAGCTACCATGCCTCTCTCTAAATGCTCAATGGGTGATACAGATGAAGAGATATGCAACCACTCGAACACGAGGTGCTCAATCGACCCAATCGAACTGACTGCCACATAGGGTCCAGTCAAACCCGCACCTACCTACTGCCATTACATCCATGGAGGACTGGACTTACGTAGGGCGTCCGTGACTGTCAAAACTGGCCTAGCCAGAAGGATTGTATCCGTGACTGCCTAAAAAAGGCCCAGCCAGAGGGACAGCATCGACAAGTCGCGATACAAAAGTAATAGGCTCTGCTCCGGAGTGGCAATAGTAAGGTAACAGGCTCTGCTCCTGAGTGGCACTCGAGGGGCGCGACCCCACTGAGGAAAATATCCGCGCATCTCTGTCGAGCTCAAAGTGGCTCATGCAGGCTATAGTCAAAATCCACGCTCACTCTCAGAACGAAAGGACTCAAGATCCTCAAACATCTCACACGACGGTTGGAGTACTCTCGACGACTCAACCAACAAAGCTCTCACGAAACACGAGACACTAACGAACTCAACCAACTCGTGGCACTAAACTCACGGGCTGGAGATACTCCACAGCCGGGACCACTGTCGACCCAAACGGCTCCCAACGAAACATCCAACTCGCCACGCAAAACACACAGGCTGGAGCTACTCCACAGCCAGGATCGACCCACAACTCAGGGCTAACAAAACTGGTCGGACGACACTCAACGACCCGGGACCACCGTCAACCCAAACGGTTCCCAACAACACTAGCACTGGTCTAAACTCCGCTACCGGACTCCACTCAGCCCCCAGGCACGAGTTGTCACGCCCCGGCGTCGAAACTGCGACCCGGGTTCGCCAACAGATCCGCCGCCCATACGGACACCCCGTATAGACGAAGCGACTAACCTGCAAAAAGAAACAACTACAGCTAAACAGATATCATAGCTGAAAGTAAAACTACTGAAAAGCTAAAATCCAAACACTGTACAACTGAAAATAATACAATATCCATCTCCCAAATATGATCGTATAAAAAGTCCTCTGATACAAAACTCAAAAGGGAGATATCTCCAATAAAATACATCAGTGTACAAGCTCTCAATACAAAAATATCCTCACTACATCAGTCTCTCAAACTGTAAAATAAAGTACAACTCTATACCTCACAACAAGGGTCTCTCAACAGAGGAAAAAGAAGTAAACTAATCTACTGAAGCTCTCCTCTGAAGGGGTACCGCTACACTCCAACGACGGGTAGGGAACTAGCTCGCGACTCCCTCGCCCGGTCAGAAGGATCAGCAACTGGAGCACAGGAACAGGAGTAGAAGTCCCTGGGAAAAAAAGACACCACGACGGGTGTGAGAACTACTTCCCACAGTAGTTCTCAGTGGGTGCCGTCAACAAGCCCAACGGTCTGCCCACTAAGTCTACTAGAGGCAAAAGATAACAGTGCAATGAAATCTGAACAAGAAAAGCTGGAGCTACTCTACAGCTACCATGCCTCTATCTAGACGCTCAAAAAGTGGAACAGATGAAAGTAAATGTGACCACTCGCACCCAAGGTGCTCAATCGACCCAATCGAACTGACTGCCTCATAGGGTCCAGTCAAGCCTGCGCCTGTCGACTAGGAACGCACCTGCCCACTACCACACATCCACATGAGGACGGGATTTACGTGGGGCGTCCTGTCCGACTAACTCAGCCCTCGCGCAAAATTGCCTTAACAGGCCCATCATCGCATACACTGCGGAAAACTGCCTCAACAGGCCAACCATCGCATCCACTGCGGCATCTCAGGGGGGCGCGACCCCAACTGAGGAAAACGGCGCGGCATAGAGTATCAAACATTGGCATATGCAGGCTATAGTCAAAATCCACGCTCACTCTCAGAACGGAAGGACTCAAGATCCCCAAATATTACGCACAACAGTCGGAGCACTCTCGACGACTCAGCTGATCAGCTGACACGAAACACGAGACACTAGCCTCTCCAACAGCTCGCAGCACAAAGCACACTGGCTGGAGGTACTCCACAGCCAGGAACGACCCACAACTCAGGCTAACAATACAGGTCGGACAACACTCAACGACCTGGGACCACCGTCAACCCCAACGGTTCCCAACAACACAGACCGGAAGATACTCGACGGCCCGGGACTACCGTCTGCTCAACGGCTCCCTCCTACGACAGCACACAGGGATACAAGACCTCCCGGGACTACCGTTTACCCAAACGGCTCCCGGCACAGATAAGCGACCCACTACAACTACCAGACTCCACTCTGCTCCCAAGCACGAGTGCAAATGCATCCCACACTAAAAGAATGTCCCGACCTCTCGGGCCACTACCCGGGCGAGGATAACACTATGTCCAGGAATAGAAAAACAGTGTGGGTGTCTAAACATAAATAACCCTAGCCCAAGTGAGGGTTTTCTACTGGTCTGGTTACACATGCAACATATGACGGAGGTGCTAGGTCAAGTTCCAAGATAACTATATTAACAGATGATAAAAGGAATAACAATTCCTACAATCTAGCATGCTACACAAGAAAATAAACTATCATGCATAGTCCTACATCAGTAGAATTACTGTACAGTCCATAAAACTTGGAGATAAGGCCAACCACCTCGATTTGCCACCAATTGCTCGTAGACACTTGCAATTGGCCTCCACGCGATCCGCACGCAAAACGATGCCCGCTGCCAGAGTCCGCACGCAAAACGGAGCACGCCGCTGAAGTCCGCACGCAAAATAGAGTCCGCACGCAAAACGGAGCACGGTGTCGGAGTCCCCACGCAAAACGGTGCACGGTGGCGGAGTCCGCACGCAAAATGGAGCACGCCGTCGGGGTCTGCACGCAACACGGTGCAGCAAAACACGGTCCCTAAAACAGAAAGAGCTAGGGGTTAAACTCAAAGTCCAAAAGAACGCCCCAAACTGCGCAAAAACACCGTAAAATTAACACACGGGACCAACCTCTACTGCGCCGCGCCGCCCAACTGCTCCGTTGGAAAACCTCGCGCGCTCCACGCGGCCCACGACGCACCGCCGCACCACCCATAATCCTCTCCCTCACACCCTCTCGCTCTCGGTTGGAGAAGAAAGGAAAAGAAGAGGAGAAAAAATGGTGTGCGGGGGAGAAAGAAGAAGAAGAAGAGAAGGAAGAGAAGAGGGGGTGGTCCACGGCACATGGTCCACGGTACACCGGCCAATGGGGAGCCTCCAGCCGGCGGTCCACAGCACATGGGCGGTGCACCAGGCCCAGGCGCGCGTGCGCCGCGCCACGTGGCCGCGCCCCTGCGCGCCACGCGGCCGCGCAACCCGCGCGCCACACGGGCGCGTGACACCGCGCCCGCGCAGGCAGGGGACACGGGCGCGCCACACGGGCGCGCGCCCCCGCGCGACCGAGCGGGCGCCAGTGGGGCCCCGCCACGTGGCGGCCCCCGCGCGCCCCACCCCGCGCATGCGGGCGCGCTTCCCCAGCGCGCCCGCGGCCCCAGCCTTGCCCACGCGTCCGTACGCGCCTCGAACCGCGCGCCAGCGCCGCCTCGGGATTCGTGCCGCGTCGCCTCGAAAAACGTGCACTTCACCCGGGCTCCAAATCAAACAAGTAAATAGTCCGTTCTCAACAATTTCGCGCGCTGAATCCAAAAACGATGTCCGTTTCTCCAAATTCTCAACCAAAAAATTGCCGAAGGCTTCCGGAGGGGTGATCTTTAATCCAAACTTCTCCCTGAGTCCAAATTTGACATCCGCGTCGCGCGAAATCACTTCTAAACACTCGACGGGTCCTCCAATTCCCACGTGATCCCTTTTTAAGCCCGATATCCATCACTTGTGTCCAAATTGCGCACAAACACCACCGACACACCATGCAGGCCTCGAGTGATGCAAACTAAATCCCAAATTGCACCACAAATTCATTTCTCGGGCCCGACACGCGCACAAACACTCCCAAAGGCCACTAATCCGACAGTAATCTCTTAAGTGGGGATTCGGGTCCTCACATCCTCCCCCACTAAAAGAAAGTTTCGTCCTCGAAACTAGCTCAAGTCCACCAGGAGTCACAAATACCACGGTTTGGTATCCATCAATACCCCTCTAGCTCCCGAAACACCACTCGCTCCCCGTGATTACTCCTCAACAACAACAACAACAACAAGTATGGCACGGCCCGATGTGCAATTCTCTCATCTCTCGAGCCAGATATTGCAAAGGGCGTCCCTCGCACTCCAACAATCACAGATCTCAAAGGGGCAAGTCAATCACGGGCGAGGAAAAACACATCACTCCTGAGCTGAGACGTGAAATACCAAAGGGGCTCCAATAAAAGGCTGGGGGAAACAAAAATAACCACTAGTGCAACACGCACCAAACCACATCATGGTGCCAACCTCAACAAGGCGACCCGAAGCATACCCACACATTCATCCAATAAGGAAAGGAATCCAATAAGCTGGGGTCTTCACTCAGTTACTTCCCGATCCAAAACCACCCGAGTGGACTACTCAACCGCAGGCTACCCTCAAAAGGGATCCTCAAGAGACACAATCTCATGCCGCAGTTGGTCACTCAACATGCTATCATAACCCCAACGGACCCCCGGGTCGAAGTCGATCCCTCATCTAATAAAGAACACCCGGACGGGGACCAAACCGTCCGTGAACGGGACTGAAAACTGGCTCGCAAGGCGATCATAAAGCTGATGCCCAAACTCGCGGTCAAAAGTACGAACCATCAACGACAATCCGCGCAAAACCCACTCAAGATGCTGAAAACTGTAGTCTCCACTGGTGCCGCATGGCAGAAACTGTAAACTGAAGCTGAAAACTTAATCTATCATAGTAGAGAAGAGAAATGCTGAGAAATCAGAACTGGTAGCCAAGCAGGCATGGCCTACGCCCAGGTATATCAATCAAAGCTGGAAATAATAGGCATACTGAAAGGCTCAACTGTGGGATCCAAGCTGCCTACAAAACAGCGGTTAGTCCTGCCACAATATTCATAGGGTTGGACAATGAAGCGCGGACCGAAGATCAACCCACGGTAACTCCACCGCCACTAAGGGAGGCATCACTAAAACACGCAAAACTGTCTCCCAACACTGGAAATACTAGCATTGGCGCTGGTATCAGTCTCATTAAAGTAACCACCTGGTAACTCGGCCAGGGCATGTACCCACCTGGTAACTCGGCCAGGGGTATGTACCCACCTGGTAACTCGGCCAGGGGCATGTATCCATCTGGTAGTACGGCCAGAGGTATGTATCCACCTGGTAACTCGGCCAGGGGTACGTGCCCACCTGGTAACTTGGCCAGGGGCAATGTATCCATCTGGTAGCTCGGCCAGTGGAAAGTATCCTCCTGGTAACTCGGCCTGGAAAAAGTGTCCTCCTGTAACTCGGCCAGAGCATGTGCCCACCTGGTAACTCGGCCAGGGGCAATGTATCCATCTGGTAGCTCGGCCAGTGGAAAGTATCCTCCTAGTAACTCGGCCAGGGAAATATGTCCTCATGATAACTCGGTCAGGGAAAATGCCCTCCTGGTAACTCGGCCAAGGGCATGTATCCATCTGGTAGCTCGGCCAGTGGAAAGTATCCTCCTGGTAACTCAGCCAGGGAAAAGTGTCCTCCTGGTAACTCGGCCAGGGCATGTGCCCACCTGGTAACTCGGCCAGGGGCAATGTATCCATCTGGTAGCTCGGCCAGTGGAAAGTATCCTCTTGGTAACTCGGCCAGGGAAATGTGTTCTCCTGGTAACTCGGCCAGGAAAAATGCCCTCCTGGTAACTCGGCCAGGGGCATGTATCCATCTGGTAGCTCGGCCAGTGGAAAGTATCCTCCTGGTAACTCAGTCAGGGAAAAGTGTCCTCCTGGTAACTCGGCTAGGGCATGTGCCCACCTGGTAACTCGGCCAGGGGCAATGTATCCATCTGGTAACTCGGCCAGTGGAAAGTATCCTCCTGGTAACTCGGCCAGGGAAAAGTGTCCTCCTGGTAACTCGGCCAGGGAAAATGCCCTCCTGGTAACTCGGCCAGGGGCATGTATCCATCTGGTAGTTCAGCCAGTGAAAAGTATCCTCCTGGTAACTCAGCTAGGGAAAAGTATCCTCCTGGTAACTCGACCAGGGAAGATGCCCTCCTGGTAACTCGGCCAGGGGCATCAAAATACAACTATGCGTCCGGAGCGAATACCCATCGAGTATAGAACGTGTCTCATCAAAAAGTGCACGCAGGCTAAATCCCACGATCGACCTGATCAGAAAACTCGTATACTCCAGTGACGCTACTAACACTCATGTCCAAGTCGGAACAACAACCCTCGACTAACATCTGATAAAGCCCCGCGAAAATCCCGTACCCTCGGCAAGCCCCGATGTAACACATACTAAAGGAAACATAATTTAAGGGCCAATTCCTGAAGAAAAGGGCTTTGCGTAAATATAAAAGTGGCCCGGGATTCCCACGACTTACCACGACTGTCCAGCAGTTATCCGATTTAAAAAGATAGCAAAAGGGACACGATACCTTTGCATTCGGAAGCAATAAGGGCATTCCGTAATTTTTCTGGAGGAAACCAACCCACCGAGCCTGCTCAATCGCTGCATCTAACGTCGGCACACGCCGAGAATACACCAAGTGATAGATATTCCAATGCAGTCCTTTCTCAACTAGCTCAACCTTCTGGGCCTCATTCAGGCGACATGGGGTACACCGCTCAACAATCACAAAACTCGCGAACATACTCCTGAAGAGGTCGACTCCCCTGCTGCAGGCATCTAAGATCTCCTTCCAGTTTCTGCTTACACTGTCAGGAATGAAGGCCCTGAGCAGCAAAGCACGAAACTCGCTCCAAGTCAACAACTGCGCTCCCGGTGGTCCAACAGGACGAACTCGACGCCACCAAATCTCGACGTCCTTTTCCAAAAAAGTGCGATGCCAAGTGCACCTGATGCTTCTCCATTACTGCTATCCAGTTTTCAGCCTCCCATGGCTCCAAGCTCAATCCTGCCAATCAGGGTGGATCAGACTGCCGGGACTGGCTCAAACGACCGATGATGTCCCAAAGTTCATCTACTATCCGCAATCCACCCTACTTCGATGCCTCGGCACTACTCGTCAACACGAAGGGGCTGCTCGCTCCATCGGTGCAACGGATACAACTAAATATACCACTACATAGGAAGAAAGTGCTGGAGGACTCTCAAGTGGTACTGCAACTAGCTGTGCTCTCTGCTCCAACAAGCGCATCAAACGTTCCATGGCTTCCTCCAGGCATCGGACAGCCTCCGACATCGGTGCCATCAGGGTCCATAACTCCTGGGTCTCGCTCTTGTTACGGAATTTGAGTTGGCGTATTTCGTGAAAGTGTTAAGTCTTGAAGATTGAAGATGAAAGAACTTTGGATCATATACCTCAATCTCAAGAAAGAAGAATTCAAAAGGATCAGGTATGTTTAACTAAAGATTAATGGTGATCCGAATACTTCTTGTAGTGTATGTTGGGTTTAGGTTAATAAGGATCTAATAGGGGAAAAAACACCTAGAGGGGGGTGAATAGGTGTAAACAATAAACACTCAAAAAATCATTGTGCGATAAAACCCAATGCGGAAAAATAAAAGAACACACAAGATTTTTACGTGGAAAAACTCCAAACCGGAGTAAAAAACCACGGGACCGATAACACGGCGAAATCCACTAGAATTAACACACGTACAAGGTGATATAACGTACTCACAGACGACTCAACCTTTTACCATACGCCCCTAGTCGATCTTCCCGCTCGCTCCACGACGCTTCTCGAATCCACGATCCGCGCCCAACGCTGAATCCACAGCGTCCAACGTCGAGTCCACGACGTCCAACCGAATCCACGGTCTTCACCCAATGGTACGCTTCGAATCCACGAACGCACCTCGCTCCGAATCCACGAGAGCGATAACACCTTGAATCCACAAGGCCACGCGAGTCCACGCGCCGATTTTGGGTAAATCGTTGTTTGTTTGGGTGGTGATGATCCGCCGAATACTTAGATCAAGAGTAGATCGGAAATACCATCTAAGTATTCATTAGTTTGATTCTACTCAAGATGTGAGTATGAAAACCTAGAATCAAACTAATCAATATAGATGAAGAAACATAGAATAATCTATTGATTTCCTTTCTTCTCTATATGTGGATCTAAGGCCGTATAAAATGATATTTGAAAATGACGGCTCTATTTGGATGCCCCTAGAAAATGACCATAGGGTCTATTTATAGGTTAGAAACCCTAGGAAGAATATTCGGATCAAAAACAAACTTTTCTGGAAAGTTTTACCGACGGCGATCCGGATTGGATAAGCCACGATCCGGATCGCAGACGCACAGAATGCAGTTTCCAGAAAATCACCTGTTCGGGATCCGGATCATAATCCACGATCCGGATCGTTCATACATTTTCACAAAACATCCCATTCGGGATCCGGATTGTACAAGCTGTGATCCGGATTGCAGCAATGTATGAACGAACACCTTTCGGGATCCGGATTGAAAGTCCACGATCCGGATCCTGAACATGTCCCATGTCCAGTTTTTGATGAATAAGCAATTAAAACCTCTTCCAGGTGTTTCTACACTATAAGAAGTATTCGGATCATCAAAATTATTTAGTTAAACGTACCTGATCCTTTTGAATTCTTCTTTCTTGAGATTGAGGTATACGATCCAAAGTTTCTTCATCTTCAATCTTCAAGACTTAATACATTCACGAAATACGCCAACTCAAATTCCGTAACAATCTCCCCCTTTGGCGGTTTCGTGACAAAACACAAATCCACAAAGAAAATTCAAAAAGATATTTTTGTTGCTATCACCATACAACAAAAATTTACAAAAGAGTTCCAGAAATTAAAAACATGAGATAAACTCCTAAGACAGACTCTAGACTTAGACATCTGTAATCTCTGCACACAGAAAACATTCTTGACAAACAAAATCGTTAGATACCTCAAGAATTGGAACATACAAAACCAAGTACAGAGATAGAGTTTATCTCATCATGACATTTAAAAGAATCAGATATGTGAAAGAAACATAGTTAAAACCAACATATCTTCTAAGCAGTTGAAAACCAAATGTCAAAGTATGTTAGTCCAACATCAACTTGTTAGTCATATTACATGCCCAAATAGTTAGTCGAATAGTTAGTATAGAAGCATGTCACAAATCACAAAAGAAAACCAAAGTTGAGTTGAATTCATACTTACCTTGATATCATCGATATTCACAATCATGTTCATTCATACTTACCTTGATTCATCATTGCACAATCATGTTCAAAGTTCATTCATCATTGTTCATTGTTTTCGCTAACTCTCTCCCCCTTTTTGTCACAAAAACAAGCCAAAACGTAGCATGAGCTACAATATGTAAGGAGAGTAACAAAAAATAGAGTTCTAAAAATATGCACAAACTGAGAACTAAACTAAGGAGTAAAGAAAAACAATGTTCTGAGAACTAAGAACCCAAACTAAGGTGACCAATTCTGTTGCTCAATCTGAAGACTCAGAACTAGTACAGCTCAGCTTGCTTTTTCTTGATCTTCTTGTGTTCAGAGGAGATTTGCTGAAGCTCTCTCGATATTCTTTCATGTGTAGTAGAGATTCTTTGTTGTTCCTGACGAATCGATTCCAATATCTCTGTCTCAGTTGTCCGTGTCTTTGAATAAGATGAACGCTGTCTAGATGCAGATGGTGCATCAGGTCCTGCAGTCCATGGTGATTCAGTTTGCAAAATTCCAGAAAGTGAGCGTGCTCTGGTTAGAGGCCCACTCTGCTGGCTTGTACTTCTTTGAACACTTTTCCTTCTTGTATATTGTATGGTCGTGGAGGCAGATTTCATAAGTCTCTTCCCTTTGGTGAACTTCCTTTCTTCTTCATCAATTTTTCTTGAACATCCTTAAAGAATTCGTCCCATTCTTCACTATTGTAATCCGAGCTGTCTTCATTGGCTCCTTCCGTTTGTCTCCAGTTGAGACGCCTGGTTCTTCTTTAACAGATGAACCCCCAGGCACCATTGTGACCAGCAAGATGATCAACCAGGAGAATGCCATTGATTCTAGTGCTTTGAGTTTAAGAAAGTGTCCTGTGAAAACCAACTCAAGAACATATGAAAAATTGTCAATTTTGAAAAATTTGAAAACATTGTACCTAGACAATCATAATCATGTAGAGAAGCCAAGAATCAAATTAGTTTTCCAAAAAGAATTTTAAAAATAGATCAATTCCATGATTTACAAAAATTCCTCTTTTATGCCCTAAAACCGAATTTTTAGAAATCGAAGCCTAAAAACGTTAATCAAGTGAAATCCCAGCATAAAAGCAAAACTAATTGACCCAGAGTTCTTATTTCAAAAGAAATTTGATCAAAAACCATTCACAAACGAAAAAATTCCAACTTTTCAACTCACGTTTGATGAAAAAACAGAAAAACTGTGAAAAACCGAGTTTTGATCATGAAAACTTACTTGAATCCGAAGAACTTTGAGTTTTGAAGCACCAAGAAGCAAGAAATCTAGAGAGAGAAACTCTAGAAGCTTGAAAACCAGAAATTAGGGTAAAGAAATCTCGAATCTGAAAGTTTCTATAGAACCCTAGCCGTGATCCGGATCGGCCGAGAATGTGATCCGGATCGGCTACCCGCAGGAAAAATCCTGCGTTCGGGATCCGGATCACTTGCCCGATCCGGATCGGCTACACCTTTTTCTTCAGAAAAATTAAGAAAAATACAATAAAATCCAGAAAAAGTATGTAAGCACTTTACCATGTCAACTTTAAACAAATGACATCGTTTCATACAACAAGAAATAGATTATGAAAAATCTATCAAAAATATCCAAAAATGAAACGAAAATTTACGAAAGTTAAAACACTTAAAGTTGAACAACTTCAATTACATCTATCCTGATCTTATGTGTAATGCCTTTATCAAATCATCAATTTCAGTAAAGAAAATGAAGTACCAAGATCAATAGATGTTTGAAATCCCAGATAAGTTAGATAATATATCTAGACAATCTGTTGAAGGAGTGGCTCTTTGAGCATCTTAATCAAAAATCCCACCTTATACCAACCATGAAATACGACTGAGTCAAGTATTTCAATATGAGTTTTATCAACAATTTTTCAAACAAAAGTTTGCTTTTCATTCATGGAGTATCTTTTTCTTTCATTTTCTCCATGTGGTGGTAGTTTTCACACTCCTCATTGGGATGTAACTCTTTCCACATCTTTTGAGCATTTCACATTTCATTGACTCCCCCTCAATTGGCTATCAATTATTTAATATATAAAGTATTCAACCAAACCATTGATCTCGAATTCATACTCGACTAAGCAATCAAATATGATAATGACTATACCAAGAGATCATTGAGAGAGAAATTGACTTTGATCACTTAAAGATGGTTTAATTAACGTAAATGATCATTGCAACATTGAAATATTATGACATCAAAAGCATAATAAATTTCTAAATGCATAAAAGGATGCAATTAAAGTCAATTATGATTTATGCTCAATTAGTGTGCTATGTACAGAACATAGATAAAGAACAAAACAAAAACAAGAAAAAAACAAAACCTAATCTAAGCAAAGGTTTCAAAAGAGTTTATTTCAAGGAAAGCATGCCAATTGCTTTACGCAAGTGAATAAAACGTTTTTGATCCAAAGGTTTTGTTAAGATGTCGGCTAATTGATCCTCAGTTGAAATATATGACAGTTGAAGAATGTTTGATTCAACTAGCTCTCTAAGAAAATGATATCTAAGTTCAATATGTTTTGTTCTAGAGTGCAACACAGGGTTTTTAGAAATGTTAATAGCACTAGTGTTGTCACATAAAATGGTTACCGAAGATGTTGAAATTCGGAAATCGCTCAACACGCTTTTCATCCAAATCAATTGGGTTGAACAACTTCCTGCAGAAATGTACTCCGCTTCGGCAGTCGAGAGTGCTATGCAGTTCTGCTTTTTACTGTGCCATGCAACAAGGCAGTGGCCAAGATAGAAGCATGCACCACTCGTGCTTTTCCGGTCATCCACCGATCCAGCCCAATCGGCATCTGAGTATCCAACAATATCCAAAGTCGTTCCCATAGGATACCAAATTCCGAAATTGATTGTACCTTTGATATACCGGATGATCCGTTTCACCGCTTTCAGGTGAACCTCCTTCGGTGCTGATTGATATCTCGCACAAATCCCAACACTGAAGGATATATCCGGGCGACTAGCCGTGAGATATAGTAGACTTCCAATCATACTGCGGTACAGTTTCTCGTCTACATTCTCACTTTGTGATTCACTTCCAAGTCCCTTATGGCTAGTTCCCATTGGAGTCGGAAAATCTTTAGAATTTTCAAGATCAAACTTTTTGACCAACTCCAGTGCATACTTGGATTGACACAAGTGAATTCCTTCATCGTTTTGTTTAACTTGTAATCCAAGAAAATAATTCAATTCGCCCATCATGGACATCTCAAATTCGCTTTCCATGGTCTCCGCGAATTTAGAAGCATCATTATCTCTCGTTGCTCCAAAAACAATGTCATCGACATAGATTTGAGCAACTATGAAATTGTTTTGATAATGCTTCACAAAGAGAGTCCTGTCAGCTCCCCCTCGAGTGTAGCCCTTTTCCAAAAGGTGCTTTGTCAACCTTTCGTACCATGCTCGCGGTGCTTGTTTCAGACCGTAAAGAGCCTTTTTCAGTCGAAAAACATGGTTAGGTAGTTTATGATCCACAAAACCTTTCGGTTGAGCTACATAAACTTCCTCATTTAAAAATCCATTTAAAAAGGCGCTCTTAACGTCCATTTGAAATAATCTGATTTTAAAATGACAAGCGATCGCAAACAATATACGAATGGACTCGAGTCTAGCTACAGGGGCGAAAGTTTCATCAAAGTCTATACCTTCTACTTGAGAATAGCCTTGAGCAACTAACCTTGCTTTGTTCCTGATGATAGTACCTTCTTCGTTTTTCTTGTTCTTGAAGATCCATTTGGTACCTATCACATTGTGTTGCTTCGGAGGCTTCGTCAGTTCCCAGACTTTGTTTCGCTCGAATTGATGGAGCTCTTCCTGCATTGCTTTAATCCAATAATCATCTTGGAGAGCTTCATCAACATTCCTTGGTTCGATTTGAGATACATAGCATGCAAATCCGCAAACCAATTGTCTCCGTGTTCTAACTCCTTCTTGTGGATCTCCAATTATGTTCGATTCAGGGTGATCCTTGGAGATGCGTAACGTTTGAGGTAGAGGAGTAGGCGGAGGTACACGAGATGATTCCTGCACATCACATGAGCTTGAAGAACCGTTAGATGCATCAACATTATTATCGAAAGAATTGTTAGAAGAAGATGCATTAGCAGGTGTATCATCATCAAGAGAGATATCGAGGGTAGATTTTTCAGATTCAAAATGAAAAGCTTCATCTACCTTAACATTTATCGATTCTACGATCGTCTTAGATTCTAAGTTAAAAACTCGATATGCTCTACTGTTTGTAGAATAACCTAAGAAAATCCCTTCGTCACTTCGAGAGTCAAATTTTCCAAGATTTTCGCGATCACGCAAAATAAAACACCGACTCCCAAAATGCGAAAATATTTGATGTTAGGTTTTCTACAAAACCATAGTTCATATGGTGTATTAAAAGTCCCCGGGCGCAAATACACTCGATTGATAACATAGACAGCAGTGTTCACCGCTTCAGCCCAAAAATATAAAGGTAAGTTCCGGCTATGAAGCATAACACGTGCCATCTCCTGTACGACCCTGTTTTTGCGCTCGACTACACCATTTTGTTGAGGTGTGTAAGGTGCAGAGAATTCATGTTTAATGCCGTTAGAAGAGCAAAAATCAATGAATTTGGAATTTATGAATTCCCCACCTCTATCACTCCTAACTCGAGTAATCCTTTCATTCTTTTCAATCATAATACGATTGCAGATTTCGAGAAAAGAATCAAAAGTATCAGCTTTTTCTTTTAGAAAGGCTACCCAAGTATATCTAGAAAATCATCAACCAACAAAAAATATACCATTTACCTCCCAGAGATGGTTGACGAGTTGGCCCCATTAAGTCCATATGCAAAAGTTCCAAAGGCCGTTTTGTACCTATGTGGTTCAAATTCTTGTGTGCAGTCCTAGACTGTTTTCCCTTTTGGCAACCGCCACACACAAGGTTTTGTTCAAAAGAAAGTTTCGGAACCCCCTTGACCACATCTTTATTTGAAATTCTAGCAAGTTCCTTAAAGTTTATGTGACCTAGCCTTTCATGCCAAAGTGTTTCATTTTTCAAAGATGCTAGGTTACATTTTTCAGAAATCTTAGAAGGAACTACATAACAGTTGTTTTCTGATCTAACCCCCTTTAAAAAGAAAGCATGGTTCAAGTCAGTTACAGTGCATTTATCAGATGAAAAATTAACTGAATAACCACTATCACACAGTTGACTTATGCTTATGAGGTTAGTCTTAAGGCCATGAACAAATAATACATTATCTAGAACCGGGCCATCTGGAATAGCTACCGTTCCCTTTCCAACAATTTTGGAAGACCGACCATCTCCGAAAACAACAAGTCCTCCGGAGTTTTTCTCAAATGTTTGAAAACAGTTTTTATCGCCGGTCATATGACGGGAACACCCGCTATCCAGGTACCAAGACGAACTATCATATGCATGCAAAGAAACATTGGTAGCAAGACAGGGAAAGATTTCACCTTTGCGCACCCAAACCTTTTTGGAGTGCGTCGGTAATGGTCGTGAAGTTGATTTCCTAGGTGAGAGCGTCTTGCTTGAAGAATTGCTGCTCCTTGATGATGTCGTCTTGAGCGGTGTACTACCAAGGCTCTTTTCCTTCAATTTGATTGGAGTTGTTTCCCGAGGAATAGCCCTTTTGGTAGTTGTTGCAAGATGTTCTTGAGGTGTGCGTTTGGCTCCAGTCTTGCAATTTCTTCTTATGTGCCCTGAAATGCCACAACGAAAACATACCTTGGATCTTGTCGATTCCGAAGAAGATGTAGTAGGTTCGTTGTCGTTGCTTGTCGTGAACACCGGTGTCGGAGGAGGAGATACCGACTGAGGCACAAATACTGTACCACTCGAACTTGGAATGTCTCCAGTTTGAGTGTATCCGAGGCCGAACTTGTTTCTTTGACCGAGACCAAGAAGTCTGTCCAACTTACTCCTTCCAGAAGAAAATCTCTGTAAGTCATCCTTTAGTTGGCGTATGGTCTCCGTCATTTCCAATTTTTCCTGTCGGGCCTCGCCGTTGAGCTTCAAGAAGTAATTCGCTTTGTTCACCATGTCTATATAACTCTTCTCGAAATGCTCATTGGACTCTTGAAGGGAAACATTTGTCTTAATCAGATTGTCCCTTTCCACTTCAAGATCGGTTGAGATAGAGGTTACTCTTTTTACTTCATCTTCAAGATCCAGTAATCTCTCTTTCAACCCCTTGTTTTGTTTAGCCAGTTTCTTTGAATCCCTCAAAAGCTTATGGTAGGCTAAAACAAAATCTTCACCTTCCGAATTATCTGATTCATCGTCCGTTGCAATCTTTTCCACAGTGGAGTTGGACAATGACTCGGATGTACTTGCCATTAAGCACATGAAGGGAGAAGATGTAGTGGACGCGTGGAAAGCTGTCGCGTTGTCTTCTTCATCACTTGACGATGACTCATTTGACGTGGAGTTGTCATCCCAAGTAACTACTTGCATCGCCTTCTTCTTTGCCGGATTCTTGTTGGGACATTCCGTTGCTATGTGGCCGTAGCCTCGACATTTGAAACACTGAACTTGTCCCTCAGAACTTTTCTTATCCTTTGAGAAGTTCTCTTGGCTTCTTGACTTGTAACTTGAAGGACCCTTGCCTTTCTTCGACTTTCCGAAGGATTGAGTTTTGCTTGAATTTCCCCTTCGAAAGTTGCGGCGAAACTTCCTTGTCAAGAGAGCGAGCTGCTTCTCAAAGTCCTCCATAGAAATGTTCTCGTCGTCGTCCGAGGAGGATGAATCCGCGTCTTCTTCTTTAGTTGATTTCAATGCGTAACCTGAAGACTTAGAAGAGGATGCCTTTCCAGAAGAATAGTTAGTAGGAAAAGTCATTTCATAAGTTTGTAAAGCACCTACTAATTCTTCTACACGCATTTCGTCCGGGTGTTTAATTGTTTCAATGGCTGCAACCTTCGGGCGAAATCGTTCAGGAAGAGTTCTTAGAATTTTTCTTACAACTTTAAATTCTGGAATCTTCTCTCCCAAGTTAGCACATGAGTTCACGATGTCTTGCAATCGTGTGTAATAGTCAGTGAAGGATTCATTCTCTGCCATAGAGATAGAGTCAAACTTGCTCGTGAGCATTTGCAGTTTCTGAATCTTCACTAAGTTAGTTCCCTCATGCGTAACTTGAAGAACATCCCAGATTTCTTTCGCAGTCTCACATGCCGAGACGCGAGAGAACTCAGTTTGTGACAAAGCATTAAATAGAGCATTAATCCCTTTGCCATTGTAAGAAGATAAGTCTATCTCTTCCTTGGTCCATTTCGACCTAGGTTTTAAGGTGCGAACATCATCTAAAATTTCAGTTGGATTAGACCATCCTAATTCAATTGATTGCCACACCCTTTCGTCGATGGAAATTAAGAAAGCTTTCATCCGTACTTTCCAGTACGCATAATTTGTTCCATCAAAGAAAGGGGGTCGATTGATGTTTCCACCTTCAACCATTGTTTACAACCCTATTCCCGCTCTGATACCACTTGTTGGGTTTAGGTTAATAAGGATCTAATAGGGGAAAAAACACCTAGAGGGGGGTGAATAGGTGTAAACAATAAACACTCAAAAAATCATTGTGCGATAAAACCCAATGCGGAAAAATAAAAGAACACACAAGATTTTTACGTGGAAAACTCCAAACCGGAGTAAAAAACCACGGGACCGATAACACGGCGAAATCCACTAGAATTAACACACGTACAAGGTGATATAACGTACTCACAGACGACTCAACCTTTTACCATACGCTCCTAGTAGATCTTCCCGCTCGCTCCACGACGCTTCTCGAATCCACGATCCGCGCCCAACGCTGAATCCACAGCGTCCAACGTCGAGTCCACGACGTCCAACCGAATCCACGGTCTTCACCCAATGGTACGCTTCGAATCCACGAACGCACCTCGCTCCGAATCCACGAGAGCGATAACACCTTGAATCCACAAGGCCACGCGAGTCCACGCGCCGATTTTGGGGTAAATCGTTGTTTGTTTGGGTGGTGATGATCCGCCGAATACTTAGATCAAGAGTAGATCGGAAATACCATCTAAGTATTCATTAGTTTGATTCAACTCAAGATGTGAGTATGAAAACCTAGAATCAAACTAATCAATATAGATGAAGAAACATAGAATATTTCTATTGATTTCCTTTCTTCTCTATATGTGGATCTAAGGCCGTATAAAATGATATGTGAAAATGACGGCTCTATTTGGATTCCCTAGAAAATGACCATAGGGTTTATTTATAGGTTAGAAACCCTAGGAAGAATATTCGGATCAAAAACAAACTTTTCTGGAAAGTTTTACCGACGGCGATCCGGATTGGATAAGCCACGATCCGGATCGCAGACGCACAGAATGCAGTTTCCAGAAAATCACCTGTTCGGGATCCGGATCATAATCCACGATCCGGATCGTTCATACATTTTCACAAAACATCCCATTCGGGATCCGGATTGTACAAGCTGTGATCCAGATTGCAGCAATGTATGAACGAACACCTTTCGGGATCCGGATTGAAAGTCCACGATCCGGATCCTGAACATGTCCCATGTCCAGTTTTTGATGAATAAGCAGTTAAAACCTCTTCCAGGTGTTTCTACACTATAAGAAGTATTCGGATCATCAAAATTATTTAGTTAAACGTACCTGATCCTTTTGAATTCTTCTTTCTTGAGATTGAGGTATACGATCCGAAGTTTCTTCATCTTCAATCTTCAAGACTTAATACAATCACGAAATACGCCAACTCAAATTCCGTAACAGTGTAGAAACACCTGGAAGAATTCTTAACTGCATAAAAATCAAAAACTGGTGTTCGAACAGGTTCAGGATCCGGATCAGAGCCAGTGATCCGGATCCCGAAGGTTGTTGCTTCATACAATACTTCAATCCGGATCCTAGAAGATTGTGATCCGGATCCCGAATGTTATGTTTTCCAAATTGTATGAACGATCCGGATCAGGCAATCCGATCCGGATCCCGAACCCTTGGATTTCTGGAATCGTCAATCTCTTTACGACGATCCGGATCACAGTAACCCCGATCCGGATCGCCGTCCGTAAAAATTTCCAGAAACGGTTGTTTTTGATCCGTATCTTCTTCCATTGGTTTCTAACCTATAAATAGACCCTATGATTCATTTTTTAGGGTTATGATTCAGAAGAAGAAAAAAGAGGAAAGGATTTTAATTGGTAAAACATAGAAAAAATATTACCGAAAGAGAAAGATCCACATATAGAGAAGAAAGGAAATCAATAGATTAATTCTATGTTTCTTCATCTATATTGATTGATTTGATTCTAGGTTTTCCATACTCAGATTTTGAGTAGAATCAAATCAATGAATACTTAGATGGTATTTCCGATCTATTTCTAATCTAAGTATTCGGCGGATCATCACCACCCAAAAAACAACGATTTACCCTAAATCGGCGCGTGGACTCGCGTGGCCTTGTGGATTCAAGGTGCAACCGCTCTCGTGGATTCGGAGCGAGGTACGTTCGTGGATTCGAAGCGTGCTACTGGGTGAAGACCGTGGATTCGGTCGGACGTCGTGGACTCGACGTTGGACGCTGTGGATTCAGCGTTGGGCGCAGATCGTGGATTCGAGAAGCGTCGTGGAGCGAGCGGAGAAGATCTACTAGGAGCGTATGGTAAAAGGTTGAGTCGTCTGTGAGTACGTTATATCACCTTGTACGTGTGTTAATTCTAGTGGATTTCGCCGTGTTATCGGTCCCGTGGTTTTTTACTCCGGTTTGGAGTTTTTCCACGTAAAAATCTTGCGTGTTATTTTTTTTTCCGCATTGGGTTTTATTGCGCAATGATTTTTTGAGTGTTTATTGTTTACACCTATTCACCCCCCTCTAGGTGTTTTTTTCCCTATTTAGATCCATATTAGTATAACCCAACAAGTGGTATCAGAGCGGGAATAGGGTTGTAAACAATGGTTGAAGGTGGAAACATCAATCGACCCCCTTTCTTTGATGGAACAAATTATGCGTACTGGAAAGTACGGATGAAAGCCTTTTTAATTTCCATCGACGAAAGGGTGTGGCAATCAATTGAATTAGGATGGTCTAATCCAACTGAAATTATTTCTGATGTTCGCACCTTAAAACCTAGGTCGAAATGGACCAAGGAAGAGATAGATTCATCTTCTTACAATGGCAAAGGGATTAATGCTCTATTTAATGCTTTGTCACAAACAGAGTTCTCTCGCGTCTCGGCATGTGAGACTGCGAAAGAAATCTGGGATGTTCTTCAAGTTACGCATGAGGGAACTAACCTTGTGAAGATTCAGAAACTGCAAATGCTTACGAGCAAGTTTGACTCTATTTCTATGGCAGAAATGAATCTTTCACTGACTATTACACACGATTGCAAGACATCGTAAACTCATGTGCTAACTTGGGAGAGAAGATTCCAGAATTTAAAGTTGTAAGAAAGATTTAAGAACTCTTCCTGAACGATTTCGCCCGAAGGTCGCAGCCATTGAAACAATTAAACACCCGGACGAAATGCGTGTAGAAGAATTAGTTGGTGCATTACAAACTTATGAAATGACATTTCCTACTAACTATTCTTCTGGAAAGGCATCCTCTTCTAAGTCTTCAGGTTATGCATTGAAATCAACAAAGAAGAAGACGCGGATTCATCCTCCTCGGACGATGACGAGAACCTATCTATGGAGGACTTTGAGAAGCAGCTCGCTCTCTTGACAAGGAAGTTTCGCCGCAACTTTCGAAGGGGTAATTCAAGCAAAACTCCATCCTTCGGAAAGTCGAAGAAAGGCAAGGGTTCTTCAAGCTACAAGTCAAGAAAGCAAGAGAACTTCTCAAAGGATAAGAAAAGTTCAGAGGGACAAGTACAATGCTTCAAATGTCGAGGCTACGGCCACATTGCAACGGAGTGTCCCAACAAGAATCCGGCAAAGAAGAAAGCGATGCAAGTCGTTACTTGGGATGACAACTCCACGTCAAATGAGTCATCCTCAAGTGATGAAGAAGACAACGCGACAGCATTCCACGCGTCCACTACATCTTCACCCTTCATGTGCTTGATGGCAAGTACCTCCGATTCCTTGTCCAACTCCTCCCTGTTGAAAAGAACGCTACGGACAGCGAATCGAGCAATTCTGAAGGTGAAGATTTTGCTCTTGCCTACCATAAGCTTTTGAGGGATTCAAAGAAACTGGCAAAGCAAAACCGGAGTTTGAGAGAGAGATTGCAGGATCTCGAAGAAGAAGCAAAAAGGGCATCTTCTCTCTCAAACGCTCTTGAAGTGGAAAGGGATAATCTAGTCAAAGCAAATGTTTCCCTTCAAGAGGAAAATGAGCTTCTCGAGAAAGAACATACAAATTTGGTGGATAAAGCGAATTATTTCTCAAAGCTCTACGACGAGGCTCGACAGGATAAAATGGAAATGACAAAGACCATTCTCCAACTAAAGGATGACTTAAAGCGATTCTCTTCTGGAAGGAGTAAGTTGGACAGACTTCTTGGTCTTGGTCAAACAAATAAGTTCGGCCTCGGATACACTCAAACTGGAGACATTCCAAGTTCGAGTGGGACAGTATTTGTGCCTCAGTCGGTATCTCCTCCTCCGACACCGGAATTCACGACAAGCAACGACAACAAGCCTACTTCATCCTCCTCGGGATCGTCAAGATCTAAGGTATGTTTTCGTTGTGGCATTTCAGGGCACATAAGGAGAAATTGCAAGATGGGAGCCAAACGCACACCTCAAGCACCTCTTGCAATGACTACCAAAAGGGTGATTCCTCAGAAATCAATGCAAATCTTCAAAGGAAAAGAGCCTTGGTAGTTCACCGCTCAAGACGACATCATCAAGGAGCAGCAATCTTCAACAAGACGCTTTCACCTAGGCGATAACTTCACGACCATTACCGACGCATTCCAAAAAGGTTTGGGTGCGCAAAGGTGAAATTTTTCCTTGTCTTGTTACCAATGTTTCCTTGCATGCATATGATAGTTCGTCTTGGTATCTGGATAGCGGGTGTTCCCGTCACATGACCGGTGACAAAAACTGTTTTCAAACTTTGAGAAAATCTCCGGAGGACTTGTTGTTTTCGGAGATGGTCGGTCTTCCAAAATTGTTGGAAAGGGAACGGTAGCTATTCCGGATGGCCCGGTTCTGAAAAATGTGTTATTTGTCAATGGCCTTAAGACTAACCTCATAAGCATAAGTCAACTTTGTGATAATGGTTATTCAGTTAATTTTTCATCTGTAGAATGTACTGTAACTGATAAGGACCATGTTTTCTTTTTAAAAGGGGTTAGATCAGAAAACAATTGTTATGTTGTTCCTAGTAAATTTTCTGAAAAGTGTAACCTAGCTTCTTTGAAAAATGAAACACTTTGGCATGAAAGGCTAGGTCACATAAACTTTAAGGAACTTGCTAGAATTTCGAACAAAGATGTGGTCAAGGGGGTTCCTAAACTTTCTTTTGAACAAAACATTGTGTGTGGCGGTTGCCAAAAGGGAAAACAGTCTAGGACTGCACACAAGAACTTGAACCACATAGGTACAAAACGGCCTTTGGAACTTTTGCACATGGATTTAATGGGGCCAACTCGTCAACCGTCCTTGGGAGGTAAATGGTATATTTTCTTATTGGTTGATGATTTTTCTAGATATACTTGGGTAGCATTTTTAAAAGAAAAAGCTGATACTTTTGATTCTTTTCACGAGATCTGCCATCGTATTATGATTGAAAAGAATGAAAAGATTACTCGTGTTAGAAGTGATAGAGGTGGAGAATTCATAAATTCTAAATTCATTGATTTTTGCATTCAAATGGCATTAAACATGAATTCTCAGCACCCTATACACCTCAACAGAATGGTGTAGTCGAGCGCAAAAACAGGGTCGTACAGGAGATGGCTCGTGTTATGCTTCATAGCCGGAACCTACCGTTATATTTTTGGGCTGAAGCGGTGAACACGCTGTCTATGTAATTAATCGAGTGTATTTGCGCCCGGGGACTTTGAATACACCATATGAACTATGGTTTTGTAGAAAACCGAACATCAAATATTTTCGTATCTTTGGGAGTCGGTGTTTTATTTTGCGTGACCGCGAGAATCTTGGAAAATTTGACTCTCGAAGTGACGAAGGGATTTTCTTAGGTTATTCTACAAACAGCAGAGCTTATCGAGTTTTTAACTTAGAATCTAAGACGATCGTAGAATCGATAAATGTTAAAGTAGATGAAGCTTTTCACTTTGAATCTGAAAAATCTACCCTCGATATCTCTCTTGATGATGATACACCTGCTAATGCATCTTCTTCTAACAATTCTTTCGATAATAATGTTGATGCATCTAACGGTTCTTCAAGCTTATCTGATGTGCAGGAATCATCTCGTGTACCTCCGTCTACTCCTTTACCTCAAACGTTACGCATCTCCAAGGATCATCCTGAATCGAACATCATTGGAGACCCACAAGAAGGAGTTAGAACACGGAGACAATTGGTTTGCGGATTCGCATGCTATGTATCTTAATCGAACCAAAGAATGTTGATGAAGCTCTTCAAGATGACTACTGGATTGAAGCAATGCAGGAAGAGCTCCATCAATTTGAGCGAAACAAAGTCTGGGAATTAACGAAGCCTCCGAAGCAACACAATGTGATAGGGACCAAATGGATTTTCAAGAACAAGAAAAATGAAGATGGTACTATCATCAGGAACAAAGCAAGGTTAGTTGCTCAAGGCTACTCTCAAGTAGAAGGTATAGACTTTGATGAAACTTTCGCCCCTGTAGCTAGACTCGAGTCCATTCGTATCTTATTTGCGATAGCTTGTCATTTTAAAATCAAATTATTTCAAATGGACGTTAAGAGCGCATTTTTAAATGGATTTTTAAATGAGGAAGTTTATGTGGCTCAACCGAAAGGTTTTGTGGACCATAAACTACCTAACCATGTTTTTCGTCTGAAAAAGGCTCTTTACGGTCTGAAACAAGCACCGCGAGCATGGTACGAAAGGTTGACAAAGCACCTTTTGGAAAAGGGCTATACTCGAGGGGGAGCTGACAGGACTCTCTTTGTGAAGCATTATCAAAACAATTTCATAGTTGCTCAAATCTATGTCGATGACATTGTTTTTGGCGCAACAAGAGATAATGATGCTTCTAAATTCGCGGAGACCATGGAAAGCGAATTTGAGATGTCCATGATGGGCGAATTGACTTATTTTCTTGGATTACAAGTTAAACAAAACGATGAAGGCATTCACTTGTGTCAATCCAAGTATGCAATGGAGTTGGTCAAAAAGTTTGATCTAGAAAATTCTAAGGATTTTCCGACTCCAATGGGAACTAGCCATAAGGGACTTGGAAGTGAATCACATAGTGAGAATGTAGACGAGAAACTGTATCGCAGTATGATTGGAAGTCTACTGTATCTCACGGCTAGTCGCCCGGATATATCCTTCAGTGTTGGGATTTGCGCGAGATATCAATCAGCACCGAAGGAGGTTCACCTGAAAGCGGTGAAACGGATCATCCGATATATCAAAGGAACAATCAATCTCGGAATTTGGTATCCTATGGGAACAAGTTTGGATATTGTTGGATACTCAGATGCCGATTGGGCTGGATCAGTGGATGACCGGAAAAGCACGAGTGGTGCATGCTTCTATCTTGGCCATTGCCTTGTTGCATGGCACAGTAAAAAGCAGAATTGCATAGCACTCTCGACTGCCGAAGCGGAGTATATTTCTGCAGGAAGTTGTTCAACCCAATTGATTTGGATGAAAAGCGTGTTGAGCGATTTCCGGATTTCAGCATCTTCGGTAACCATTTTATGTGACAACACTAGTGCTATTAACATTTCAAAAAACCCTGTGTTGCACTCTAGAACAAAACATATTGAACTTAGATATCATTTTCTTAGAGAGCTAGTTGAATCAAATATTCTTCAACTTCATATATTTCAACTGAGCATCAATTAGCTGATATTTTAACAAAACCTTTGGATCAAAAACGTTTTATTCATTTGCGTAAAGCAATTGGCATGCTTTCCTTGAAATAACCTTTTTGAAACCTTTGCTTAGGTTAGGTTTTGTTTTTGTTTTTGTTTTGTTCTTTATCTATGTTTTGTACATAGGACATTAATTGAGCATAAATCATAATTGACTTTAATTGCATCCTTTCACACATTTAGAAATTTATTATGCTTTTGATATCATAATATTTCAATGTTGCAATGATCATTTATGTTAATTAAGTCATCTTTTAAGTGATCAAAGTCAATTTCTCTCTCAATGATCTCTTGGTATAGTCATTATCTTATTTGATTGCTTAGTCGAGTATGAATGCGAGATCAATTTTTGGTTGAATACCTTATATATTAAATAATTGATAGCCAATTGAGGGGGAGTCAAAGAAAAGTAAAATGCTCAAAAGATGTGGAAAGAGTTACATCCCAATGAGGAGTGTGAAAACTACCACCACATGGAGGAAAAAGAAAAAGAAAAAGATACCCCATGTATGCAAAGCAAATTTTTGTTTTAAAATTGTTGATGAAATGCATATTGAAATACTTGACTCAGTCATATTTCATGGTTGGTATAAGGTGGGATTTTTGATAAAAGATGCTCAAAGAGCCACTCCTTCAACAGATTGTCTAGATATATTATCTAACTTATCTGGGATTTCAAACATCTATTGATCTTGTATTTCATTTTCTTTACCAAAATTGATGATTTGATAAAGGCATTACGCATAAGATCAGGTTAGATGTAATTGAAGTTGTTCAACTTTAAGTGTTTTAATTTTCATAAATTTTCGTTTCATTTTTGAGTATTTTTGGTAGATTTTGTATAATCTATTTCTTGTTGTATGAAACGATGATTTTTGTTTAAAGTTGATATGGTAAAGTGCTTACATACTTTTTCTGGATTTTATGGAATTTTTCTAAATTTTTCTGGAGAAAAAGTTGAAGCCGATCCGGATCGGGTAAGTGATCCGGATCCCGAACGCAGGCTTCTTCCTGCGGGTAGCCGATCCGGATCAAATCTCGATCCGATCCGGATCGCGGCTAGGGTTTTAATAGAACGAAAGGGATTTGATTTCTTTTACCCTAATCTTTTGTTCTCAAGTCTCTAGAGCTTCTCTCTCTAGATTTCTTGCATCTTGGAGCTTTCCAAACTCAAGTTCTTCGATTCCAAGTGAGTTTTATTGATCAAAATCTCGGTTTTTCATTGTTTTTGCTTGTTTGCTCAAAACGTGAGTAGAAAACATGCATCTTTTTCGTTTGTGAATGGTTTTTGATCAAATTTCTTTTGAAATAAGAACTCTGGGTTGATTAGTTTTGATTATATGCTGGGTTTTCTCAAGATAAACGAATTTTTGGGCTTCGATTTCGAAAAATTCGGTTTTAGGGCATAAAAGAGGAATTTTTGAAAATCATGCGATTGATCTATTTTTAAAATTCTTTTTGCAAAACTAATTTGATTCTTGGCTTCTCTACATGATTATGATTGTCTGGGTACAATTTTTCAAAATTTTGAAAATTGACAATTTTTCATGTGTTCTTGAGTCGGTGTTCACAGGATTTCAAATTTCTTAAAAGCACTTTCTTCAATGGCATTCTCCTGGTTAATCTTGCTGTTGGTCACAATGGTGCACACCCGTGCAACTGTTAAAGAAGAACAAGTTGACTCACCTCGAGACAAGACAAAAACTGATGATAGCTCTGACTATGATGATGAAGAATGGGAAGAGTTTTTCAAAGAGGTTCAACAAAAAATTAATGAGGAAGATAGGCAATTTTTGAAGAACAAAAAGTTAAAGAAATCTGCCTCAACGACGAGACAATATACAAGACGAAGAAGTGTCAACAGAAGCGGTATTCAGATTACTGAGCCTCTTACTAGAGCACGCTCACTTTCTGGAATTCTACAGAGTAAGTCACCATGGACTGAGGGCCAGAATGCACCATCTGCATCTACGCAGAATCCATCAACCTCCGAAAGAATGTCTGCTGACACAGATGCGTTGGCATCCATTCGCCAAGAACAGCAAAGACTGTCTGCTGAACAGGAAAGGCTGTCCAGAGAACTTCAGCACATTTCATCTGAGCATAAGAAATCAAGAAGAAATATTCTAATATTTCGAAGATGCTTAAGGGGATTTTAAGCAAACTGAGCTGTACCAGTTCAGACACTTCAGACTAAACAAGATTGCGTGCAGGCTTTTCTTTTTGTGCAGATTTGTGCAGACCTTTTAGGATTTAGTTCTCTTTTTACTTTACTTTAGTTCAGTTCTTAGGTTTTTCAAGTTAATGGAACTTCTAACTCTCCTTACATTTAGTAGTTTTGACTACGTTTTGGCTTTGTTTTGTGACAAAAAGGGGGAGAGAGTTTAGAGAGAACTTGAACAATGATGATACAATGATGATATGAAAACTGTGTGAATGTGTGAACATTAAGGTAAGTATGACTTCAACTTCAAATTTGTTTTTTTTTTTTTTTTATTTGATGATTTGTTGCATGTCCCTACTAACTATTTGACTAACTATTTGGGCATGTAATATGACTAACAAGTTGATGTTGGACTAACATCTTGTGACATTTGGCTTTTGAATGCTTAGTGCTTAGAAGATATGTTGGTTTTTGTCTATGATTCTCTTACATATCTGATTTTTCAAATGTCATGATGAGAATAAACTCTATCTCTGTACTTGGTTTTGTATGTTTCAATTCTTGAGGTATCTAACGAATTCTTTTGTCAAGAATGATTTCTTTGTGCAGAGATTACAGATGTCTAAGTCTAGAGTCTGTCTTAGGAGTTTATCTCATGTTTTTAAATTTTTGGATCTCCATTGTAAATTTTTGTTGTATGGTGATAGCAACAAAAATATCCTTTTTGAATTTTCTTTTGTGGATTTGTGTTTTGTCACGAAACCGCCAAAGGGGGAGATTGTTACGGAATTTGAGTTGGCGTATTTCGTGAAAGTGTTAAGTCTTGAAGATTGAAGATGAAAGAACTTTGGATCATATACCTCAATCTCAAGAAAGAAGAATTCAAAAGGATCAGGTATGTTTAACTAAAGATTTTGGTGATCCGAATACTTCTTGTAGTGTAGAAACACCTGGAAGAATTTTAATTGCATAAAAATCAAAAACTGGACATGGGACATGTTCAGGATCCGGATCAGAGCCAGTGATCCGGATCCCGAAGGTTGTTGCTTCATACAATACTTCAATCCGGATCGTAGAAGATTGTGATCCGGATCCCGAATGGTATGTTTTTCCAAATTGTATGAACGATCCGGATCAGGCAATCCGATCCGGATCCCGAACCCTTGGATTTCTGGAATCGTCAATCTCTTTACGACGATCCGGATCACTGTAACCCCGATCCGGATCGCCGTCCGTAAAAATTTCCAGAAACGGTTGTTTTTGATCCGTATCTTCTTCCATTGGTTTCTAACCTATAAATAGACCCTATGATTCATTTTTAGGGTTAAGAAGGATTAAGAAGAAAAATAGAAAAGGATTTTAATCGGTAAAACATAGAAAAAATATTACCGAAAGAGAAAGATCCACATATAGAGAAGAAAGGAAATCAATAGATTAATTCTATGTTTCTTCATCTATATTGATTGATTTGATTCTAGGTTTTCCATACTCAGATTTTGAGTAGAATCAAATCAATGAATACTTAGATGGTATTTCCGATCTATTTCTAATCTAAGTATTCGGCGGATCATCACCACCCAAAAAACAACGATTTACCCTAAATCGGCGCGTGGACTCGCGTGGCCTTGTGGATTCAAGGTGCAACCGCTCTCGTGGATTCGGAGCGAGGTACGTTCGTGGATTCGAAGCGTGCTACTGGGTGAAGACCGTGGATTCGGTCGGACGTCGTGGACTCGACGTTGGACGCTGTGGATTCAGCGTTAGGCGCAGATCGTGGATTCGAGAAGCGTCGTGGAGCGAGCGGAGAAGATCGACTAGGAGCGTATGGTAAAAGGTTGAGTCGTCTGTGAGTACGTTATATCACCTTGTACGTGTGTTAATTCTAGTGGATTTCGCCGTGTTATCGGTCCCGTGGTTTTTTACTCCGGTTTGGAGTTTTTCCACGTAAAAATCTTGCGTGTTATTTTTATTTCCGCATTGGGTTTTATTGCGCAATGATTTTTTGAGTGTTTATTGTTTACACCTATTCACCCCCCTCTAGGTGTTTTTTCCCCTATTTAGATCCATATTAGTACAACCCAACAGCTCTGCTCTGATAGCTTTGCCCCCCCGCTGCTCGGGTTACTCATCAAATGCGGGATGTGCCATCTTTACTGCACGACGTCTCAGGGGCATCATCGTCCACAGCACAATAACAAACATCAGGACACAACAACCATTCGACCCAATCCAGCGAAAGTCTAAGACATGCCATCCATTCCATAGCATTATGTTGTCTGCAGCCAACATAATCGCTTAGGAGAATAAGCATGCCAATCACTCATCCCGTCTATTGGGAGAGGTATAAAACTCAATCAGGACTCTCGCTAAAAGTCACGACTCTCACGCAGTCATCCTAATGTCCAGCCACAAGCCTAGGGTTTCTAAGTCCACCACGACCTACAACCTAGGCTCTGATACCACTCTAATCTGTCACGCCCCGGCGTCGAAACTGCGACCCGGGTTCACCAACAGATCCGCCGCCCATACGGACACCCCGTATAGACGAAGCGACTAACCTGCAAAAAGAAACAACTACAGCTAAACAGATATCATAGCTGAAAGTAAAACTACTGAAAAGCTGAAATCCAAACACTGTACAACTGAAAATAATACAATATCCATCTCCCAAATATGATCGTATAAAAAGTCCTCTGATACAAAACTCAAAAGGGAGATATCTCCAATAAAATACATCAGTGTACAAGCTCTCAATACAAAAATATCCTCACTACATCAGTCTCTCAAACTGTAAAATAAAGTACAACTCTATACCTCACAACAAGGGTCTCTCAACAGAGGAAAAAGAAGTAAACTAATCTACTGAAGCTCTCCTCTGAAGGGGTACCGCCACACTCCACGACGGGTAGGGAACTAGCTCGTGACTCCCTCGAAATCGGTCAGAAGGATCAGCAACTGGAGCACAGGAATAGGAGTAGAAGTCCCTGGGAAAAAAAGACACCACGACGGGTGTGAGAACTACTTCCCACAGTAGTTCTCAGTGGGTGCCGTCAACAAGCCCAACGGTCTGCCCACTAAGTCTACTAGAGGCAAAAGATAACAGTGCAATGAAATCTGAACAAGAAAAGCTGGAGCTACTCTACAGCTACCATGCCTCTATCTAGACGCTCAAAAAGTGGAACAGATGAAAGTAAATGTGACCACTCGCACCCAAGGTGCTCAATCGACCCAATCGAACTGACTGCCTCATAGGGTCCAGTCAAGCCTGCGCCTGTCGACTAGGAACGCACCTGCCCACTACCACACATCCACATGAGGACGGGATTTACGTGGGGCGTCCTGTCCGACTAACTCACCCCTCGCGCAAAATTGCCTCAACAGGCCCATCATCGCATACACTGCGGAAAACTGCCTCAACAGGCCAACCATCGCATCCACTGCGGCATCTCAGGGGGGCGCGACCCCAACTGAGGAAAACGGCGCGGCATAGAGTATCAAACATTGGCATATGCAGGCTATAGTCAAAATCCACGCTCACTCTCAGAACGGAAGGACTCAAGATCCCCAAATATCACGCACAACAGTCGGAGCACTCTCGACGACTCAGCTGATCAGCTGACACGAAACACGAGACACTAGCCTCTCCAACAGCTCGCAGCACAAAGCACACTGGTTGGAGGTACTCCACAGCCTGGAACGACCCACAACTCAGGCTAACAATACAGGTCGGACAACACTCAACGACCTGGGACCACCGTCAACCCCAACGGTTCCCAAAAACATAGACCGGAAGATACTCGACGGCCCGGGACTACCGTCTGCTCAACGGCTCCCTCCTACGACAGCACACAGGGATACAAGACCTCCCGGGACTACCGTTTACCCAAACGGCTCCCGGCACAGATAAGCGACCCACTACAACTACCAGACTCCACTCTGCTCCCAAGCACGAGTGCAAATGCATCCCACACTAAAAGAATGTCCCGACCTCTCGGGCCACTACCCGGGCGAGGATAACACTATGTCCAGGAATAGAAAAACAGTGTGGGTGTCTAAACATAAATAACCCTAGCCCAAGTGAGGGTTTTCTACTGGTCTGGTTACACATGCAACATATGACGGGGGTGCTAGGTCAAGTTCCAAGATAACTATATTAACAGATGATAAAAGGAATAACAATTCCTACAATCTAGCATGCTACACAAGAAAATAAACTATCATGCATAGTCCTACATCAGTAGAATTACTGTACAGTCCATAAAACTTGGAGATAAGGCCACCCACCTCGATTTGCCACCAATTGCTCGTAGACACTTGCAATTGGCCTCCACGCGATCCGCACGCAAAACGATGCCCGCTGCCAGAGTCCGCACGCAAAATGGAGCACGCCGCCGAAGTCCGCACACAAAACGGAGTCCGCACGCAAAACGGAGCACGGTGCCGGAGTCCGCACGCAAAACGGTGCACGGTGGCGGAGTTGTTAAGGATTTTTGTATTGGCGTATTTCGTGATGTTGAAGATTGAAGATGAAGACTTGACAAATCATTTACATCAATCTCAAAAGAATGGATTCAAATGTTCAGGTACGTTAAATTAAATAATCTTTGATATTTTGAATACATTCTTATAGCTTAGAAACACTTTGGAATATTTTCTATGGCCAAAGAATCAAAAACTGGACATGGGACATGTTCAGGATCTGGATCAGACAGTCCAATCCGGATCCCGAAGGGTGCTTGTTCATTGGCAAATCCGATCCGGATCAAAGGCCATTTCCGATCCGGATCCCGAACATGGGATTTTGCTGAAATGTATAAACGATCCGGATCGGGCTTTTCAATCCGGATCCCGAACCCTTGTTTTTCTGGAATTGTCTATCACGCTACGACGATCCGGATCACAGTAAATCCGATCCGGATCGCCGTCCTGAAAAACACCAGATAAGGTAAGTTTTTGATTCTTATCTCTTTCCAAAAGGTTTCTAGCCTATAAATAGACCCTAATATCATCTTTTAGGGTTATCCCAAGGGGGATCAAAGGTAAGAATCCACATAGAGAAGAAAAGGTAAACACCTCTTTATTTTAGGTTTTCTTTCTCTATTGATCGGTTTGATTCTAGGGTTTTCAAAATCTATATCTTTCGAAAGAATCAAATCGATGAATACTTAGAGGGTGCTTCCTTGTCTATCTATGATGATCTAAGTATTCAAAATATCATCACCAACAAATCAACGATTTCCGAAAGGACAATCGGCGCGTGGATTCGCGTGGCCTTGTGGATTCAAGGTGCTACCGCTTTCGTGGATTCGGAGCGAGGTGCGTTCGTGTGATCGATACGTGCTAAATGTTACGGCATTTTGGTGTTGGCATATTTCGTGAGTCAAGTCAGTAAGTTGAGTCGGAGTCTTAAAGGGATCAAATTGTCAATCAGCAATCAAAGACTTAGAGAAGATTCAACAAGAGCTCAAGTTGACACTCAGTGTCTTGAGTCTTGAAGATTGAAGATGAAGAATTGTGGATCAGTTACATCAATCTCAAGAAAAAAGTATTCAAAAGGATCAGGTATGTTTAACTAAATTATTTTGGTGATCCGAATACTTTCTTATAGTGTAGAAACACTTGGATGAATTTTTAATTGCATAAAAATCAAAAACTGGACATGGGACATGTTCAGGATCCGGATCAGACAATCCAATCCGGATCCCGAAGGGTATTAGTTCATGTGCAAATCCAATCCGGATCCAAGCCTATTCTGATTCGGATCCCGAACATTGGATGTTGCTGAAATTCATGAACGATCCGGATCGGGCCTTGCGATCCGGATCCCGAACCCTTGGATTTCTGGAATTGTCAATCTCGTTACGACGATCCGGATCGCAGTAATCCGATCCGGATCGCCGTCCTGAAAATTTCCAGATAAGGTATGTTTTTGATTCTTATCTCTTTCCAAAGGTTTCTAAACTATAAATAGACACTTAGGGTTTCTCAAGAACGGACCGACCAATACCGAAAACACTTGAGAGCAACCCTAGAGGCTAGGTTTTTATCGTTCTTCTTTATAGCCTCTTTTAGGTCAATTCGACGGTTCTTCCAAGATCTATCTTTTGTCGAATTGATCTAATCTTTGCTTAGAGATTTCTTCTACGGTTCTTCAATGATAATCTAAGCAAAGGATCACCATCGAAGCCAATATTCTTATCGGCTGAGTTTGCGTCGTGGATTCGACGTGGCATCGTGGATTCGGTGTGCTAAAGGCGTTTCGTGGATTCGAAACGTGTGCTCGTGGATTCGAGTGGCGTTCGTGGATTCGAACGTGTGCAGTGGACGTGCAATCGGTGAGCGCAAGGTCCGAAGAAGTTGAAGGAGGGGTTTGAGTCCGTGGAGTCGGTAATCACCTTGTTATTCTTCTTTTCTTAGTGGATTGTTATTGCGTGTTGGTCCCGTGGTTTTTCTCCTGGATTGGAGTTTCCACGTAAATCTCGGTGTGTTGATTTTTATTTTCCGCATTGGTTTTTATTTTTGCACTGAGATTGGTTTTTATAATATTACACCTATTCACCCCCCTCTAGGTGTTTGATAGTACCTATTTAGATCCTTGTGGATCCTAAATAACTCAACAATTGGTATCAGAGCGGGTTTTAGGTTTATCTATCATGTCGGGTGAAAGTGGTAATATTTTTAGACCTCCTCTTTTTGATGGGACCAATTATGCATATTGGAAAGTACGGATGAGAGCTTTTCTCATCTCTATTGATGAGCGTGTTTGGCAAACCGTTGAATACGGTTGGGTGCATCCTGTTGAGGAAGTAGGAAATTCTACTACCCCAAAACCTCGCTCTAGATGGTCCAAAGAGGAAATCGAAAGATCTTCTTACAATGGGAAAGGTATGAACGCTTTATATAATTCTCTTTCCTCGACTGAGTTTACACGAATTTCCGCGTGTGAAACCGCGAAGGAAATTTGGGATATTCTCAAAATTACACATGAGGGTACTAATCTTGTAAAAATTCAAAAGCTCCAGATGCTTACAAGTCAATTTGACTCTATTCATATGGAAGAGCATGAATTATTTACAGATTATTACACTAGACTTCAAGATGTAATTAATACATGTGCTAATTTAGGAGAAAAGATCCCGGAGTCGAAAATTGTAAGAAAGATACTTCGGACTCTTCCGGAACGGTTTAGGGCAAAGGTTACCGCCATTGAAACCGTTAGTCATCCGGATGAGATGAGTGTAGAGGAATTAGTAGGTGCTTTGCAAACTTATGAAATGACTTTTCCTACTAATCAAGTTTCTTCCAAGTCTTCTTCTAAGCTTACAGGTATTGCATTCAAATCAACGAAGGAAGAAGATGGCGAATCGAGTTCTGACGATGAAATCTCTTTTGCCGATTTTGAAGAACAATTGGCGCGGATCACAAAGAAATTTCGTCGGAAATTTTGGAAGAATCGAAAGGATGGATCTTCATCCACGAAACCATCTAAAGGATCATCGGGTTCAAAATCCTCTAAACTCAAAGGCGTTGCAAAACCTTCTAAAGAAAAAGAAAAGGATGATTTCGAAGGGGAAATCCGATGTTATCGATGCAAAGGCTACGGCCATATTTCAACGAATTGTCCTTCTAAGAAATCATACAAAAAGAAGGCTTTGCAAGCAAAAACTTGGGACGATTTTAGCTTCGATGAATCGACCTCAAGTGAAGAGGAAAAAGAAAAATTTGTTGCTTTTCATGCCTCTCAAATTCCCTCTTCTAATTTGTGCTTATCATCTTTAGTCACTGACTCTATTCCTTTGATTTTGCATGAAACATCAACATCCGGAGGAGAGTCATCAAGTGAGGGGTAGTCGGACGAAGAAGAACTCGTTGAGGCATACCAACAACTTCTTGCGGAATCGAAGAAGATGGCCAAGCATATCAAGAAGTTGAGGAAGCAACGATTTGAGGTTCAAGACGAGAATCAAGCTTTAAAGATCAAACTTCATGATCTCGAGGAGGAACAAGGACGTTTATTGGATAACAATAAAATCCTCCAAGAAAAGCTAAACCAATCGGAGACGAACGCAAAATCATATATGGACAAGATTGGTTTTCTAGAAAAGCAGTTTGAGGAGATTCATGTCACCAACCAAGCCTTGACCAAGCAAGTTCATGAACTCAAATCCGACATACAAAGGCTTTCAACCGGTTCCAAGAAACCTGATTGTATGTCCGGATTAGGCAAAACAAGCAAGGTTGGTTTGGGATTTAAAAAGAACCAAACTGTGAAGGCTTCAAGTTCCACAATAATTTGAAAGGAAGAACTTGTCACCTATGTGGACTTGAAGGACATTTGGTGAAGACGTGCCCGAAAAAGAGAAAGAAAAATTATTCGGCAACTTCATCTACGGAGCGGACTCAACGGAATCAAAAGACACATCAAGTCAATGGAGTTCACTCAACCCACCAAAGGTCCGATGTAGTGCACCGATTTCTGCGAAATAGCAAAACTCGGTAAAAATACTTGTAACGCGTTTCAAATATGATTACAAGTAGGGTTGAAGCGTTTTGAATCAACGCAAAAGCCGTTGAGTCGAAAAGTGAGTTGTGGTTGAGAAACGAAGCCTCAAATTGCAAAATTGGGACTCGTGTTCGCCGAGTTCGCAAAATGGCAAAATTCGGCGAGAAGACTTGTAACGTGTTTTAAACATGATTACAGTCGAGTTCGGTGCGTTTCGGGCTGACGCGAAGGGCATCGGGTCGAAAAGTGACTTGAACCCGAGGACTTAGCCAAATCTGGAAATTCTGAAAATTTTGATCACGAAGCATTTTCGGAGCCCTGTTTCGAGGGCTTAGAGTGCCCCAAAAATTTAAAAGAAATCATGGGGTGTCTCACAAAAGTTTTCTTATTAAAGGGGCGAAAAACCTAGGTATGTTTTAAGGAAAAATCGGAGAACGAAGCGAAGAAAAATGCTTCGTGAATTCTGAAAACTGCAGTTTTGACAGTGCAGTTAATCGCGAAGCATTTTCGGAGCTCTCTTTCGAGGGCTTAGAGTGCCCCAAAAATTAAAAGAAATCGTGGGGTGTCTCACAAAAGTTTTCTTTATTAAAAGGGTGAAAAACCTAGGTAAGTTATTAAGGAAAAATCGGAGAACGAAGCGAGGAAAAATGCTTCGTGAATGCTGAAACTGCAGTTTTGACAGCGCAAGTTAATCGCGAAGCATTTTCGGGGCTCTCTTTCGAGGGCTTAGAGTAGTCCAAAATTTTAAATAAAATCGTGGGAAGTTTAAGAAAAATTTGTAGATTAAAGGGGCGTAGAAAAATTTCGATTTGGATTTCTCAGTTGACGGGAAAACGTGGTGAAAGAGGGCTATCCGAAAAAGTTCACTGCAGGAAAAAGGGGCAGTTTTGGAATATTTTTGAAATTGAGGGGCATTTTAGTAAATTCCCCTTTTTTTCTCCAACCACCCCCCTGCAGGGAGTAAAGACATCCCTCTCTCCCTCTCTCTCTTCTCTTTCGAAAAAGAGAAAGAAAACCTCACTCTCTCTCTTTCACTCTCTCTCAGCTAAGACCCAAAAACGAAAGGGAGAAAGGAGAAGGAAAGGAAGAAGAAGAAGAGAAAGAGAAGAAGAAGAAGAAGAAGAAGAAGAAGAAGAAGAAAAAGAAGAGAAGGAGAAAGAAGGTACTAGATATTTTCACTCTCTCTCTATCTCTATCTCTCTCTCTCTCTCTCTCCCTCCTCTTTCTTGGCTGGTAGGAGGAAGAAACAGAAAAAAGGGGGGGAAACACCCTGCGTCTGCTGGCTGAGCCAACAGCTGCAGCAGCAGCATTTGCTGCTGCTGTTTGCTGCCTGCAGCAGCCATGGTGGCTGCGCAAGGCAGCTTCAATGCTGCCTTGCGCAGCCTGCAGCAAGCCCTGCTGCCTGGGCAGCAGTTGTGCAAGCTGCTGCCCAAGCAGCAGGTTGTCTTGAAAAAAAAAAAAAAAAAAAAAAAAAAAAAAAGGGTAGTGAGTTGAGCATGTGCTGCTCAGCTGCTGCTGCTAGCAGCAGCTGGGCAGCCATAATTGCTGCGCAAGGCAGCTGCAATGCTGCCTTGCGCAGCCTGCTGCCTGCACTGCTGTCTGGGCAGCAGCTGTGCAAGCTGCTGCCCAGCAGCAGGTTTAGGAGATCAAAAAAAAAAAAAAAAAAAAAAAAAATGCATGCTTGCAGCTGCACTTGCAGCTGCTGCCTTGGCAGCTGCAATGTGCAGCTGCATTGGCAGCTGCAGGGCAGCTGCCCATGCAGCTGCCTTGCGCAGCTGCAAGGCATTGCTGCTGCTGCTATAAGCAGCAGCAGCAAAGGCAGCAGGAGCTGCTGCTTGGGCAGCAGCTATCCATGCTGCTGCCCAGGCAGCAGGGGAACCCTGTACAAAAAAAAAAGAAAAGAGAAAAAAAGAGAGAATAGGAAAGAAAAGAAAGAAAAGAATGGAGGAGAAGAAAGAAGTAAAAACTTCTTCTCTTCTTTTTCTCCAATGCAAAATCCAAATTCCTCAATTTTTGGCAAATTGCAAAAAATCGAGGAATTTGAGTGGGGAATTTGCTCAAATTGAGCTTTCCTCAAAATTTGGAGGGCTTTTTGACCCCGGATCGAGTTGAGCAAGTTTCTTTTTGGCGATAGGCCATGGGATGATCATTTTTCTCCTATTTTTGTAAACCAATCAAAAAGTAGCCTTTTTGGTGAGAGAAAAATGACCTAATTGGAGTTCTTCCCTTTTCTTGCGAAAAGAGGGGGGTAGTTTTACCGCCTTATTGAATTTAGAGAAATCATGTTAAGGCAATTGCTTTATTCTTGCCTTCCTTACAATGTAGGGAAGCTCACGGATCAAAGGAGTTGGAATTGTCTCCTGCAAGGACTAAAAGAACACACCAAGGTGGGGGATTCTATCGAGCGAGGGTGACCTCTCCCCTTATCTTTTGCTTTTCTTAGAAGCATGTTAATAGAGTGGCTAGGATAGTATTTTCATGCTTATGTTGAAGTGGTTTGTCGTTTATGAAAATTTTGACTTAGGAGAAAACTCAAATTAGGCTCTAATGTGTGGCATTCACTATAGGATTTCACGAGTGGCATTTTTACTTGAGTCAATTATGTGGGTACATGGAACTAGGGCTTAATTTAGAGTTATGTCTCTAAGAGAGTCATGGTATAGTTGAGGTTAAAACCCAAGGTATCTAAAATCCCTAGAGTTGTTATAGGAAGTTGGGTTAATACACCTACACTTTAACTTCAACTTGAGCTTAACTAAAGTAAAGAATTGAGTCCAAGGGACTTATGTACCTTGAGGCATGGACCTAGGGTAAAGTAAGAGTGCATCAAAGATAAGCTAAAAGCTTAATCATGAAGAAAGAAAAAGGGCTAAGAGGCAATGTGAGCTATAAGCTCTAATGAGATGGAAGCTAAGTGCTAAAGAGCAAAAGAAAGGCAAAGGCTTAAAAGAGCAAAGAGGCTAAATGCAAAGCAATAAAAGAAATAATAAAACGAGCGTACCTACGGGGTGAAACGTGGCCCATGTTGGAGTAGCAGGCAGTGTCCCTCTCCCGGGTAGAGACCCGTTCGGGACGTTTCCCCGTAGGGCGGGGTAACACTTGCGGGTGTTATCGGCAACCTTAGAGGACTTGTCTTATGGCAGCATGTCTGCCGGGCTAGGGCCCGTTGGGCAAGCTTCTCCGAGGGTTTAGCAACTTGAACTGAAACACAAAGAAAGGTAATGGAAGTTGTTTGACAAGGGACAGGTTGGTTAGTTTGGCATCCTACAGCGACATAGAGCTATGTCATGGCAAAGGTAAAAGTATTAAGCATGCTAGCTAAGATTTACAGCTTTTATTTACTGTATTTCATTCTCTATTATATTGCTTCCATTAGACTAAGCGGTGCAGGGCATTTTCTCTCGGTGGTTGAACCCACTGGGAACTTCGTTGTAGTTCTCACACCCTTTGGGTGACATCCCCACAGGTCCAGGCACATTGAGGGAGGCACGCGACAGGGGCAAGGGCCCAGCAGAGTAGCGACCTAGCAGTCTAGAGTCGCAGTACCATTTTGGAGTTTTTATTTCCTTGAGCGAACTTTTGTATGTGAGGAACAATGTATCTTTCAGAATGTTTAAGTTTCAAGTTTGAAAGAGGAAAAAAAAAAATATGATGTAATTTTGTATAGTAGTTGCATGTTAAAAGAGAGTTGTAGTATAAACAAAAGTATTTGTTTCGCTCAAGTGATGTACTTTCTTTCCTTCTAACTATCTGTTGAATGATTGAAAGTTTAAATTTATAGTTCTTTCCTCTGATTGCTTACTCTTCCGCTATATTGAAATGATATTGTTGGATTAAACCGTTCCTTTCGGGTCTTGAAAGGTCATGCCCGATTGGCGGGTCTGTTGGCGCGCCCGAACTGTTCAAATTGACGGTCTCGGGGCGTGACATCCGAGCCACAACTTCGATCATACAAGTGGATCATTGCAAGGCAAAGACCTAAGGTGGATCAACAGTCAAAGCGGACAACCCCCGGCCACAACGAATCAAGACAACCCAAAATCCAGCGATTTTGGATTCGGAAAGGTGATATCTTTCCTTGACTTAAGTTCTAAATAGCTTATGACTGTATGTAATGCTTTGATTGGTTTTCCCTTCATATTTTTCTTAATCTTTGCATTACATGTTTTTCAATGCTCTTTGTTTTTATACTTTGTTTTTGAACAAAAGGATTTTTATTGAACAAGTGCATTGAATAAAAAGGGCTTCACGTTCATTCACTCCAAATTAATTTATCAACTTTACTCCATAATCATAATCTTAAAGATACTTCATTATAGAAGTTTTTGATAGTTATAAGCATCAAATTTTAGAAATCATGTGTGATCTTTAGATGCTTAATCTATCTCGGTTGTGTGAATTCTTTGTGACAACACAAGTTGAGCATTGGTTATATTGACTTTAATTGCATCCTTTCACACATTTAGAAATCTATTATGCTTTTGATATCATAATATTTCGATGTTGCAATGATCATTTATGTTAATTAAGTCATCTTTTAAGTGATCAAAGTCAATTTCTCTCTCAATGATCTCTTGGTATAGTCATTATCTTATTTGACTATTTAGTCGAGTATGAATGCGGGATCAATTTTTGGTTGAATACCTTATATATTAAATAATTGATAGCCAATTGAGGGGGAGTCAAAGAAAAGTAAAATGCTCAAAAGATGTGGAAAGAGTTACATCCCAATGAGGAGTGTGAAAACTACCACCATATGGAGGAAAAAGATACCCCATGTATGCCAAGCAATTTTTTTTAAAAAAAAATGATGATGAAATGCATGTTGAAATACTTGACTCTGTCAAATTTCAAGGTTGGTATAAGGTGGGATTTTTAACGAAAGATGCTCAAAGAGCCACTCTCTTCAACAGATTGTCTAGATATATTATCTAACTTATCTGGGATTTCAAACATCTATTGATCTTGGTATTTCATTTTCTTTACCAAATTGATGATTTGATAAAGGCATTACGCATAAGATCATGTTAGATGTGATTGAAGTTGTTCAACTTTAAGGGTTTTAATTTTCATAAATTTTCGTTTCATTTTTGAGTATTTTTGATAGATTTGGTATAATCTATTTCTTGTTGCATGAAACGATGACTTTTGTTTAAAGTTGATGCGCTAAAGTGCTTACATACTTTTTCTGATTTTTATGAAATTTTTCTAAATTATTCTGATGAAAGAAATTTGGATCATACACCTCAATCTCAAGAAAGGGTAGAATTCAAGATTGATGTCATTTGAAATCTCCGTAAGTCATCTTTGTAAATCCGTTACATCTTGATAGAGTTTGGATCTCAAGATTTTTGATGACTTGTGTTTGATGAATATAACATGAAAAACTGTTTATAATGTTTTATCTTTGTTTTCATGATTTAGGAGTAAATCTTTTTAATTTTGTGAAATTAATTGGATTGAATGGCATCTGTGTGAATTCATTGGTTAAAGCACTTAAATTGATTTCTTGATGGAATACAAATCGGTATTTGAAAAGATTCCAAAATCTGGATTTGTTTCAAGAAATTATTTGATTTTTGCTTTCTGGTACCGGTACGCAATCTGCATTTTTGTTATATACCGGAACTGAGCTTTTATCTCTCTTTCTCTATGAACTAATGTTGTTAGTGATTTCCTTTTGTCTAGTATGTTCACTGTTTGACAATTTGTGACAAAAAGGGGGAGAAGAGAAATGACGGAGATGAGATCATCAAGAGAGGACAAACGAAAATGGAAAAATGGGGGAGAACGGAAAATGATGATCGTATCACAAAGGGGGAGAACATAGATGCTCAAGAACATGGAGAACATGTTAGAGATGTGAGATGCTCAAGATAGGGGGAGACAAAGAAAAAATTGAAAGAGCCGAAAAACAAAAGAACCAAAAGAAGACGAATCAAATGTAGGATTTTAATTTCTAACGACTAACGTTTGATTTTGTTTGGAGTTTTGTTTTGCAGGAATTACATCACTTTAAGACTCCAAGTCCTAAGTCATAGAGTATGTTCTAGGACTGTTTGGTTCAAATGTAATTTTGTATTTATTGGATCTTTCACGCAAAGAAAATCAATGTTTTGGTGATGACATTGAATTTCGATTTTTTGGTTTAAGATGAGTGACTTGAGCGTTTTATGTATTTTTGGGTTTTGTCACGAAATTGCCAAAGGGGGAGATTGTTACGGCATTTTGGTGTTGGCATATTTCGTGAGTCAAGTCAGTAAGTTGAGTCGGAGTCTTAAAGGGATCAAATTGTCAATCAGCAATCAAAGACTTAGAGAAGATTCAACAAGAGCTCAAGTTGACACTCAGTGTCTTGAGTCTTGAAGATTAAAGATGAAGAATTGTGGATCAGTTACATCAATCTCAAGAAGAAAGTATTCAAAAGGATCAGGTATGTTTAACTAAATTATTTTGGTGATCCGAATACTTTCTTATAGTGTAGAAACACTTGGATGAATTTTTAATTGCATAAAAATCAAAAACTGGACATGGGACATGTTCAGGATCCGGATCAGACAATCCAATCCGGATCCCGAAGGGTATTAGTTCATGTGCAAATCCAATCCGGATCCAAGCCTATTCTGATCCGGATCCCGAACATTGGATGTTGCTGAAATTCATGAACGATCCGGATCGGGCCTTGCGATCCGGATCCCGAACCCTTGGATTTCTGGAATCGTCAATCTCGTTACGACGATCCGGATCGCAGTAATCCCGATCCGGATCGCCGTCCTGAAAATTTCCAGATAAGGTATGTTTTTGATTCTTATCTCTTTCCAAAGGTTTCTAAACTATAAATAGACACTTAGGGTTTCTCAAGAACGGACTGACCAATACCGAAAACACTTGAGAGCAACCCTAGAGGCTAGGTTTTTATCGTTCTTCTTTATAGCCTCTTTTAGGTCAATTCGACGGTTCTTCCAAGATCTATCTTTTGTCGAATTGATCTAGTCTTTGCTTAGAGATTTCTTCTGCGGTTCCTCAATGATAATCTAAGCAAAGGATCACCATCGAAGCCTATATTCTTTATCGGCTATTTGCGTCGTGGATTCGACGTGGCATCGTGGATTCGATGTGCTAAAGGCGTTTCGTGGATTCGAAACGTGTGCTCGTGGATTCGAGTGGCGTTCGTGGATTCGAACGTGTGCAGTGGACGTGCAATCGGTGAGCGCAAGGTCCGAAGAAGTTGAAGGAGGGGTTTGAGTCCGTGGAGTCGGTAATCACCTTGTTATTCTTCTTTTCTTAGTGGATTGTTATTGCGTGTTGGTCCCGTGGTTTTTCTCCTGGATTGGAGTTTCCACGTAAATCTCGGTGTGTTGATTTTTATTTCCGCATTGGTTTTTTATTTTTGCACTGAGATTGGTTTTTATAATATTACACCTATTCACCCCCCTCTAGGTGTTTGATAGTACCTATTTAGATCCTGTTGGATCCTTAAATAACTCAACACTAAAGACCGTGGATTCGGTTGAACGTCGTGGATTCGACGTTGGACTTCGTGGATTCGAAGTTGTGACGCCCTCGTGGATTCGAGGTGCGTTGTGGAGCGAGCGGCGAAGATCTACTCGGAGCGTATGGAAAAGGTTGAGTCGTGTGTGTGCGTTATATCACCTTGTACGTGTTTTAATCTTAGTAGATTTCACCGTGTGATCGGTCCCGTGGTTTTTTACTCCTGGATTGGAGTTTTCCACGTAAAATCTTGCGTGTTATTTATTTTCCGCATTGGGTTATTTTTTACGCAACGATTTTGGTGTGTTTATTGTTTACACCTATTCACCCCCCCTCTAGGTGGTTTTTTCCCTATTCAGATCCATTAATATATTAGTATAACCCAACAGGAGTCCGCACGCAAAACGGAGCACGCCGTCGGGGTCTGCACGCAACACGGTGCAGCAAAACACGGTCCCTAAAACAGAAAGAGCTAGGGGTTAAACTCAAAGTCCGAAAGAACGCCCCAAACTGCGCAAAAACACCGTAAAATTAACACACGGGACCAACCTCGACTGCGCCGCGCCGCCCAACTGCTCCGTTGGAAAACCTCGCGCGCTCCACGAGGCCCACGACGCACCGCCGCACCACCCATAATCCTCTCCCTCACACCCTCTCGCTCTCGGTTGGAGAAGAAAGAGAAAGAAGAGGAGAAAAAATGGTGTGCGGGGGAAAAGAAGAAGAAGAAGAGAAGAGAAGGAAGAGAAGAGGGGGTGGTCCACGGCACATGGTCCACGGTACACCGGCCAATGGGGAGCCTCCAGCCGGCGGTCCACAGCACATGGGCGGTGCACCAGGCCCAGGCGCGCGTGAGCCGCGCCACGTGGCCGTGCCCCTGCGCGCCACGCGGCCGCGCAGCCCGCACGCCACACGGGCGTGTGACACCGCGCCCGCGCAGGCACGGGACACGGGCGCGCCACACGGGCGCGCGCCCCCGCGCGACCGAGCGGGCGCCAGTGGGGCCCCGCCATGTGGCGGCCCCCGCGCGCCCCCCCCCCCCCGCGCATGCGGGCGCGCTTCCCTAGCGCGCCCGCGGCCCCAGCCTTGCCCACGCGTCCGTACGCGCCTCGAACCGCGCGCCAGCGCCGCCTCGGGATTCGTGCCGCGTCACCTCAAAAAATGCGCACTTCACCCGGGCTCCAAATCAAACAAGTAAATAGTCCATTCTCAACGATTTCGCGCGCTGAATCCAAAAACGATGTCCGTTTCTCCAAATTCTCAACCAAAAAATTGCCGAAGGCTTCTGGAGGGGTGATCTTTAATCCAAACTTCTCCCTGAGTCCAAATTTGACATCCGCGTCGCGCGAAATCACTTCTAAACACTCGATGGGTCCTCCAATTCCCACGTGATCCCTTTTTAAGCCCGATATCCATCACTTGTGTCCAAATTGCGCACAAACACCACCGACACACCACGCAGGCCTCGAGTGATGCAAACTAAATCCCAAATTGCACCACAAATTCATTTCTCGGGCCCGATACGCGCACAAACACTCCCAAAGGCCACTAATCCGACTGTAATCTCTTAAGTGGGGATTCGGGTCCTCACACGAGTGCAACACATGTCCCACAATAACCTGACCTCTGGGCCCACTACCCGGGCGAGGGAACTCTATGTCCAGGAAAAATGCAAGGTGTGGGATGTCTATAGCATGAAAGAACCTAACCCAAGTGAAGGTTCTCTACTAGTCTGGTTAAACATGCTCTAACCATCAAAGTATAGCTCCCACTCACTTTCATTTTGTTGGGGTTCTTTCCCGTTTGTATTTGATAGATAGGCCCCGGTGAGGAAAAGGCGTGGGCTCAATCAACAACAAGAGAGGAAGTCAAAAGTGAAACTAACTCAACCTGTGAGGACCCGAATCCTAACTTAAGGGCTTATTGACGGATTAGTGGCTTCTGGGAGTGTTGGTGCGCGTGTCGAGGCCCGGAAATGGATTTCTAGTGAAAATAGAGCAAGATTGCTTTCAGGAGGCCCAGATTTGGATGATTGAGGGTTTTGCGCGCTTATTGGAACCAAGAATTGACCCGGTAAGAAAAATGGATCAAGTTTACTTTTTCGAGAATTTTCAAAAAATTTTAGAAGTGGAATTTGGCCAAATGGACTTCGGATTTGGATTCAGCGCGCGAAAACGGTCAAGATGGACTATTTACTTGTATTTTTCGGAGCCCGGATGCGAAAACACGCTTTTCGAGGTGTGGGGTTACTGTTCCGGCGGCCGGAGAGGCGCCGGCGGCGGGCTGAGGAGTAGCCGGTCGGTCCACCACGGGAGGCGTGCACCAGGCGCGTGCCACGTGGCGGCGTTCGATTGGCCGACGCAGCAGGCGCGGTCCACAGACTTGGCGGGGCGCACGGTGGACCAAGGGTTGGCCACGTGTCACCTTGTGGTTGGCTGGCCTTGGTACGCGTGGTCCACGCAGCGGCAGGGGCAGGTGGCCGTACGGCGGTGGTTGGGGGCGACGTGGGGGCGCCACGTGGCGCCCCGTGATTGGCCGGGTGCAGCCGGCCCACGCTGGCGTGTCGGGTCACGTGTCGCTCCGCGGTTCGCAGGCGCACGTGCTCCAGGCGCGGCGGGCGCGGGCCGGGACACGTGGCGGGCCGTGGGCCTTTCGGGCCTGCACAGTAACGGGCCGGGCCCGTTACTGTAGCAGCCCATTTGTTCCGGGCGCCCGAATCCGGGGACACAGAGGTAATTTTCGGATTTGTTTTCTTTGGGCCTTTATAAATGGAATCCGAGCCCCATTCTTCTGCCCTTTTCTCTACCTTCCCGAGCTCCCTAGCCCTTGGCCCCTTTAGCAAAGTTGTAGATCTTCGCGTTGCGCATCTTCGGGCAGAGGCGCGGAATTTTTGGAAGCCACAGCGTTGACGTTTCCGGCATCGTAGCGCGGAGCGACGATTTTCTGTTGGAGGCCCGTTATCGTCGCATTTCGGTCTGAGAGGTCCACAGAGCTACCCCGACTGTATTTTTGGGCAATTTTTGTGGCGTTGGATTCACAAGAGGTATATCTTCGACTTTTGTATTGAGTGTTTCATCTAGATTTGGATTATTGGCACGGTTTTTAAGGCTTTACTGAGCCCCTATTTTGCTGTGAGATTCCTGGACAGCAAGGTCTTCGCGGATTTTTATCTCCGCATCCGGACATCGAATTTCGACGTTTCAAGCCTCTATCGACATCTACACTTCACGAGGATCGCCGTCATATTTTTACTGGAATTTTTGGAGGCTGTTTTACAGGTGAAATTTTCGCAGAAAGAGGACTGTTCACCGCAGATTTTTAATATGTGGAATTTAGTGGAATTAAGTGTAATTTTTGGAATGTGTTGTGTACCCAGGATGTTTTGAGCACTGCTACCATGTTGATGGCTTGGTGGACTTTGGGTTATAGTTGTTTCTGGGCTTTTTAGCTGTACAAACCCGGACAGTTGGCACGTTCAGGTGGGTGGCCCTGTCTCCAAGATTGATGGACTGTACGTTAAGCCTGCTATTGTAGAACTATGCATGATAGCGAATTCTTGTTCAACATGCTAGAATGTAGGAATTGCTATTCCTAATTTTACCTGATGATCTTGTCATCTCCATGCTTTCTATTATCTGTTAAAATTATTGTTATCTTGGAACTTGACCTAGCACCCCCGTCATATGCAGCATGTTCAGCCAGACTGTAGAAAACTCCAACTTGGGCTAGGTTTATTCTGCTTTAGACATCCACACTTCTATTCTTCCCGGACATAGTGTTTTACTCGCCCGGGTAGTGGGCCGAGTGGTCGGGTTTCTCTTAGTGTGGGATGTATTTTACACTCGTGCTTGGGAGCAGAGTGGAGTCTGGTAGATGTAGTTGGTCGATTATCTGTGGCGGGAGCCGTTTGGGTAAACGGCGGTCCCGAGATGTTTTATTTGTTGCCACTGGGTTAGTGGCAGTTATTACCAGTGTCAGCAGGACCTAGGACCCAGACTATTTTTAGACACACATGATTTCTGTAAACTAATGTTTTTCTTCCAAATCTCAAGGGGTCGCCGGAGCCTATTCTTGTTTGATTCGGGTGATGGCAATAGCCCTTCGGGGTTAGGAAAAATAAAACTTATTTAAACAAATCTTCTTAAAAGAACTAAAATATATTAAATCGGGTTTCTCAGATTAAAATAATTTTCAGTAATAACTGTCATCTTGGTGTTACAACATTCTCACCCGAGAGAGTTTGGGTGATCTGGGTTCTAGAGGCCATTTCTTTTTCGGGACGAAAGCCACGGGGGCCGAGCCTGGAACCTGTTCTTGTTTGATAGGGTTGTAGGTGTTGGTCTCCCGGGACTTTCGGGCCCGGGTTGGTGTCTTCCACTTGTTGTTCTGAGGTTGTCGTGTTCCCGAACTGTAAGGGGGCCGGGAACTTCGATAGGCGGAGTCTGGAGTCTGTTCTTGTTTGATAGGGTTCTAGGCACCGACCTATCGGGGTTTTCGAACCCTTATGGTGTCGGTCCCTGAGTTTGGTGCTCTGTGGTGGGAGCGGTCGAGTAGACGGTAGTCCCGGCTGTGAGTATCTTTAGCTAGTGGGTTAGAGTTGTGGTAATAGTTGTTGTCGACGCCGTCCCTCTGACTGGACCAGTTGTGGCAGTCACGGACACCCTACGGTAGACCCGTCCTGTTGAGGATGTGCGGCAGTAGGTGGGCGTGGGTTTGACTGGCCCAGTTGTGGCAGTCACGGACACCCTACGGTAGACCCGTCCTGTTAAGGATGTGCGGCAGTAGGTGGACGTAGGTTTGACTGGCCCAGTTGTGGCAGTCCCGGACACCCTACGGTAGACCCGTCCTGTTGAGGATGTGCGGCAGTAGGTGGTCGCAGGTTTGACTGGACCCTATGTGGCAGTCATTATTAGATTGGGTTACTATACCTAAGAGTTAGTAGATGCATCATGTTTTCCATCTGTTTCTCTTGTTGAGCATCTAGATAGGGGCATAGTAGCTGTAGAGATATTCTTTTCCAGCTCTTCTTTCAGTATTTCCTTTATTACCTTATGCCTCTAGTAGACTTAGTGGGCAGACCGTTGGGCTTGTTGACGGCACCCACTGAGAACCACTGTGGGATGTAGTTCTCACACCCATCGTGGTGTCTTTTTTCCCAGGGACTTCTACTCCTGTTTCTGCTGTTCCAGCTGCTGCTTCTTCAGATCGAGGTAAGGGTGTCGCGAGCTAGTTCCCTACCAGTCGTCGTCGTCCAGAGAGTAGATGTACCCACTTTTTACATTTTGAGAGTTCTTGTTGAGAGACATTGTCGTGAGGTATAGAGTTGTACTTTTCTATTTTTTTTGCTGTGAGACTTATGTACTTTTGGTGAGGACTTGTGTTGTATATATTTTATTTCTAGCAGTTTACTCTCAGCTCTGATATCTGTTTAGTATGGTATCTTTCTTTGCAGGTTTGACGCTTCGTCTATACGGGGTTCACCGTATAGGCGGCGGATTTGTTAGCGAGCCCGGGTCGCAGTTTCGACCCCGGGGCGTGATAGATTAGAGTGGTATCAGAGCCTAGATTTTAGGTCATTGAGGACTTAGGAACCCTAGGCTTGTGGTTGGACCCTAGGATGACTCACGTGAGAGCCGTGATTTTTAGCGAGAGTCCTGATTGCGTTTCTAACTCTCCCGAGCGGATCGGGATGAGTGATTGACATGTCTTCCTTCGGTGGCAACTATGTTGGCTGCAGACAACATAGTACTTCGGGAAGGGGGACATGCCTTTAGACTTTCGCTGGATTGAGTCGAGTGTTGTTTGGTGCTGTCCTGACGTTTGCATGTGGATTGCAGGTAGGCACGATGCCTCCCCGACGCAGGATGTGGACGCACTCTCAGCCTTCCTCCTCCCATGAGCCTGAGCAGGAGGAGTCAGCACAGGGTCAGCCGAGTGAGGTACAGGAGCTTCGGGCTCAGTTGGCTCAGTTGTCAAAGGCTGTCCGGCGCTAGGAGGAGACTTTCTGTCATCAGGAGGAGACCATAGATCGGATCGTGCGCATGATAGAGTAGAGAGCACAGTCAGCTGTGACGCCCCCAGTTGCACCAGCAGCACAGGCAGCCCCTACTACACCGGTTACCAGTGGTCAGCCGTCCGGGACGGCGGGACAGTTGACCCCGGCAGAGCAGCGTGAGGTGGTGGATCTATTGATGAGGTTCCGCCAGTTCGATCCACCCCGTTTCTCTGGATTGAGTGCAGAGCCGTGGGAGGCAGAGACTTGGATCACGGCGATGGAGCGACATTTTGAGAGCCTGTTTATTCGGGAGCGGTTTCAGGTGCTGTTGGCGACACACTTCTTGGAGCGCAACGCCGAGGCTTGGTGGCGGCGTGTGCGACCCGCTGGTCCGCCTGGGGCACAGCTTCTCTCTTGGGCGGAGTTCCGCAGTCTATTTCTTGGAGCTTTTTTCCCGGAGAGCGTCAGGCAGAGGTTAGAGGAGCAGCTGAAGAATCTCCGTCAGGGAGATCGTCCCGTGCATGAGTATATCGCAGACTTCAACCAGTTGTTGGCCTGTGTACCGCACGCGGCCAGGGACGAGGCGCATCGGATTTATATGTTTGAGCGGGGTTTGCGCTGTGAGATTTATCAGTTCGTCCGTTCGCGTAGATTGCAGACGTTGGATGCGTCTATGGAGCAGGCGCTTTACGTTGAGTGCGGAGAGGCGGTGATGGATGAGGTGGCTCCAGCTCCCGCAGTGATTCCAGGGGCGAAGCGCCCAGCACCGGTTGATGAGGGATAGACGAGTCGGCTGGCACCACCTTGATCTCCACGATCTCACTCTAAGGGTCGTGGGTTTCAAGGGCGACAGAGATCTGGTGGGCCCCCGCAGCAGCCGCGGTATCAGCCTAGACAGCGGCTCCGGCAGCAGCGACGTGAGCGGTGTGTCATCTGTGGCGGCCCTCATCCACCGTCGCAGTGTGACCAGAGACAGGGACGGTGTTTCCTTTGCGGAGAGTTGGGACATTTTCGAGCAGCTTGTCCCCGAGCCATTCTGTCAGTGCGACCCCTTGCTACAGCACCCCCCTTGCCAGTTCAGAAAGCGGAAGCCCCTCCGGTACACCGTCAGACAGAGTGGGGTACGACGTCGGGACAGACGGGACGACGATCTTCAGCACCCAGTGGATGGGTTTACGCAGCCCTGATGGAGGGCACCCCAGCAGCAGATCCTATCGCCGCAGGTATGGCTTTATTTTCAGTCAGTTGAGTGAGCTTTTCGGTACCACGGCATCCTTTTCACATGATATTAGGGCATTTGCATCTCTGCATGGATAGGGGATAGGAAGTTTGCTACAGGTAATTGTAATTGGATCCTTCACGGTATCCTGCGAGTAGAGGAGGATTGTGGGGCTTGACCAGGACGGCTGAGACTTTGGGAAGTACACCGGCAGGTGTGATGGTTCTGTTACAGCTCCACGACTTAGATTGAGCACACGGGATGGACCAGTTGGTGCGGTATCGTGCAACGATTGATTGTGGATTGAGAACCGTGACCTTTCCGCGAGTTGGACAGCAGGAGATCATTTCCACAGGTCACCGAGGCATCCTTCCTGTAGCAGTGGCTTCAGCGATTTTGGGTTAGGTGCTTTTTGTCGAGTGTAGGTGACGCCTAGGACTAGAGGTTATGTCTCTAGGGGTCTTGGATAGGGTTGTGTTTTTCTTTTAGGAGCACGGATAGATTGTAGCTTCCGTTTTTGTTGCCACAGCAGGAACGGCATCAACACTTCTCTCCCTTTTTCTCGCCTTTGTGTTGAAATTTGCGAACATGACGAAAGATTCGAAAGGCTACTCCAGAAATGGAGACGGTGCCCGAACCTGTTCTTGTTTGATTGGGGCGAGGGCACTGGTCTTTCGGAACTTTCGAACTTTTCGCTAATTTTAGTTGTTTTCTAAATTGGAGAGTTGGGGGTTGATGACTTTCCTGCTGGTGGGGCCCTTACCCTTTCTGGTTGGTTGTGTTGGCGTAATTCGTGTAGTTTGGACGCGTAGAGTTGGCTGTTTTCCTTGTCCCCAGTTTTTCGAATTTTTTGAGGTTTATCCAGCTGTTGGACTCGCTTTGTGGAGAGTGAGTAGCGACTGGGAAATTGGAGACTGTGTTGTTGGATGCTTACCTTTGGGCTTGGAGACTCCCTTTTGAGCCGTGTTGGTTTCGAGGACAAAACTTTCTTTTAGTGGGGGAGGATGTGAGGACCCGAATCCTAACTTAAGGGCTTATTGACGGATTAGTGGCTTCTGGGAGTGTTGGTGCGCGTGTCGAGGCCCGAAAATCGATTTCTGGTGAAAATAGAGCAAGATTGCTTTCAGGAGGCCCAGATTTGGATGATTGAGGGTTTTGCGCGCTTATTGGAACCAAGAAATTAACCCGGTAAGAAAAATGGATCAAGTTTACTTTTCTGAAATTTTTGGGAAATTTTAGAAGTGGAATTTGGCCAAACGGACTTCGGATTTGGATTCAGCGCGCGAAAACGGTCAAGATGGACTATTTACTTGTATTTTTCGGAGCCCGGATGCGAAAACACGCTTTTCGAGGTGTGGGGTTACTGTTCCGGCGGCCGGAGAGGCGCCGACGGCGGCGGCGAGCAGCGGAGCGCGGCGGCGGGCTGAGGAGTAGCCGGTCGGTCCACCACGGGAGGCGTGCACCAGGCGCGGGCCACGTGGCGGCGTCCGATTGGCCGGCGCAGCAGGCGCGGTCCACAGACTTGGCGGGGCGCACGGTGGACCAAGGGTGGCCACGTGTCACCTTGTGGTTGGCTGGCCTTGGTGCGCGCGGTCCACGGAGCGGCAGGGGCAGGTGGCCATACGGCGGTAGTTGGGGCCGACGTGGGGGCGCCACGTGGCGCCCCGTGATTGGCCGAGTGCAGCCGGCCCACGCTGGCGTGTCGGGCCACGTGTCGCTCCACGGTTCACGGGCGCACGTGCTCTGGGCGCGGCGGGCGCGGGCCGGGACGCGTGGCGGGCCGTGGGCCTTTCGGGCCTGCACAGTAACGGGCCGGGCCCGTTACTATAGCAGCCCATTTGTTCCGGGCGCCCGAATCCTGGGACACAGAGCCCCATTCTTCTGCCCTTTTCTCTACCTTCCCGAGCTCCCCAGCCCTTGGCCCCCTTAGCAAAGTTGTAGATCTTCGTGTTGCGCATCTTTTGGCAGAGGCGTGGAATTTTTGGAAGCCGCGGCGTCGACGTTTCCGGCATCGTAGCGCGGAGCGACGATTTTCTGTTGGAGGCCCGTTATCGTCGCATTTCGGTCTAAGAGATCCATAGAGCTACCCCGACTGTATTTTTGGGCGATTTTTGCGGCGTTGGATTCACGAGAGGTATATCTTCGACTTTTGTGTTGAGTGTTTCGTCTAGATTTGGATTATTGGCACGGTTTTCGAGGCTTTCCTGAGCCCCTGTTTTGCTGTGAGATTCCTGGACAGCAAGGTCTTCGCGGATTTTTATCTCCGCATCCGGACATCGAAATTTGACGTTTCAAGGCTCTATCGACATCTACACTTCGCAAGGATCGCCGTCATATTTTTACTGGAATTTTTGGAGGCTGTTTTACATGTGAAATTTTCGCAGAAAGAGGACTGTTCACCGCAGATTTTTAATATGTGGAATTTAGTGGAATTAAGTGTAATTTTTGGAATGTGTTGTGTACCCAGGATGTTTTGAGCAGTGCTACTGTAGTGACCCGACCCTTAAGGGCATTTTTGAACTCACATGTAATTGCTTAAGCCTTAAGCGAAATAAGATTGTTTAAATTCGAAAAGTCGGCCGGGTGGGGTGCGTGTATTTTTCTGCGATAGAGCGCGGAAAATGATGACCGACGGCGCGATCGGATTTGAAATCCGATGTCGGGATCTCCCGAAACGGGACCCTAAGTGATACGGTAATTAGTCATGCATCGGAATCCGTGCAAAATATCTTGCACCCGTTAGAGATAAGGTGGGTTATCTCGTAGGGGATAATTAATTAATTAATTAATGGAAGTTTGGATTCTCTTACGTACGAATTAAAGGGGTTAAATAATCGGTAACCGGGTTTTAAATTGGGAATTTATTTCCCCAAGATTATTTAATGAAGGGGATTAAATAATCGGTGACCGGGATTTAAAATTGGAAATCAAATAACCGATAATTTAAATCCAATTGGGAATTGATTTCCCATGATTATTTAATTGAGTAAATTAAATAATCGGTGATCAGGATTTTAAAAGGTGGGATTTTATCTCGTGGAGTGGATAAGAGATAAGATCCGGATATTTGCGGGTTTTCCTTTTTACGTACCGTATGAAATAAAAAGGGAAAAATAATTATAAAATAAATAAATAAAAAAGGGATATTTAAACAATCCTCTTTATCCGAAGGAAAAGAAAAGGAATTAAAAATCCTAATCGGTGAGGAGAGAAAGAAAGAAAAGACGGAACCCTAGCCGGACGAAAGGAAAAAGGAGAAAGAGAAGGAGCCCGATCTTCCCGGATATCGAACCGAAGGCAAGAACGCGACCGGGCGACCTTCCCGTCGATCTCCGGTTAGTAGAATAATTTTTAAGAATAAATCGGGGATTTTTCGTGTTCTTGTAAGGTCGTACTTCGCGGATTTTCGTCGGGTTTTGATCCGTGTCTTTCTTGTTCTTGATTGGGGGGATCGGTGTCTTTTTTTTATCGAATTTAACCGATGGTTTTTAATTGGTTTCTTTTTGGCGGACCTCCGATCGACGTTTTGGTTGTTCGTCGGTCGTCGGTTTAGCCATTAGATTTACCGGGAATTTACCGGGAATTTTTCGGGAGTTTTTCGGGAATTTTTGGGGCGGTTTCGTCGGAACATAGTGGGTTAACGGGAGGCTGCCGCCGCCGTTGTTAAACGGGAGGCCGCCGCCGTCGTTACCATGCTCGCGGGGTCGTCGCCGGGATCGCACGGGAGCGAAAACGGAGAAGAAATCGCAAAAAAAACGGCGCGAAAACGGGGAAAATTAGGGTTACTGTTGCTTGTCCGTACGGCGCGGTCCACGGGTCCGGGCGTGCACCCGGTGCACGCCCACAGCATCGGAAGCGCAAGACCCGGTGCACAGTTCCGTGCGCCGGCCCGGCCCGCATAAGCGCGGTCCTCCGCACAATGCGCACCCGGCGCACGTGCTTGCGCCCTGCAACCGTGAACCCGGCGCGCGCATAACCCCGTGCGCGGCCCGGCCCATCGCAGTGCGGTGCACGCCCCGGGCGTGCACCCGGTGCTGGCGCCGCGACCCCGGGGCCGTGAGCCCGGTGCACGCTCGGGTCGTGCACCGGCCCGGCCCAGAGCGCGCGGTGCACGTTTTTTTCGTGCTCCCGGCGCATGCCGCCGCCGCCGGTTGACGTGAACCCGGTCCGTGGTTGCCCCCGTGCACCATCCGACAGCCCGGAGTTCTTTTGCTCCGTTTTTGCCCGTTTCTCCACCGTTTTGAGCGCCGTTTTCGCCGTTGGGATCGTTATTTCCGTGGTTTCCTTGGCATGGCCACTTGGGATCTTCTTGGTCACTATTTTATTATGTTGTGTGCCGTGCAGGGTTCCGGTTTTTGGCGAACCGGACCGTGTTGGACTTTTCCGTCAAAAAGAGTAAATTGGGTCTTCTGTTTTTGGATGTTAGTACACGTTTGTGACTATTATTATCCTTGCGGACTTGCTTTAGGTCCAGGGGTGCAGCGGGAGAGCGCGAAGGATACAGGTGTTCCGATTGCTCTCCAACAAGGTGGGTACGGTTGCTATAAGTGCAACAAGTGCAGTAAGTGCATCTATCGTCATTAAAATTGCTCTCAATTTGCCTAACAAAGTAGATGGACAGTTTAACCTTTCGCTTAATGGTATTTTTATCTAACAATTAAAGCGGCTGCGGTCGCGGTGCTCACTACACGCCAATCTTGGCAATTCGGTTTCGGATGCTGCACGTACACCGGCGGATCGGGCCACCGCATGGTGTACTTTTCCGGAAAAGTGGTCTTTGACCCGTGTGCCTCACAAAGGAGTGGGAGCCGTGAGGACCTCCTCGCGCCAGCTGGTACAGCACACCAGCACCGCGAAAAGGGGTAAAAGCATCAAAAAGGTGACTGTGCACGAGGGGAGACTTGAGTCTCTCCGACAGGTACTCTGGGGTTGGTGCCCAACTTAATTGATAAATCTGGGGTTGGTGCCCAGTTTAAAATATGCACAGGGGTTTAACGAAAGGTTTCGGTGTACTCGAGTTATTCGGTTCGTTTTCCTTCTTTGATATTATTAGACATCTACTTTGTTTGTCACTGACTTTACCCACTCCGTGACAGGTATTCCTAGGTGCGTTAGCCGGGATGGCGGTGAGACTGCGTCGCGAGGACCGTAGTCAGGACTCTTGGTTTTCTATCTCATTTCCTTTTACGCTTTAAGTAGTTAGTTTGCTTGTGGATTACTTTAGTTGTGGACATGTATGAGTTAGCTCTGTGGATGAGATGGACCCTTATGCTTTTGATACTGATAGTGGTGTTTTTCTTACGCGGCACGTTTTCACGATAAACTAATTGGTTGCGAAAATGTTTTCTCAAAACGAAGTGCCGTGTGGGCACAGATTTTACAAACGCTGGGTTTTATCCTTTCCAAACGTTGACGCCGCTTTATAAACTGGTTTTGCATGGTGATGTATGTCTACTGTATGGTTGATGGTTGATGTTGATGTGGTTGGTTGAAATTCGATGTTATAATTGAATTGCATGTTGTAAATGAGACGTCGTGCATATACAAAGGAGACTCCGTCCGTTGGCGGAGAGAATTTGTGTATGTGGCGGTCTGGCACGCACCGGGGATGAGGCTTATATTACCTTATTAAGAAAAAAAAAATGGACACGCATTTTCCGCTTTGATTTACTCAAAAACCCCCGGGGGCGTGACAGATTAAATGGTATCAGAGAAAAACAACCATAACCATAGTAGACGTGATCCACATCCACAGTGTAAGGTGCCACAAGCAAATTGGACATGAGATAACCAAGGTGTAGGTGCGGTAGTACGTGAGAGTACGGGGAAAAAGGGGATTTAATGTAGGTGTGTTCGTAAGTCTAGGTGCTAGGGTGATAACCTTAGGGCTAACTTGGTTTCTTTGTTTACACGGTTAATGGCCCGAAGCCGCTCTTCAATCGATGGTGCAGAAGAGGATACAACGGTTCCGGCAACAGTGGAGAATCGGCTACTCCAACAACGGATTACGCGACATGGCATAGCGCTCTCCCCTTTTTGTTAGGAAAGACGAACCCCACCAGGCTCGCCTTCACAAGCGTGGTCCACATAGCGACGCTAATCGGGTAATACCGACGGTGGGTCTATCCGCTTACCGAGAAGTGATCGATAGGACCACTATGGTGGGGTGGGAACTGGCCGTTCCACACACCCGGCAGAAGTATCATGAGTCTGCCGGGGGCCGAAACGACCCCAGCCATAACCCGGGAACGACTTTCCCGACGGGGGCCGACCACCCCAATATCCGAAGACACCGCAAGGAACCTGGAAACACATCAGACAGAGGACTCAGAGTACGACATGGACAAGAAACGACCCCAGCCCTTCTCAGGAGGGGGATTTTCTAGCGGAGACCGGCCAAGCATCATCTACAGAGGAGCACCTCGGGGGAAATTATTCATTCTGGAAGCACGACCTTTGCTTCTAACGTGACAAACTGGGACAGTTCCGTTTTTACTGCCCCGAACCCGGGAATGATTCTTCGGAGTCGCGACACGGATGAGGGGTCTTATGCGACGACACGACAAAGAACGCACTACCCGAGGGAAGTAGTAGCAGGAAAGACCCCTTACGAAGAGTAATGTTGGTCTTGACCCCAGGAGAACCCTTAGGAGCAAATACTCTGTACCTTCCTGCCCAATAAGGATGCGAAGACTTAGTTGTCTTTGATGTTGGCCCTTTATTATGGGTTAAATAGGTCCAACTTCCTGCCTTGAGACAATAAGCCCGGGGGACTAGTGAGTTGGGTTGGGTGAGCCCAATAAGTTGAGTGGGCTGCGGTCCGCAATAGACCTAACGGCAAGAGGCCCCACAATAGACCCAACATCCAGGTGTGTTGGGTCTGGTCGAGATCTGTGGTGCGGTGTATGCCGCTTTAAGTGAATCGGATGCGCACCTCTAAAAGCTCAGGCTTTTGGGGTTAATGGTTAGCGCCAACAATTCGACATCTGAGACTTAGTGGTAAGAGAATTCGAGGGGATACTCGGAAGGGATGGGCTTACCGAGTGACAGGTGCTAATCATTTGTGAGAAACGTCAGGTACGACTACAGAAGCCGGGATTCCCAAAAAACGTGTACTTGGCATGTAAAAGCACCTTTTTGGCGTTCTCCGCGTCGCGGGCTAGGAAGCTGATAGAGGGCGGGTGCGTGGCCTATCTAGCCTCGGTAGATTTAGCCACCCGACCCGTTCCCTCGCCTTTCAAAATTCCAGTGGTAAGGGAATTTCCGGATGTATTTCCGGCGGAGCTCCCCGGAATGCCGCCGGAACGGGAAGTTGACTTCCCGATTGAGCTGCTTCCCGGCACCAAACCCATCACCAAAGCACCGTACAGGATGGCCTTCGCGGAGTTGAAGGAACTCAAGGCACAGTTGGAGGACCTTTTGGATAAGGGTTTTATCAGACCTAGCGCGTCACCCTGGGGCGCGCCCGTCCTGTTTGTGAGAAAGAAGGACGGAAGTCTCCGGTTGTGCATCGACTACCGGGAGATAAATAAGGTCACCGTTAAGAACAAATACCCCCTGCCAAGGATCGACGACCTCTTCGACCAATTACAGGGGGCGACGGTATTTTCAAAGATCGACCTGCAGTCGGGCTATCATCAGGTCCGGGTTAAGGGGGAGGACATCCCCAAAACGGCTTTCCGGACTCGCTATGGCCATTACGAATTTACGGTAATGCCATTCGGGCTCACAAATGCCCCGGCGGTGTTCATGGATATGATGAATAGGGTATTCAAACCCTTCCTGGACTTATTCGTGGTGGTCTTCATCGATGATATCCTCATCTACTCCCGTACAGACGAGGAACATGAAGAACATCTGCGCACAGTCCTCCAGACCCTACGGGAACAGAAACTCTACGCCAAACTCAAAAAGTGTGAGTTTTGGCTCCGTGAGGTCGGTTTCTTGGGGCACGTAATCTCGGCGGCTGGAGTCGCAGTGGATCCGAAGAAGATAGATTCGGTGACGGACTGGCCCCGACCGACGACGGTGACGGAAATCCGAAGCTTCCTGGGATTAGCCGGGTATTACCGGCGCTTCGTGGAGGGTTTCTCCAAGATAGCCACCCCCTTGACCCGTTTGACTAGAAAGGGGGAAAAGTTCATCTGGACGGACAAATGCCAGAGGAGCTTCGAGGAGCTCAAGGATAGATTGACGCGAGCCCCGATTCTCGCCCTGCCAGAACTAGGGGAGGATTATGAAGTATATTGCGATGCGTCGCGAAATGTACTGGGTGGAGTACTCATGCAACGGGGAAAGGTTATAGCCTATGCGTCTAGGCAGCTCAAGGAGTACGAGCGAAATTACCCCGTGCACGATTTGGAACTCGCAGCGGTTGTGTTCGTCCTCAAGCTTTGGAGACACTACCTGTATGGGGCACGCTGCAATGTGTACTCAGACCATAAGAGTCTCAAGTACCTTTTCACCCAAAAGGAGCTAAATCTGCGACAAAGGCGGTGGCTTGAGCTACTAAAGGATTACGACCTAACGATCCACTATCACCCGGGAAAGGCCAACATGGTGGCCGACGCCCTGAGCCGCAAGGGACAGGCCGAGGAAGCGGATGTAAGCGCCATTACACAGCAGGATAATCTGATTGCGGAGTTTTCGCGGTTAAGACTAGAAGTAGTACCGGCAGGTACAGTCGCACAACTTCTGACACTGGTGGTCAGACCCACTCTGCTGGACAGGATTCTTGAAGGGCAATCAACCGACGATCAACTCCAGCTGGTGCGAAGTAGAATAACCGCCGACAAGGAGGGCGATTTCACGGTGAACTCCGACGGTACGATACGATTTCGGGGACGGATCTGCGTACCGGATCTGCCGGAACTCAAGGAGGAAATCCTACGGGAGGCGCATACCGCCCCGTATGCGGCACATCCCGGGGGAACAAAGATGTACAAGGACGTCAAACAGACCTTCTGGTGGCCCAAAATGAAGGGGGACGTGACTCGATTTGTGGCACACTGCCTGGTGTGCCAACGGTGAAGGCCGAGCATCAGCGGCCGGCAGGAAAATTGCAACCGTTACCAGTGCCCGAGTGGAAGTGGGATATGATTACCATGGATTTCGTGACCGGATTCCCGAGATCGTCACAGGGACACGATGCAATATGGGTGATTGTGGACCGTTTGACGAAATCGGCCCACTTTCTGCCCATACACACGACGTGGACTCGGGAACGACTGGCACAAACGTACATCGATGAGATAGTAAGGTTGCACGGAGTACCGACATCCATCACGTCGGACAGAGACACACGTTTTGTGTCAAACTTCTGGCGAAGCCTGCAACGAGCAATGGGGACCAAATTGCACTTCAGTACGGCTTTTCACCCGCAAACTGATGGACAATCAGAGCGGGTGATACAGATCGTGGAGGACATGCTTCGAGCATGCGTTCTGGACTTGGGCGAAGGGTGGGCACGGTGTTTGCCCCTGGTCGAATTTGCTTACAATAATAGTTATCAGGCCAGCATTCAGATGGCGCCGTACGAGGCACTGTACGGGCGCCGCTGTCGGTCTCCAATATGCTGGGACGACTTGGGTGAGCGTAAGTTTCTGGGCCCAGATTTGGTGGAGGAGACCGAAGCAAAGGTGCGACTGATTAGACAAAGACTACTGACCGCCCAAAGCAGACAAAAGAGCTACGCGGACAACAGGCGCCGAGACTTAGAGTTCATGGTGGGTGAGCATGTGCTACTCCGGGTTTCACCCTCCAAGGGAAACCGACGTTTCGGCATAAAGGGAAAGCTAAGCCCGAGGTACGTGGGACCGTTTGAAATCCTGGAACGCGTAGGACCGGTGGCGTATCGATTAGCCCTGCCACCGAACCTCGAACGAGTCCATAACGTGTTCCATGTCTCAATGCTTCGGAAGTACCTGGCTGACCCCTCTCATGCCTTGGATGCCTCCACCATTGAGTTGCGAGAGGATTTGAGCGTCGAGGAGACGCCGGTGCGGATCTTGGCAAGAGAGGACAAGAAGTTGCGCAACCGAACAATCCCTTATGTGAAGGTTCAGAGGAGCAACCACGAAGAGCGCGAGGCGACGTGGGAACTGGAAGCGAAGATGAGGGAATGTTTTCCTGAATTGTTTAAGTAAGGGTTGTACTTAAGTTTCGGGACGAAACTTTTTATAAAGTGTGAGTGGTGTAGTGACCCGACCCTTAAGGGCATTTTTGAACTCACATGTAATTGCTTAAGCCTTAAGCGAAATAAGATTGTTTAAATTCGAAAAGTCGGCCGGGTGGGGTGCGTGTATTTTTCTGCGATAGAGCGCGGAAAATGATGACCGACGGCGCGATCGGATTTGAAATCCGATGTCGGGATCTCCCGAAACGGGACCCTATGTGATACGGTAATTAGTCATGCATCGGAATCCGTGCAAAATATCTTGCACCCGTTAGAGATAAGGTGGGTTATCTCGTAGGGGATAATTAATTAATTAATTAATGGAAGTTTGGATTCTCTTACGTACGAATTAAAGGGGTTAAATAATCGGTAACCGGGTTTTAAATTGGGAATTTATTTCCCCAAGATTATTTAATGAAGGGGATTAAATAATCGGTGACCGGGATTTAAAATTGGAAATCAAATAACCGATAATTTAAATCCAATTGGGAATTGATTTCCCATGATTATTTAATTGAGTAAATTAAATAATCGGTAATCAGGATTTTAAAAGGTGGCATTTTATCTCGTGGAGTGGATAAGAGATAAGATCCGGATATTTGCGGGTTTTCCTTTTTACGTACCATATGAAATAAAAAGGGAAAAATAATTATAAAATAAATAAATAAAAAGGGGATATTTAAACAATCCTCTTTATCCGAAGGAAAAGAAAAGGAATTAAAAACCCTAATCGGTGAGGAGAGAAAGAAAGAAAAGACGGAACCCTAGCCGGACGAAAGGAAAAAGGAGAAAGAGAAGGAGCCCGATCTTCCCGGATATCGAACCGAAGGCAAGAACGCGACCGGGCGACCTTCCCGTCGATCTCCGGTTAGTAGAATAATTTTTAAGAATAAATCGGGGATTTTTCGTGTTCTTGTAAGGTCGTACTTCGCGGATTTTCGTCGGGTTTTGATCCGTGTCTTTCTTGTTCTTGATTGGGGGGATCGGTGTCTTTTTTTTATCGAATTTAACCGATGGTTTTTAATCGGTTTCTTTTTGGCGGACCTCCGATCGACGTTTTGGTTGTTCGTCGGTCGTCGGTTTAGCCATTAGATTTACCGGGAATTTACCAGAAATTTTTCGGGAGTTTTTCGGGAATTTTTGGGGCGGTTTCGTCGAAACATAGTGGGTTAACGGGAGGCCGCCGCCGCCGTTGTTAAACGGGAGGCCGCCGCCGTCGTTACCATGCTCGCGGGGTCGTCGCCGGGATCGCACGGGAGCGAAAACGGAGAAGAAATCGCAAAAAAAACGACGCGAAAACGGCGAAAATTAGGGTTACTGTTGCTTGTCCGTACGGCGCGGTCCACGGGTCCGGGCGTGCACCCGGTGCACGCCCACAGCGTCCACCCGGTGCACGCCCACAGCGTCGGAAGCGCAAGACCCGGTGCACAGTTCCGTGCGCCGGCCCGGCCCGCATAAGCGCGGTCCTCCGCACAGTGCGCACCCGGCGCACGTGCTTGCGCCCTGCAACCGTGAACCCGGCGCGCGCATAAACCCGTGCGCGGCCCGGCCCATCGCGGTGCGGTGCACGCCCCGGGCGTGCACCCGGTGCTGGCGCCGCGACCCCGGGGCCGTGAGCCCGGTGCACGCTCGGGTCGTGCACCGGCCCGGCCCAGAGCGCGCGGTGCACGTTTTTTTCGTGCACCCAGCGCATGCCGCTGCCGCCGGTTGACGTGAACCCGGTCCGTGGTTGCCCCCGTGCACCATCCGACAGCCCGGAGTTCTTTTGCTCCGTTTTTGCCCGTTTCTCCACCATTTTGAGCGTCGTTTTCGCCGTTGGGATCGTTATTTCCGTGGTTTCCTTGGCATGGCCACTTGGGATCTTCTTGGTCACTATTTTATTATGTTGGGTGCCGCGCGGGGTTCCGGTTTTCGGCGAACCGGACCGTGTTGGACTTTTCCGTCAAAAAGAGTAAATTGGGTCTTCTGTTTTGGTATGTTAGTACACGTTTGTGACTATTATTATCCTTGCAGACTTGCTTTAGGTCCAGGGGTGCAGCGGGAGAGCGCGAAGGATACAGGTGTTCCGATTGCTCTCCAACAAGGTGGGTACGGTTGCTATAAGTGCAACAAGTGCAGTAAGTGCATCTATCGTCATTAAAATTGCTCTCAATTTGCCTAACAAAGTAGATGGACAGTTTAACCTTTCGCTTAATGGTATTTTTATCTAACAATTAAAGCGGCTGCGGTCGCGGTGCTCACTACACGCCAATCTTGGCAATCCGGTTTCGGATGCTGCACGTACACCGGCGGATCGGGCCACCGCATGGTGTACTTTTCCGAAAAAGTGGTCTTTGACCCGTGTGCCTCACAAAGGAGTGGGAGCCGTGAGGACCTCCTCGCGCCAGCTGGTACAGCACACCAGCACCGCGAAAATGGGGTAAAAGCATCAAAAAGGTGACTGTGCACGAGGGGAGACTTGAGTCTCTCCGACAGGTACTCTGGGGTTGGTGCCCAACTTAATTGATAAATCTGGGGTTGGTGCCCAGTTTAAAATATGCACAGGGGTTTAACGAAAGGTTTCGGTGTACTCGAGTTATTCGGTTCGTTTTCCTTCTTTGATATTATTAGACATCTACTTTGTTTGTCACTGACTTTACCCACTCCGTGACAGGTATTCCTAGGTGCGTTAGCCGGGATGGCGGTGAGACTGCGTCGCGAGGACCGTAGTCAGGACTCTTGGTTTTCTATCTCATTTCCTTTTACGCTTTAAGTAGTTAGTTTGCTTGTGGGTTACTTTAGTTGTGGACATGTACGAGTTAGCTCTGTGGATGAGATGGACCCTTATGCTTTTGATACTGATAGTGGTGTTTTTCTTACGCGGCACGTTTTCACGATAAACTAATTGGTTGCGAAAATGTTTTCTCAAAACGAAGTGCCGTGTGGGCACAGATTTTACAAACGCTGGGTTTTATCCTTTCCAAACGTTGACGCCGCTTTATAAACTGGTTTTGCATGGTGATGTATGTCTACTGTATGGTTGATGGTTGATGTTGATGTGGTTGGTTGAAATTCGATGTTATAATTGAATTGCGTGTTGTAAATGAGACGCCGTGCATATACAAAGGAGACTCCGTCCGTTGGCGGAGAGAATTTGTGTATGTGGCGGTCTGGCACGCACCGGGGATGAGGCTTATATTACCTTATTAAGAAAAAAAAAAAAATGGACACGCATTTTTCGCTTTGATTTACTCAAAAACCCCCGGGGGCGTGACAGCTACCGTGTTGATGGCTTGGTGGACTTTGGGTTATAGCTTTTTCTGGGCTTTCTTAGCTGTACGACCCCGGACAGTTGGCACGTTCAGGTGGGTGGCCCTGTCTCCAAGATTGATGGACTGTACGTTAAGCCTGCTATTGTAGGACTATGCATGATAGCGAATTCTTGTTCAACATGCTAGAATGTAGGAATTGCTATTCCTAAATTTACCTGATGATCTTGTCATCTCCATGCTTTCTATTATCTGTTAAAATTATTGTTATCTTGGAACTTGATCTGGCACCCCCGTCATATGCAGCATGTTCAGCCAGACTGTAGAAAACTCCAACTTGGGCTAGGTTTATTCTGCTTTAGACATCCACACTTCTATTCTTCCCGGACATAGTGTTTTACTCGCCCGGGTTGTGGGCCGAGTGGTCGGATTTCTCTTAGTGTGGGATGTATTTTACACTCGTGCTTGGGAACAGAGTGGAGTCTGGTAGATGTAGTTGGTCGATCATCTGTGGCGGGAGCCGTTTGGGTAAACGGTGGTCCCGAGATGTTTTATTTGTTGCCACTGGGTTAGTGGCAGTTGTTACCAGTGTCAGCAGGACCTAGGACCCAGACTGTTTTTAGACACACATGATTTCTGTAAACTAATATTTTTCTTCCAAATCTCAAGGGGTTGCCGGAGCCTATTCTTGTTTGACTCGGGTGATGGCAATAGCCCTTCGGGGTTAGGAAAAATAAAAATTATTTAAACAAATCTTCTTAAAAAAACTAAAATATATTAAATCGGGTTTCTCAGATTAAAATAATTTTCAGTAATAACTGTCATCTTGGTGTTACAACATCCTCACCCGAGAGAGTTTGGGTGATCTGGGTTCTAGAGGCCGTTTCTTTTTCGGGACGAAAGCCACGGGGGCCGAGCCTGGAACCTGTTCTTGTTTGATAGGGTTGTAGGTGTTGGTCTTCCGGGACTTTCGGGCCCGGGTTCGTGTCTTCCCCTTGTTGTTCTGAGGTTGTTGTGTTCCCGAACTGTAAGGGGGCCGGGAACTTCGATAGGCGGAGCCTGGAGTCTGTTCTTTTTTGATAGGGTTCTAGGCACCGACCTATCGGGGTTTTCGAACCCTTATGGTGTCGATCTTTCCTGAGTTTGGTGCTCTGTGGTGGGAGCCGTCGAGTAGACGGTAGTCCCGGCTGTGAGTATCTTTAGCCAGTGGGTTAGAGTTGTGGTAATAGTTGTTGTCGACGCCGTCCCTCTGACTGGACCAGTTGTGGCAGTCACGGACACCCTACGGTAGACCCGTCCTGTTGAGGATGTGCGGCAGTAGGTGGGCGTGGGTTTGACTGGCCCAGTTGTGGCAGTCACGGACACCCTACGGTAGACCCATCCTGTTGAGGATGTGCGGCAGTAGGTGGACGTAGGTTTGACTGGCCCAGTTGTGGCAGTCCCGGACACCCTACGGTAGACCCGTCCTATTGAGAATGTGCGGCAGTAGGTAGTCGCAGGTTTGACTGGACCGTATGTGGCAGTCATTATTAGATTGGGTTACTATACCTGAGAGTTAGTAGATGCATCATGTTTTCCATCTGTTTCTCTTATTGAGCATCTAGATAGGGACATAGTAGCTGTAGAGATATTCTTTTCCAGCTCTTCTTTCAGTATTTCATTTATTACCTTATGCCTCTAGTAGACTTAGTGGGCAGACCGTTGGGCTTGTTGACGGGACCCACTGAGAACTACTGTGGGATGTAGTTCTCACACCCGTCGTGGTGTCTTTTTCCCCAGGGACTTCTACTCCTGTTTCTGCTGTTCCAGCTGCTGCTTCTTCAGATCGAGGTAAGGGAGTCGCGAGCTAGTTCCCTATCAGTCGTCGTCGTCCAGAGAGTAGATGTACCCACTTTTTACATTTTGAGAGTTCTTGTTAAGAGACATTGTAGTGAGGTATAGAGTTGTACTTTTCTGTTTTTTTTTGCTGTGAGACTTATGTACTTTTGGTGAGGACTTGTGTTGTATATATTCTATTTCTAGCAGTTTACTCTCAGCTCTGATATCTGTTTAGTATGGTATCTTTCTTTGCAGGTTTGACGCTTCGTCTATACGGGGTTCACCGTATAGGCGGCGGATCTGTTAGCGAGCCCGGGTCGCAGTTTCGACCCCGGGGCGTGATACAACCAACGAGAGAGCTTTCGCTCGGCTAGATCACTGGAGCCACAGACAGAAAAGGAAGGTGTTCTAATGGCAAAGAAAAAGGTGCATGCCGCACTCACGAGGGACTGCCAGTGAGATACTGGAGGACAGTTTTAGTGACAGGATTACCTCCGATTTGATCCTTCTCTGAACATATAACATTGAAGTCCCCGGGCCGAAAACACCATAGCTATACTATATTGTAAAACACTAGGAAAAGCATTTCAGCCGGTAAAACAGAGGTAGAATCAACTTCAACACAGGTCCTTGCGAATGCGAACGCAAGCCTGGACTAATAGCCGCTTTCCCGTCCTATAATAGTAATTGACTTTTCCCATTGCCAACATTCAGCTACAACTAAGGGATGCCACTAGTGACGTGAGGCAGCTAGTCTGCAAGTGACAATGTGCAGCTCAAAAAGGACATTCATCCCATTTAGGCGCTGGATAGCCTCCAAGTTCTCGTTGCATTGCTAGCTCTCTTCCCTACAATCGCTTCTGTTCGGCGGAATATGGCACCATTGCTTCCTGAAAGGAGTGTTTAGCCCCTCGCTTTAGTGGACAATCAATAGAATGGAACTACGATTGTTAGAAGAAAAAAATGTGATGGGGTGCTAGGTCAAGTTCCAATAATCAATATATAATCCTCTAACCATGTTAAGCATAAAACTGAACTAACAACATGGACAATTCATAACATGCTTGCTTCCAATCAAAGGTAGTATACTCTAGTCATACATGCTCACAAGCTTAAACAATATAGAGCAGACATGCATCAATCATATTCTGCAACAAGTAAAAGAATATCATCATCTAGCATGCTTTTCCACTAGTATAGGATAACATCTTTATCTTGTAACTCTCCCTCATGTATAAGGGTAAATAAATCATGCAATAAATCTATATATCATGTACAATTTATCAATTAAGCCTCAATCCCATCATTCAAACTATTTCTCATGCTTAGATCACAATCATTAAAATTGTACATTAAACCATGCATGCATACTAACAAATAAAGTTAGAGAACTGTCCATCGGTTCTGGAGATGAAGTAACCCACCTGAAGCGTGATGATCCGGGGTCCATATGAGCCGAAACTAAACGTTGATACTCCTCAGGTTCCCACGATTCCACGAGTCCAAAAACACCAGAAAACTCCTCCTAGGCACAAAGATACAGTCTAAACATCGTGGTAAGCAAAAATCCCCACGATCACAAATCTGCAGAAAGATCAGCCCGAAAGAATCCAAAATATCACCTGTGAGATGATATCCAAAAATTCCAATAAAAATATGGTTGCGATCCTCGCAAAGCATAGATGTCGATCGAGTCCTCACAGGTTGAAATCCGATAATCGAGCGCGGAGATAAAAATCCGACAAGCTCCGCTGTCCATGAAAATCACCAGCAAGAAAGGGGGTTCAAAGATGTTCCAGAAACCCTAATAAAAATCCAAAACTGAGAAGAGCGAAAACCACGAAAAACGACGATCTACCTCTCGTGAAACCAATACCGCAAAAATCGACCAAAAACTCGCTCCCGTCAGTCCTGGGGAGCTCGCGGAAGAAGCGTCGACGAAAAAACTCGGTATCAAAGGCGCGTCGAAGCTCGCGATGTCGAGAAGAACACAGATGGCACGACTCCCAAAAATCCCCGGGATCACAAATATCGAAGAAGACTCGCAGACGACACTCCTTGCCGAAGAAGGGCTCAGAAGCTCGGAGGAAAAGCCCAAAAAATGAAGCCCACATGGGCTATTTATAGCCCAAGTCTACCAAAGGAGGGATCCGGATTCGGGCGCCGGATTCAGGCGCCCGAATTCGGCCTCGGCCCACTACTGTGCGCGCCCGAAACGCCCATAGCGCGCCACGTGGCCCTCTCCGCGCCCCGCGCGCCCACCAATCGCGCCGCGACGCGTTGCAGCGCGGTCCACGGCGGGAAGCGTGGGCCGCGGTTCACGTCGGGTCAGCCGGGTCACTGCACCCGCTAATGGGCGGGCGACACGTGGCTCGACGCGGTCCACTGTGCGCCGTGCCCTGCGCGAATCACGCCTCACGTCACGCCCGTTGACCGCCCAATCAGGGCCTGCCACGCGTCCACCCGTTGCGCCCGCTGGTCCCGGTGCACGAGCCAAGGGCCATAGACCAACCTGCCCACGGCTACACCCGCGCCTGCCTGCGCCGGCGCCGCCTGCCCGCCGCCGCCGGCGCTACTCGCCTGCCGGAACAGTAACCAAGTGCCACAAAATCTATGTTTTGGCATCCGGGCTCCGAAAAATACAAGTAAATAGTCCACTTTCATCATTTTCGCATGCTGAGTCCAAATACGATGTCCGTTTTGCCTAATTCCACTTCTAAAATTGGTCGAAGGCATCCGGATAAGTAATTTTAATCCAAATTTCACGCTGGGTCCAAACCTGAGGTCCGATTTGTGCACAAGCACCTCCATCACACCGAACAAGTCTCCAGAAGTCGCTGATCACACTGCAAAAGCTATGCGGAGATCCGGGTCATCATAGTGTCACGCCCCGGGTGTAAACCAGAACCCGGGCCCGTCCACAGATCCGCTGTGCACACAGAATTTTTCGTGTACACGAAGCGCTGGTAACCTACTCAGATATAAGAAATACTGAAAGAGCATAAAACAGAGCTAAACTACAACTAATACATCTCAGATAAAGCTGGAAAGGAAAAGTACAAAAAGAAACTCTCAAATATACATGTGTCTCTCCCAGCTCACCAATCAAAATACAACCAGCTGGCCGAAGCCAGACCCAAAAGAAAGAAAAAGTACAAGTATCTGAGTGTACAGGGGATACATCATACAGCTAAACTGGCGACCAGGTAGACAGCTATCTAATCCGCGATCCTCTTACCTCGATCCGCCGAGGAGGGTCCCGCAACTCCAGCAAATGACTCTGCAAAACAAAGGGGAAAAAAAAAGGAAAAACAGTGGTGGGGTGAGAACTACTATAAAACAATAGCCTCCCCTAGTGGGTAGACCTCAAACTCAGACATGCCCACTAGGACCTACCAGAGGCGAAAATAAAACAAGGGTGGTAAGCTATAAATATAACTACTGATGAAAAAGCTACCACTATATGACTCTAAAATGTCAAGCCAAAGAAATAGCTAAGTGTATGCATCAGAATATAAATGCCTGCCTGAATAACCCAATCTATACACGAGTAAACACTGGTACTGCCTGCTATGCCTGCCAAATCGGGTATGCCGGCCAATGCATAACACCGATAGGGGATAAGAGTCTCAAGGACTCGAAGTCTATATATCGCACACTCCGGATTGGCACTCGAGGGGAGCGACCCACACGAGTAAAATGCCTGAGTAATAAGTATCATAGTAGAATAAGTTAGCAGGACTGGATCATGACACTGATCTAAGTGGGAAAACCATCCCCTAAAAGAAGCCCAAACTCTCTCCCCCGATCTGATGCAATAACAACTGTCCGGTCAACCGCCCAAAATTCGCGGTTGCCGCAATACCCTGCCATCACAGCCTGCCTGTCCCAAATCCCCAATGTCTGACTACACTATCCCAGCCCCTGCTCGAACCCGAGCACACTATCCCCTAAGTCTAGATAACTGGAGAAAGAATAAAAACATGGTTTCTCCTAAGTCAGTTCCAGCATGATAGTGTAGCAGAAAAAGGTGGTCTAACTAGGTGACCATACAAGCATGCAAAAGTCCTCATGGTAGTAAATTAAATACAAGTTCTGTTGTTCAAGTAATTATCAAAGCATGTTATTCCAGGATACTAGTAATCACATAACACACTATGTACCAACATAATCGATGCCTGCCTATGCCACATGCATGATAATCACAATGTACTAGTAAGCATACCTATTAGCATGATACTATATCTCCTGATGATAATTTCATCCAAAGGCGAGCGCTAAACTAGCAATCTTGAACTCATACAAGCATTTTAATCAAACAAACATGCTAATTGTCCACATGTGCATTTTGATTTTTCAAATATGTATATATATATATATCCAATAAGCCTAGTCGGTAGCCCAAATTAAGAGGTTCACAACGATCACCCACCTCGAACACTGAATCCCTGTCCAAAAATAAAGTCCTCGCCCAAGCCAGTCAACCGCCACAAACACTGTACAACATACCCCCAAAACATGCACAATTAAATATATAAAGCTCCAACAAAATCTATCCCCAAACACAACAGTCCAGAGTTGCCCTGTTTTCACCTGCGGAAAAGGCTCAGAAAATTCCAAAAAAAATACTGTCACGATCGTCGCGACGAACCGGTCGAAACGAGTACCTGCAAGTTCAAATCCGAGTTTCCTACATTGAGATATAAATTCGACAAGGTAACCACCTCAAAAGAATCCCCCAAAAAAAACTGTAGCACTTAACTCTGGAAAAACAAGGATTTCTCACCTTAGGGAAAACTCAAAAAAATCCAAGAAAAATACGGGAAGTTCCTTGCGATGTGTAGATGCAAAACAACTAAGGCACGCCTCGATCCGACGCTTGTGCGAGAAGATATCCACAAAATACTCAAGTGCTGTCCCAAAAATCACACAGAAAAAAGGGTCACAAAGGTGCCTCAGGAACCGTGCCAAAAACCCAAAACAGGTGAGCACGATCAATATGAAAAATGAAGCCCTACCTCTCAGGAACCCATCGGCGCAAGAATCGTCGAAATCGGTGGTCGGGGTAGACCAGAGGAGTCTGCACACTGAAATGTGACGAAGAAGATCACCGGAGAAGGAACGTTGCAACGCGCCGTAAAATCAGAAACCTCGTGATGCGTGCCACCAAAAATCCCAAAACTCCTCAGGTTAGTGCAGCACAGAGGGAGGAGCAACTTTGATGAAGAGGGCTCTGCAAAATGAGGGCTCAAAGTGGGAGAAAAAGCAGAAAGAATCGGTTTCGGGCCCTATTTATAAGCCCACAAAACAATTCCAAAAATACCGGTTATATCCCCGGTTTCGAGCGCCCGGTCCGGGTTTTCGGGCGCGCACAGTGCGGCCCGCAGGCCCGGCCCGCCCGATTCGGGCGCACACAGTGCGGCCCACAGATCGGCCCGCCCGGCACACCGGATCCCGCCGCCGTCCGACCCACTCCGGGGTCCGCCACGTGTCCATGGAACACGCAACAGCGGTGCAAGCCCAGCGGGTGGACGCCACGTGTCCCCCGCTCGGGTCAATGCGGTGGGTGGCGCCTGCGAATCAGCGGGCGCCACGTGGCGCTGCTCACCTGCCCCACCTGCCGGCCTGTACGGCACCTGCCCCCCGCGCCTGCTCCCGCGCGCTGCGTGGACCTCGCGCCCGTAGGCCAGCCAACCCGGGGCCGCCACGTGGCACGCCCCGGTCCACCGCTCCCCCGCGCGCCCCCGTGGACCGAGCGCGCGTGGGCCGGCCAATCCGGCGTTGCCACGTGGACCCCCGCCGGTCTACGCATCCCGCGATGCACCCCGGCCTTTCCAAAGTTGGTCCGTGGACCATGCCGCGTGCGCTGACCAACCAGAGGCCGCCACGTGGCACCCTCGCCGGTCCACGGTTCCTCCATGCACCAAAAATCTACTAAAACTTTTGGGAGTCCGTTTTTGGGCATCCGGACTCAGAAATAAACAAGCAAATAGCCGTTTTCGAGCGTTTTTCCGCGTTGAATCCAAATCTAACCTCCATTTGGTCCAAAACCCTATCAAAAATTCGGCAAAAGCAGTCGAAAGCCAAACTAGCTCTAAATACCTCACTGGGTCCATCCGTGGCATCCCTTTGATGCACTGTGGCCCCGATACACCAATAATAGGTGTTTCACACTGTGGATTCACGAAAAAAACTGCACGGAGACCTGGACCACTACATCATAGTCACAACCTTCCATAAATATGGGAAACCCGAACACAAGATCCTAAAAGGAACGTTAGCCGACTGGCCTTCCAAGCTCTGCTTGTGTAGTGTCCCAGTTTTTCCCCTGTGTTTTCCCCTGTTTGGGGTGTGGAACACCTAGTGTTGGTGTGTTGGGCCCCAACATGTCAAAGGGATGTGTTGTTTGGGCTTAGAGTGGATTTGGAAGCGAGCCTGACCTTCGGCTGACTTTGCCGAATTTTAGGAGTGGAATCAGGCTAAACGAAGGCCGTATTTGGATTCAGCGCGGAAAAACGCTTGAAAACGGCTATTTACTTATTTAATTTGGAGTCCGGATGCCCAAAAACGGACCCCCGGAAGTTTTCTGCGCAAAATGGTGCACGGGGGGGATCTGTGGACCGGCCGGGACACGTGGCGCCTTATTATTGGGCCGGCGCACGGCTCTCGGTCCACGGAGCGGGCCGCCGGTGCACGGTGCACCGGCGGGCCACGTGGCAGGCGCCCGTTGGTCCGGTCCAGGGCGCGCGGCGCACGGGAGGGTGCGCGGGCAGCGCGGGCAGGCCGGGCAGGCGCGAGGTTGGGCGCGGTGCACGGTGCACCGGGGCGCGCCACATGGCGGCCCCGGGTTGGTTGGCGCATGTGCGCGGGGTGCACCCGCGGTCGCGCACCTGCGGCCGTACGCACGCGGCCGTACGCACGCGCGGCGCAGGTGCGCAGGCGGCGCCCGGCGGGCGTGGCGGGCGGGGAAGCGGCCGCCACGTGGCGCCCCGCCATTGGCGGGCGCCACCCACCCCGCCGCCCCGCAGGGGGACGCGTGGCGCGTCCCCGCTGGGCCCGCACGGCTGCCGCCTGTTTGGCGAACGCGTGGCGGGCCCAGGGCCGGGTTGGACGGAAGGTCGGACGGGCGGGGATCCCGTGTGCGGCCCGGGTTGGGCTGGGCCGCACTGTAGCCGCCCGGAAGTTGGCGGGCCGGGCCGCACTGTAGCAGCCCGAAATCCCCACTGCGCCCGAAAGTGGGGACACAGTGGGGATTTTTCCAATTGTTTGGTTGGGCCTATATAAAGGCCCCCTCCCCTCTCTTCTTGGGCTTTTTTCGAGAGAAAGAGAGAGAGAACCAGGGAGAGGTTTGTGAAGAGAAGTTGTTCCTCTCACATTTTTCTACCTCGTGGTGCGTTCCCAGATTTTCGGGAAGATCGACAGCGGCGTTCCGGATTTTACAGTGTGCCTCGGTTTTCCCCCATTTCGGCCCGTTATCGTCGCATTTCAGTCCGAGGAGTCCCCTGCGCAGTACAGAAGTCCGATTCCGACGATTTCTTCGCCAGTGTGTTCCTAAGAGGTAGGGCTTCGTTTTCCGTGTTGATGGTTTCTCCGGATTCCGATTTCTTGGCACGATTCCCGAGGTGATTTGACACCCTATTTTGCTGTTTGGATTTTTGGACAGCGGCGACTTCGACGAATTATTTCTCCGCGTAGGAATATCGGATCGAGGCGATTCAAGAGTCGATTTTGGGTGATTTTTCGCGAGGAACGCAACCGTGATTTTTCTGGGATTTTAGGAGCTCGGGACAGAGGTGAAAATTCCTCGTTTTGCGTGCTGATTTTAAAACAGCAAATGTGTGTTTAGAAATTGTTATATTTACACCGTGTACACTTATGTGATGTTGTAGGACATTGTTACAGCTGACGGTGTGTTTAGAGGACAGCGGGTATTTTCTGGGTACATCGTGCACGCTTTTCGAGGTGGGTGGTTGCGTATCCCTCTTTGTTGATTTGCACACTAGGAATAAAAGAGTTTCCCAACTATGCATGTGATAGATAACTTGTGATATATAAACCTATTGTATTGGCCCCTAAATTAATTTAGTAGCCTCTATGTGATAAATCTGGGACAAGGAAATTGGACAATTGCTGTATCGTGAACCGCATGCAATTTAGTAACCCAACAATATTTGTAAAATGATTCTAAAGTATTCTTCACATGAAACTTAGCTCCTTTCTAAATGTTTTTAAAAGAGAACACTTGCATGCTCATTGGACATCTAGTTAGGCCACTATCTTACTGCAGCACTATATTATGGGACTTGACTTAGGAGAAAACATGTGTTATTGTTATTCTTCTCTATCGATGCATGATGCTCGAGTCTGATCGGGATTTTGAGATAGTGGTGTCTGGACTTTGAGTTTGGGACAGTTGGGATTGTCTTGGGGGATTGTGGGGCATAGTGGCAACCGCGGATGTTAGGCGGTTGACCAGATGTTTTTACCTTATCAGATTGGGACTTATGGGTTCAGCGGTGACCGCGGATTGTGGGCGGTTGACCGGATGTTGTTATCACATCAGATTGGGGATCGGGGTTGCATTAGTGGATGGAGTATTCCCACTTTGATCATGGTCATGATCCAGTCCTGCTATTGTGAGACATTGGTTACAGTGATGATTGATACAGAGATACTTTACTCGTGTGGGTCGCTCCCCTCGAGTGCCACTCCGGAGTAGGCTTTTAGACCGTGATGGGTGCCGGTCAGTTGGTGAGTTGTGAGTGATGACAGAGCAGGCAGTGCCAGTATTTCCTGGCCCACTGATTGGGTTTTCTTTGGGCAGTCAGCTTTATAGTTGCATCTATACAGTCATCTTTTGGCACTGCATTTAGAGGCATAGTAGTGGTAGTTTCTTTTCAGCAGTCTTTATTGCATACCACTGTTCTTTCCTTTTTGCCTCTTTATTCCTAGTGGGTGCGTCAGCATCAGAGGTTTTACCCACTAGGGGAGGCTACTGGTTTATCTAGTAGTTCTCACCCCCATTGTTGTTTCTTGTTCTTTCTTCCCCTTTGTTTTGCAGAGTCGACTGTGGGAGCTGCTGGGCCTTCAGCAGCAGATCGAGGTAAGAGGATCGCCGACTAGCTAGATCGTCTACCCCGAGCGAGAGTTTAGCTAGACTATTACTGTACTCCCCTTTTGTATCTCAGACATAGTAGTTTACTTTTGGGTCTGGCTGTGGCCAGCTGGTTGTATTATTTATGGTGAGCTGGGAGTTTATTGTACTTTTATTTCAGTTTACAGTTTATTTCAGTCTGAGATTACTGTTAGTTCTATTAGTTCAGCTCTGTTATGCTCTTCTATTGTATATTATCTATCTGAGCAGGTTACCAGCGCTTCGTGTACATGGAAAATTCTGTGTACACGGCGGATCTGTTGGCGGGCCCGGGTTCTGGTTACCCCCGGGGCGTGACAGATTAAGTTGGTATCAGAGCTTAGGGATAGGTCAGTTGGGACTTAGGAAACCCTAGGCTTTTGGCAGACCCTAGGATGATAGGGCGTGAGAGGCGTGACACTTTGCGAAAGTCGTTGATTTATTTATTGGACTCTTCCAGTGAGTGAAGAGGGATCGACATACCCAATTTCTGGTGGACCGTTATGTTGGCTGCAGACAACATAAAGTCGCAGAAATTGGGGGATGTCTTTGACTTTCGCTAGATTGGGTCGTGTGGGGTTATGTTACTGATTCGTGTTTTCTTGTGGCAGGATGCCTCCCCGACGTCGGATTCCCGCTCTGGGTGCCCCTACACCCCCTGTTGAGCCGGAGCAGACGGGATCCACTGAGATTGGTGAGCTGCGGGCCATGTTGGCCCAATTGGCGGAGAGCCATCGTCAGCAGCAGCAGAGGATTGATCAGCTGCTCGCGCAGAGAGAGACACCACCCCCAGCTGTTCCTGAGGCCTTTGTGCCCCCTGTTGCCCCTTTTGTGCCGTCAGCGCCATCTTCGAGTAGCGGGGCTCCTGGAGCTATACAGCCTTTGACTGCGGAGGAGGAGCGGGATTTTGCTGACAAACTCGCCCAGTTTGTTAAGCGGGGACCACCTAGATTCTCAGGGCGGGATGCCCCGCCCTCGGCTGTTGGGAAATGGCTTTCTGCGATGGAGAAGCTTTTTCGGGATTTCTTCATCGACCCGAAGTATCGAGTGCACATGGCGGTGCACTGTTTGGACGGAGATGCTGATTTTTGGTGGCAGCGGGTAGAGCCACCGGAGTTCCGGATTTCTCGGCAGCTGCCCTGGGAGGAGTTCCGACGGTTGGTGCTGGACACCTATTTCTCGACCAGTGTGAAGAAGAAGTTGGAGGACGACTTGAAGAACCTGCAGCAGGGCGAGCGATCGGCCCATGCCTATTTCCAGGAGTTCATGGAGTTGTTGAACTGCGTGCCCTTCGTTGCTCGTGACGGGCCGCACCAGGTTGAGATGTTCGAGGGAGGCCTTCGCCCAGAGATTTACACCCTGGTGCATGCTCAGAGATTTCAGACTCTGGATGCAGCCGCAGAGCATGCACAGTGGGTAGAGAGAGGTGATCAGGTGGTGGCCAGACAGCGGGCCGCGGTCGCTCAGGGCTCCGACAGAAAGCGACCAGCCCAGGATGAAGGGGGACAGGCTAGTACTTGGAGGCCGCCCCGACCGCCACCGCCTCAATCCCAGGGCCGTGGGCGTTCGGAGCGGCGAGGGCCTGGTGGATCCCAGAGGCCCCAGCAGCAGCAGCAGCAGCAGCAGCAGCAGCAGCAGAGATCGCAGTCGTCGCAGCGCGGATCTCAGCGGCAGCCTCAGCGACAGAGACAGTCTCAGCAGCAGCAGTCCCGACAGTCACGGGCCCCCAGCAGTTGTATTTTCTGTGGAGGTCCGCACTTCCCCGGCACCTGTGACCAGCGGTGGGGTCGTTGCTATGGATGTGGACAGCCAGGGCACATTCGAGCTGCGTGCCCCTTTTCGACCTCAGCCGCCCCTTCTTCAGCATCTGCCCCTGTATCATCGCAGCAGCGGTCGACGGCTCAGCGGCCTTATGCTCCAGCGAGCAGGCCGTCTTCCTCCCATTCCACAGATTATCGCCCTCCAGCTCAGAGTGGGCGAGTGTATGCTGCACAGGTAGATGATGCTTCAGCAGCAGACCATGTGGTGGCAGGTATCACTTTACTTTCTGGCATTAGGACTCGCACCTTATTTGATACTGGAGCATCGCATTCTTTCATTAGTAGATCTTTTGCATCATTACATGGGTTAGAGGTAGGACTTTTGCCACGTGCACGAGAGGTACAGATTCCCGATCACACTTTGCTCGTGGAGGAGTGTTGTTGGTCCTGCCCGATGCAGATCGAGTCCTGGATTATGCCAGCAGACCTGTTGGTCTTGAGACAGCTGCAGGATTTTGATGTGATCCTCGGGATGGACTGGCTGGCTCGGTATTTTGCGACTATTGACTGTGCCGAGAGGACTGTCACGTTTAGAGAGCCAGACCAGGAGGTGTTGGTGTACCGGGGATGTCAGAGCGCTTTCTTTGCCTCTATGGTTTCGACTTCCCGAGCGAGACGGATGATTCACCGGGGATGTGTAGCCTTTTTGGCTAGTGTTGTAGAGGGGCCTACGGCGGCACCGAGACTCGGGGATATCCCTATCGTCCGCGAGTTTCCGGATGTATTTCCACCTGAGCTGACTTGTATGCCGCCCGACAGGGAGATTGAATTTGTGATTGACGTAGTCCCAGGAACTGCGCCAATCTCTAAGGCCCCTTACCGGATGGCACCGGCTGAGCTGCGAGAGCTTAAAGCACAGTTGCAAGACTTGATGGATAAGGGTTTCATTAGACCCAGTGTGTCGCCCTGGGGAGCACCGGTGCTATTCGTGAAGAAGAAAGATGGGTCACTTAGACTGTGTGTGGACTATAGGGAGCTGAATAAAGTGACCATCAAGAACAAGTACCCTTTGCCGCGCATCGACGATCTCTTTGATCAGCTGCAAGGGTCTTGTGTCTTTTCCAAGATTGATCTACAGTCTGGTTACCACCAATTAAAGGTGAAGGCCGAGGATATTCCTAAGACTGCTTTCAGATCACGGTACGGGCATTATGAGTTTACAGTTATGCCATTTGGATTGACTAATGCCCCTGCCGCCTTTATGGACTTGATGAACAGGATATTTCGGCCATTCCTGGATCGATTTGTGGTGGTGTTCATAGATGATATCCTGGTTTACTCCCGGAGCGAGGCCGAGCATGAGGAGCACTTGAGGACTGTGCTACAACTTCTGCGGGAGAAGAAGTTGTATGCCAAGCTGGTGAAGTGCGAGTTTTGGCTTCGGGAGGTAGCTTTCTTGGGCCATGTGATTTCCGCCGCCGGTGTAGCTGTAGACCCGGCGAAGATTGAGGCAGTTCGTGATTGGCCCCGACCGACGACTGTATCAGAGGTGCGCAGCTTCATGGGATTAGCTGGTTATTATCGTCGGTTTGTGGAAGGCTTTGCGAAGCTTTCCACACCCCTCACTCGGTTGACGCGTAAAGGGGTTAAGTTTATCTGGAGTGAGGACTGCCAGAAGAGCTTCGAGGAGCTGAAGGACAGACTGATGACTGCTCCTATCCTTTCCCTCCCTGTTATGGGGAAAGGATATGTGATCTACAGTGACGCATCGCACAGTGGACTGGGTTGCGTGTTGATGCAGGATGGGAGGGTAATTGCTTATGCATCGAGACAGCTCAAGGATTACGAGAAGAATTACCCTACCCACGACTTAGAGCTCGCTGCCGTGGTGTTTGCACTGAAGCTTTGGCGCCATTACCTGTACGGGGAGCATTGTGAGATCTACACCGACCACAAGAGCTTAAAGTATCTGTTCACACAGAAGGAGCTTAATTTGAGGCAGCGCAGGTGGTTAGAGCTACTAAAGGATTATGATGTGGATATCCTTTACCACCCAGGCAAGGCTAACGTGGTCGCTGATGCTTTGAGCCGGAGAGCAGTTCAGAGTTTGTCTATGTTGATCACAGACCAGGCGCCCCTATTGGAGGAGATGAGACGGCTCGAGATAGAGGTTGTGTCCCCTGGGGTCTCTGCTAGACTGACGTCATTAGTCGTGCAGCCCACTCTGCTGGACAGGATCAGGGAGAAACAGAGTGAGGACCCCCACTTGACCAGGATTCGAGATCAGCTTCCGAGTGATCAGTCAGGGGATTTTACAGTGGATGCTGCGGGAGTACTGAGGTACAGGGACCGAGCATGTGTGCCAGTGGATGCTGAGATCAGAGAGCAGATATTGAGAGAGGCCCATTATACACCTTATACCCTTCATCCTGGGGGGACTAAGATGTATAAGGACCTCAAGGCACATTTTTGGTGGAATGGCATGAAGAGGGATGTCGGGAGATTTGTGGCCCAGTGTTTGACTTGTCAGCAAGTAAAAGCTGAGCATCGGGTGCCAGCTGGCAAGTTACAAAGTCTCCCAATCCCTGAGTGGAAATGGGACCACATTACCATGGACTTCGTGGTCGGATTGCCGAGGGCACAGGGCGGAGCAGATGCTATCTGGGTAGTGGTGGATCGACTTACTAAGTCAGCGCACTTTTTGCCTATGCAGACTACTTGGCCACTCGATCGACTAGCCCAGTTATACCTTGATGAGATTGTGAGACTGCATGGAGTACCCGCCTCCATTGTGTCAGATAGAGATCCGAGGTTTGCCTCGCGTTTTTGGGGGAGTTTGCAGACTGCGATGGGGACTCAGCTCAGATTCAGTACAGCTTTTCATCCTCAGACTGATGGGCAGTCAGAGCGGACCATACAGATCTTGGAGGACATGCTGAGGGCTTGCGTCTTGGATTTCGGCGGAGGTTGGATTCGGCACTTATCCTTGGTTGAGTTTGCGTACAACAACAGCTTTCAAGCGAGCATACAGATGGCTCCGTTTGAAGCGTTGTATGGACGCAAGTGCCGATCACCACTTTATTGGAGTGACGTAGGCGAGAGACGGACCTTGGGGCCAGATATACTGCTAGAGGCAGAGGAGAAGGTCCGGGTGATTCGACAGCATCTTCAGACCGCTCAGAGCCGACAGAGGAGCTATGCTGATGTTCGGCGACGAGACTTAGAGTTTCAGGTTGGAGATCATGTATTTCTGAAAGTCTCGCCGTCCAAGGGGATCAGGAGGTTCGGCATTCGCGGGAAACTCAGCCCCCGATACATTGGACCATTTGAGGTGTTGGAGCGTATCGGGCCTGTTGCTTATCGACTTGCACTTCCCCCGAGACTGGCTGGTGTCCACGATGTTTTCCATGTTTCCACACTGAGGAGGTACGTCTTCGACCCGTCGCACGTCATCGACTTTGCACCCCTCGAGATCAGCGAGGATTTGAGATATGAGGAGCGCCCAGTGCGGATTCTTGATCGGGAGGTGAAAGAATTGCGCAATCGGACCATCCCCTATGTGAAGATCCTTTGGAGCAATCATGATGAGCGCGAGGCGACGTGGGAGCCAGAGTCAGAGATGATGGACGCCTACCCCTACTTGTTCGAGGCTCTGGATTGAGGTATGATTTTAGTTTCGAGGACGAAACTTTTGTTAGTGGGGGAGGATGTAGTGTCCCAGTTTTTCCCCTGTGTTTTCCCCTGTTTGGGGTGTGGAACACCTAGTGTTGGTGTGTTGGGCCCCAACATGTCAAAGGGATGTGTTGTTTGGACTTAGAGTGGATTTGGAAGCAAGCCTGACCTTCGGCTGACTTTGCCGAATTTTAGGAGTGGAATCAGGCTAAACGAAGGCCGTATTTGGATTCAGCGCGGAAAAATGCTTGAAAACGGCTATTTACTTATTTAATTTGGAGTCCGGATGCCCAAAAACGGACCCCCGGAAGTTTTCTGCGCAAAATGGTGCATGGGGGGATCTGTGGACCGGCCGGGACACGTGGCGCCTTATTATTGGGCCGGCGCACGGCTCTCGGTCCACGGAGCGGGCCGCCGGTGCACGGTGCACCGGCGGGCCACGTGGCAGGCGCCCGTTGGTCCGGTCCAGGGCGCGCGGCGCACGGGAGGGTGCGCGGGCAGCGCGGGCAGGCCGGGCAGGCGCGGGGTTGGGCGCGGTGCACGGTGCACCGGGGCGCGCCACGTGGCGGCCCCGAGTTGGTTGGTGCATGTGCGCGGGGTGCACCCGCGGGCGCGCACCTGCGGCCGTACGCACGCGGCCGTACGCACGCGCGGCGCAGGTGCGCAGGCGGCGCCCGGCGGGCGTGGCGGGCGGGGAAGCGGCCGCCACGTGGCGCCCCGCCATTGGCGGGCGCCACCCACCCCGCCGCCCCGCAGGGGGACGCGTGGCGCGTCCCCGCTGGGCCCGCACGGCTGCCGCCTGTTTGGCGGACGCGTGGCGGGCCCAGGGCCGGGTTGGACGGAAGGTCGGACGGGCGGGGATCCCGTGTGCGGCCCGGGTTGGGCTGGGCCGCACTGTAGCCGCCCAGAAGTTGGCGGGCCGGGCCGCACTGTAGCAGCCCGAAATCCCCACTGCGCCCGAAAGTGGGGACACAGTGGGGATTTTCCAATTGTTTGGTTGGGCCTATATAAAGGCCCCCTCCCCTCTCTTCTTGGGCTTTTTCCGAGAAAAAGAGAGACAACCAGGGAGAGGTTTGTGAAGAGAAGTTGTTCCTCTCACATTTTTCTACCTCGTGGTGCGTTCCCAGATTTTCGGGAAGATCGACAGCGGCGTTCCGGATTTTACAGCGTGCCTCGGTTTTCCCCCATTTCGGCCCGTTATCGTCGCATTTCAGTCCGAGGGGTCCCCTGCGCAGCACAGAAGTCCGATTCCGACGATTTCTTCGCCAGTGTGTTCCTAAGAGGTAGGGCTTCGTTTTCCGTGTTGTTGGTTTCTCCGGATTCCGATTTCTTGGCACGATTCCCGAGGTGATTTGACACCCTATTTTGCTGTTTGGATTTTTGGACAGCGGCGACTTCAACGAATTATTTCTCCGCGTAGGAATATCGGATCGAGGCGATTCAAGAGTCGATTTTGGGTGATTTTTCGCGAGGAACGCAACCGTGATTTTTCTGGGATTTTAGGAGCTCGGGACAGAGGTGAAAATTCCTCGTTTTGCGTGCTGATTTTAAAACAGCAAATGTGTGTTTAGAAATTGTTATATTTACACCGTGTACACTTATGTGATGTTGTAGGACATTGTTACAGCTGACGGTGTGTTTAGAGGACAGCGGGTATTTTCTGGGTACATCGTGCACGCTTTTCGAGGTGGGTGGTTGCGTATCCCTCTTTGTTGATTTGCACACTAGGAATAAAAGAGTTTCCCAACTATGCATGTGATAAATAACTTGTGATATATAAACCTATTGTATTGGCCCCTAAATTAATTTAGTAGCCTCTATGTGATAAATCTGGGACAAGGAAATTGGACAATTGCTGTATCGTGAACCGCATGCAATTTAGTAACCCAACAATATTTGTAAAATGATTCTAAAGTATTCTTCACATGAAACTTAGCTCCTTTCTAAATATTTTTTTAAAAGAGAACACTTGCATGCTCATTGGACATCTAGTTAGGCCACTATCTTACTGCAGCACTATATTCTGGGACTTGACTTAGGAGAAAACATGTGTTATTGTTATTCTTCTCTATCGATGCATGATGCTCGAGTCTGATCGGGATTTTGAGATAGTGGTGTCTGGACTTTGAGTTTGGGACAGTTGGGATTGTCTTGGGGGATTGTGGGGCATAGTTGTTACGGCTTTTTGGTGTTGGCATATTTCGTGAGTCAAGTCAGTGAGTTGAGTCGGAGTCTTAAAGGGATCAAATTGTCAATCAGCAATCAAAGACTTAGAGAAGATTCAACAAGAGCTCAAGTTGACACTCAATGTCTTGAGTCTTGAAGATTGAAGATGAAGAATTGTGGATCAGTTACATCAATCTCAAGAAGAAAGTATTCCAAAGGATCAGGTATGTTTAACTAAATAATTTTGGTGATCCGAATACTTTCTTATAGTGTAGAAACACTTGGATGAATTTTTAATTGCATAAAAATCAAAAACTGGACATAGGACATGTTCAGGATCCGGATCAGATGATCCAATCCGGATCCCGAAGGGTATTAGTTCATGTGCAAATCCAATCCGGATCCAAGCCTATTCTGATCCGGATCCCGAACATTGGATGTTGCTGAAATTCATGAACGATCCGGATCGGGCCTTGCGATCCGGATCCCGAACCCTTGGATTTCTGGAATCGTCAATCTCGTTACGACGATCCGGATCGCAGTAATCCCGATCCGGATCGCCGTCCTGAAAATTTCCAGATAAGGTAGGTTTTTGATTCTTATCTCTTTCCAAAGGTTTCTAAACTATAAATAGACATTTAGGGTTTCTCAAAAACGGGGGGAGCACGGCCGATCAATTTATAAAACACTTGAGAGCAACCCTAGAGGCTAGGTTTTTATCGTTCTTCTTTATAGCCTCTTTTAGGTCAATTCGATGGTTCTTTCAAGAACATATCTTTTGTCGAATTGATCTAATCTTTGCTTAGAGATTTCTCCCATGGATCTTCATTGATAATCTAAGTAAAGGATCACCATCGAAGCCAATATTATTACCGGCTGAGTTTGCGTCGTGGATTCGACGTGGCATCGTGGATTCGGTGTGCTAAAGGCGTTTCGTGGATTCGAAACGTGTGCTCGTGGATTCGAGTGGCGTTCGTGGATTCGAACGTGTGCAGTGGACGTGCAATCGGTGGAGCGCAAGGTCCGAAGAAGTTGAAGGAGGGGTTGAATCCGTGGAGACGGTAATCACCTTGTTATTCTTCGTTTCTTAGTGGATTGTTATTGCGTGGACATCCAACCGGTCAGCGCAAGGTCCGAAGAAGTTGAAGGAGGGGTCGAGTCCGTGGAGTCGGTAATCACCTTGTTATTCTTCATTTCTTAGTGGATTGTTATTGCGTGTTGGTCCCGTGGTTTTTCTCCTGGATTGGAGTTTCCACGTAAATCTCGGTGTGTTGATTTTTATTTTCCGCATTATTTTTTATTTTTGCACTGAGATTGGTTTTTATAATATTACACCTATTCACCCCCCTCTAGGTGTTTGATAGTACCTATTTAGATCCTTGTGGATCCTAAATAACTCTACAATTGGTATCAGAGCGGGTTTTAGGTTTATCTATCATAATGGGTGAAAGTGGTAATATTTTTAGACCTCCTCTTTTTGATGGGACCAATTATGCATATTGGAAAATGCGGATGAGAGCTTTTCTCATCTCTATTGATGAGCGGGTATGGCAAACCGTTGAATACGGTTGGGTGCATCCGGTTGAGGAAGTAGGAAATTCTACTACCCCAAAACCTCGCTCTAGATGGTCTAAAGAGGAAATCGAAAGATCTTCTTACAATGGGAAAGGTATGAACGCTTTATATAATTCTCTTTCCTCGACTGAGTTTACAAGAATTTCCGCGTGTGAAACCGCGAAGGAAATTTGGGATATTCTCAAAATTACACATGAGGGTACTAATCTTGTAAAAATTCAAAAGCTCCAGATGCTTACAAGTCAATTTGACTCTATTCATATGGAAGAGCATGAATTGTTTACAGATTATTACACTAGACTTCAAGATGTAATTAATACATGTGCTAATTTAGGAGAAAAGATCCCGGAGTCGAAAATTGTAAGAAAGATTCTTCGGACTCTTCCGGAACGGTTTAGGGCAAAGGTTACCGCCATTGAAACCGTTAGTCATCCGGATGAGATGAGTGTAGAGGAATTAGTAGGTGCTTTGCAAACTTATGAGATGACTTTTCCTACTAATCAAAATTCTTCCAAGTCTTCTTCTAAGCTTACAGGTATTGCATTCAAATCAACAAAGGAAGAAGATGACGAATCGAGTTCCGACGATGAAATCTCTTTTGCCGATTTTGAAGAACAACTGGCGCGGATCACAAAGAAATTTCGTCGGAAATTTTGGAAGAATCGAACCGATGGATCTTCATCCACGAAACCATCTAAAGGATCATCGGGTTCTAAATCCTCTAAACTCAAAGGCGTTGCAAAACCTTCTAAAGAAAAAGAAAAAGATGATTTCGAAGGGGAAATCCGATGCTATCGATGTAGAGGCTACGGCCATATTTCAACGGATTGTCCTTCTAAGAAATCATACAAAAAGAAGGCTTTGCAAGCAAATACTTGGGACGATTCTAGTTACGATGAATCGACCTCAAGTGAAGAGGAAAAAGAAAAAATTGTTGCTTCTCATGCCTCTCAAATTCCCTCTTCTAAATTGTGCTTATCATCTTTAGTCACTGACTCTATTCCTTTGATTTTGCATGAAACATCAACATCCGGAGGAGAGTCATCAAGTGAGGGGGAGTCGGACGAAGAAGAACTCGTTGAGGCATACCAACAACTTCTTGCGGAATCAAAGAAGATGGCCAAACTTAACAAGAAGTTGAGGAAGCAACGACATGAAGTTCAAGACGAGAATCAAGCTTTAAAGATCAAACTTCATGATCTCGAGGAGGAACATGGACGGGTTTTAGACAACAATAGAATCCTCCAAGAAAAGCTAAACCAATCGGAGACAAACGCTAAATCATATATGGACAAGGTTGGTTTTCTTGAAAAGCAGTTTGAAGAAATTCATGTCACCAACCAAGCTTTGACCAAGCAAGTTCATCAACTTAAATCCGACATACAAAGGCTTTCAACCGGTTCCAAGAAACTTAATTGTATGTCCGGATTAGGTCAAGCAAGCAAGGTTGGTTTGGGATTTAAAAAGGACCAAACTGCACATGCTTCAAGTTCCACAATAAAATCGAAAGGAAGGACATGTCACCTTTGTGGACTTGAAGGACATTTGGTGAAGAATTGCCCGAAAAAGAGAAAGAAGAATTCTTCGGCAACTTCATCTACAGAGCGAACTCAACGGATTCAAAAGACATATCAAGTCAAAGGAGTTCACTCAACCCACCAAAGGTCCGAGCCACAACATCAATCATTCAAGTGGATTATTGCGAGGCAAAGACCCAAGGTGGATCAACAGTCAAAGCTACCAACCCCCGGGCACAATGAATCAAGACAACCCAAGATCCGACGATTTTGGATTCGGAAAGGTGATATCTTTCCTTGTCTTAAGTTCTAAATAGCTTATGACTGTGTGTAATGCTTTGATTGGTTTTCCCTTCATATTTTTCTTAATCTCTGCATTACATGTTTTTCAATGCTCTTGGTTTTATGTTTTGTTTTTTTTTAAACAAAAGGGTTTTAACGAACAAGTGCATTGAATAAAAAGGGTTTCACTTTCATTCACTCCAATTTAATTTTATATGGATTATCAACTTTACTCCATAATCATAATCTTGAAGATACTTCATTATAGGAGTTTTTGATATTATAAGCATCAAATTTTAGAAATCATGTGTGATCTTTAGATGCTTAATCTATCTCGGTTGTGTGAATTCATTGTGATAAACGTGAGACAACCGATAGACTGAAATTTGGGATTTAATTCTTTCACGTAAGAGATTGCCTTCTTACAAGGGTAAATAAATGAATTATAAAAGATGTGGAAAGAGTTACATCCGAAAGGAGTGTGAAAACTACCACCACATGTTGGAAAGAGCTACCACATGTTATGGATGCCTGAAAAATATTTTATGAGAATTTTTAGTCGAAGCATTCGGAGATTTAAATTCAAAGTTCTTATTTGAACAATCTCCTGGTTGGTATAAGGTGGGATAGTTAAAAAGATGCTCAAAGAGCCACCCTTAGGTATTTTAGTGCTTATCTCAAATTTGAAAGGGTAGAATTCAAGATTGATGTCATTTGGAAAATCTCCGTAAGTCATCTTTGTAAATCCGTTACATCTTGATAGAGTTTGGATCTCAAGATTATTTTTGATGACTTGTGTTTGATGAATATAACATGAAAACGGTCTATAATGTTTTACCTTTATTTTTCATGATTTTGGAGTAAATCTTTTTAATTTTTATAATTAATTGGATTGAATGACATCTATGTGAATTCATTGTTTTTCAAAGCACTTAAATGGATTTCTTGATGGTATACAAATCGGTATTTGAAAAGATTCCAAAATCTGGATTTGTTTCAAGAAATTATTTGATTTTTGCTTTCTGGTACCGGTACGCAATCTGCATTTTTGTTATATACCGGAACTGAGCTTTTATCTCTCTTTCTCTATGAACTAATGTTGTTAGTGATTTCCTTTTGTCTAGTATGTTCACTGTTTGACAATTTGTGACAAAAAGGGGGAGAAGAGAAATGAGGACGGAGATGAGATCATCAAGAGAGTACAAACGAAAATGGAAAAATGGGGGAGAACGGAAAATGAGGAGAGTACAAACGAAAATGGAAAAATGGGGGAGAACGGAAAATGATGATCGTATCACAAAGGGGGAGAACATAGATGCTCAAGAACATGGAGAACATGGAGAACATGTTAGAGATGCTCAAGATAGGGGGAGACAAAGAAAAAATTGAAAGAGCCGAAAAACAAAAGAACCAAAAGGAAGACGGATCAAATGTAGGATTTTAATTTCTAACGACTAACGTTTGATTTTGTTTGGAGTTTTGTTTTGCAGGAATTACATCACTTTAAGACTCCAAGTCCTAAGTCATAGAGTATGTTCTAGGACTGTTTGGTTCAAATGTAATTTTGTATTTATTGGATCTTTCACGCAAAGAAAATCAATGTTTTGGTGATGACATTGAATTTCGATTTTTTGGTTTAAGATGAGTGACTTGAGCGTTTTTATGTATTTTTGGGTTTTGTCACGAAATTGCCAAAGGGGGAGATTGTTACGGCTTTTTGGTGTTGGCATATTTCGTGAGTCAAGTCAGTGAGTTGAGTCGGAGTCTTAAAGGGATCAAATTGTCAATCAGCAATCAAAGACTTAGAGAAGATTCAACAAGAGCTCAAGTTGACACTCAGTGTCTTGAGTCTTGAAGATTGAAGATGAAGAATTGTGGATCAGTTACATCAATCTCAAGAAGAAAGTATTCAAAAGGATCAGGTATGTTTAACTAAATAATTTTGGTGATCCGAATACTTTCTTATAGTGTAGAAACACTTGGATGAATTTTTAATTGCATAAAAATCAAAAACTGGACATGGGACATGTTCAGGATCCGGATCAGATGATCCAATCCGGATCCCGAAGGGTATTAGTTCATGTGCAAATCCAATCCGGATCCAAGCCTATTCTGATCCGGATCCCGAACATTGGATGTTGCTGAAATTCATGAACGATCCGGATCGGGCCTTGCGATCCGGATCCCGAACCCTTGGATTTCTGGAATCGTCAATCTCGTTACGACGATCCGGATCGCAGTAATCCCGATCCGGATCGCCGTCCTGAAAATTTCCAGATAAGGTAGGTTTTTGATTCTTATCTCTTTCCAAAGGTTTCTAAACTATAAATAGACATTTAGGGTTTCTCAAAAACGGGGGGAGCACGGCCGATCAATTTATAAAACACTTGAGAGCAACCCTAGAGGCTAGGTTTTTACCGTTCTTCTTTATAGCCTCTTTTAGGTCAATTCGATGGTTCTTTCAAGAACATATCTTTTGTCGAATTGATCTAATCTTTGCTTAGAGATTTCTCCCATGGATCTTCATTGATAATCTAAGCAAAGGATCACCATCGAAGCCAATATTCTTACCGGCTGAGTTTGCGTCGTGGATTCGACGTGGCATCGTGGATTCGGTGTGCTAAAGGCGTTTCGTGGATTCGAAACGTGTGCTCGTGGATTCGAGTGGCGTTCGTGGATTCGAACGTGTGCAGTGGACGTGCAATCGGTGGAGCGCAAGGTCCGAAGAAGTTGAAGGAGGGGTTGAATCCGTGGAGACGGTAATCACCTTGTTATTCTTCGTTTCTTAGTGGATTGTTATTGCGTGGACATCCAACCGGTCAGCGCAAGGTCCGAAGAAGTTGAAGGAGGGGTCGAGTCCGTGGAGTCGGTAATCACCTTGTTATTCTTCATTTCTTAGTGGATTGTTATTGCGTGTTGGTCCCGTGGTTTTTCTCCTGGATTGGAGTTTCCACGTAAATCTCGGTGTGTTGATTTTTATTTTCCGCATTATTTTTTATTTTTGCACTGAGATTGGTTTTTATAATATTACACCTATTCACCCCCCTCTAGGTGTTTGATAGTACCTATTTAGATCCTCGTGGATCCTAAATAACTCTACAATAGTGGCAACCGCGGATGTTAGGCGGTTGACCAGATGTTTTTACCTTATCAGATTGGGACTTATGGGTTCAGCGGTGACCGCGGATTGTGGGCGGTTGACCGGATGTTGTTATCACATCAGATTGGGGGATCGGGGTTGCATTAGTGGATGGAGTATTCCCACTTTGATCATGGTCATGATCCAGTCCTGCTATTGTGAGACATTGGTTACAGTGATGATTGATACAGAGATACTTTACTCGTGTGGGTCGCTCCCCTCGAGTGCCACTCCGGAGTAGGCTTTTAGACCGTGATGGGTGCCGGTCAGTTGGTGAGTTGTGAGGGATGACAGAGCAGGCAGTTCCAGTATTTCCTGGCCCACTGATTGGGTTTTCTTTGGGCAGTCAGCTTTATAGTTGCATCTATACAGTCACCTTTTGGCACTGCATTTAGAGGCATAGTAGTGGTAGTTGCTTTTCAGCAGTCTTTATTGCATACCACTGTTCTTTCCTTTTTGCCTCTTTATTCCTAGTGGGTGCGTCAGCATCAGAGGTTTTACCCACTAGGGGAGGCTACTGGTTTATCTAGTAGTTCTCACCCCCATTGTTGTTTCTTGTTCTTCCTTCCCCTTTGTTTTGCAGAGTCGACTGTGGGAGCTGCTGGGCCTTCGGCAGCAGATCGAGGTAAGAGGATCGCCGACTAGCTAGATCGTCTACCCCGAGCGAGAGTTTAGCTAGACTATTACTGTACTCCCCTTTTGTATCTTAGACATAATAGTTTACTTTTGGGTCTGGCCGTGGCCAGCTTGTTGTATTATTTATGGTGAGCTGGGAGTTTATTGTACTTATATTTCTGTTACAGTCTTATTTCAGTCTGAGATTACTGTTAGTTCTATTAGTTCAGCTCTGTTATGCTCTTCTGCTGTATATTATCTTTCTGAGCAGGTTACCAGCGCTTCGTGTACATGGAAAATTCTGTGTACACGGCGGATCTGTTGGCGGGCTCGGGTTCTGGTTACCCCCGGGGCGTGACAGCTTGAACAGGATAGGTGCCACTCCCAAAGTCATCAGTCGCCCAACCGTGCCCTGAGGCACAACCTTTAGTCCTACCCGCAGGAAACAACCACCAAGTCATTCTGCTTGGTAAAGAACTATACTAACGCTTCGGAGCCTAACCCTTCCCGCTCAACGCAACAGCCATGACATTTACCTTCCTAGAAAAACACTGGATCAATAAGTCGTAACCCTTCCCGTGTTCAGACCAAAATTCTAACCGGAGATTTAACTCTAACCACGGAAATGGGTACTACAAACTCTAAAGATCCGTGAACACCCCCCCATAGTGTGCCCACTGAAGGATACCACGTACAATGATCTCCAAGTAATACGGACTACTCATCTAAAACCTACCAGTGAAACCCACACCTGTCTCTACGAGACCTTGTCGCTTCCGTCTACAAGGGACTAGCGATCGATGTCTCCGGGTTACACTTAGTACCAGTCCCAAAACAGGGCTCTCATACTACCCGGTCAGAAAAAGGACGAGCATCGACTTTTCAACGTTGATAAACCAGTCGAGCAAAACGCCAAGGAATCACCTAGGTTCACCGCATGCATAAAAAGGATCACGCACCAACCTACATACAAGACCACCTAAAATGGTTATCTTGCACAGGGTACAAAACCCAACCTAGAGCCAACCCCCAAGGGAAAACCAACCGGCTAAACGTAAGAACAAACAACAAAACCCGCGACACAGAGTCGCCACCTACGCACCAAAGGGCTAACTGAGAAACGATCAATACATCTAAAACCTGGTGATCTCCTTCTAACCCCAAGGAGCACCCCAAAAGTCCACTACGAAGATTTTCCAAAGCCTTCGTAGTAACCACAGCAACAGCCGAAACTAAGGGCAACAACCGTAGAGGAATTTCCCGACTTGGGCAACAGCCGACTGACTGACCGATGTAACTAAAACACCAAAAGACCTATTAGGTAAAACCCAACAAGAAACAACACCCGCCACGGGATCTTCGTAGCAAAAGCCTTATCTTACCAGAAGTGGTTATTCTACCATCCGTAGATGTGATGATCCGGATCTCCGCGGAGGTTTTGCGGTGTGATCAGCGGCTTCTGGAGGCCTATTTGTGTGATGGAGATGGTTGCGCGCAAATCAGACCTCAGAATCGGATCCAGCACGAAAATTAGATCAAATTTGCCCATCCAGATGCCTTCGTCAAAATTTAGAAGTGGATTCTTGCAAAAAAAACGTCAAAAACTGACTCAGCGCGCAAAAACGGTCAAAATCGGCTATTTGGATGTATTTTTCGTGACCCGAACGTCCTAAAACGGACATCGGACATTTTTACTGTAGCTCGGGCAGGCCGGGCAATGCCAACGGCCGTGGGCAGGCATCGGAGCGCGGCAGGGCGGCCGCGGGCAGCTGCGGGCTGTGGCATGGGCAGGCGCAGGGGCGCGGGCAGGCCAGTCCACGTCCCTTGGCGCGTGCACCGGGACCAGCGAGCGATCGCGCCAGCCATGTGGCAGCACGCGATTGGCGGGGCGGTGCCACGTGGCGCCTTCCGATTGGCCGATAATGACCCAAAAGATCCGGCGCAAAGCGCGACGCGTGGACCGCAGCAAGGACCGCGCGAGCCACGTTGCGCGCTGCCATTGGCGGGTGCAAGCCGCCGCGCGTGCACGGGGCGCGCGGAGCACAGGGCACAGGACACGTGGCAGCATCCCAGCGATTCGGGCGTTGGGTGTGAACGCGTGGATGGACGCCGCGTGTCCGGGCACTGTGCGAATCAGATCCGGGCGCCCGAATGTGGCCTCGACCTGAAAATTGGTCTTCTTTGGGATTTCAGCTATAAATAGCCCCTCTTGGGCTTCTTTTGAGGAGTTTTTGGATCTGATTTTGGGGCCGTTTTCGACAAAGAGCTTCTTCATCGAGTCTTCTTCACTTCTTGGGGTTTTGGAAGATTTTTGGAGATCGTTTCATATTTTTCCTCCCCGACCTCGCGAGCTTTGATGTTTCTTCGACACCAATCTTTTCCGTCGATTCTTTGTTCGCGAGCTCCCCCGAGCTGAGTTCTTGGAGTTTTTCGCCGATTTTTAAGACGACGCTTCTACGAGAGGTAGGCCTTCGATTTTTGTGTTTACCATTCCTCTCCTTTTTGGGTTTTTATGGGGTCTTTTGGAGCTTCTTCAGAACCCCTTTTTCTGCGGCATTTTTCTGGACAACAGAGGAGTAATCTTGCATTTTCTTGGCTTACGGGTAGCGGAATTTGGTGTTTAAGGACTTGATTTCTATCTACACTTTGCAAGGATCGCAGCCGTATTTTTCTTGGAATTTTTAGAGAGCATCTCACAGGAGGTATTTTGCGGTTTTGTGGACAGACTTGCGGCGGTGTTACTGTTTTGGGTAATTTGGACTTACCGCAGTGTTTGGGTTGTATCTCAGTGATCGGAAGGAGTTTTCAGGTAATTTTTGGTTCGTTGCAATCGTGGGAACCTGAGGATCGTGCCCGTCCAGTTTCGGCTCTTTTGGACTCCGGATCAACGCACACATTCAGGTGGGTTGGTTTGATTATCTTCAGAACTGCGGATTTTCCATTAATTCTAGTATTGTAGCTTTCAAAATACTAGAATAGGTGCTATTATTGTTGTATTATGATGTTTATAGAGTTATAGGACTTGACTAGCACCCCGATATATGATTGCATGTATTTAACCATACTGCTAGAAAATTCTCACTTGGCCTAGGTTCTTGTATGTTCTAGTTTCCACCCCTTGCATTCATTTTTCTTGGACATAGAGCTTTTCCTCGCCTGGGCAGTGGGCCGAGTGGTCAGAATAGTGTGGGATGCATGTCGCACTCATGGCTGGGGCCGAGTAGAGTCTGGTAGCTGTGGCTAGTGTTGTGCCAGTGTTGGGAACCGTTTGGATAAGCGGTGGTCCCGGGTCGTCGGGTATGCTCCGATTTGTTGTCGCCACTGAGATTGTGGTCATGGTGTGCTTGCGATATCAGGACCTTGAACCCAGAATATTTTTGGACACTCATGATTTTAGTAAACTAGTGTTTTTCCTTCCGAATTTCTAGGGGTCGCCGGAGCCTGTTCTTGTCTGATTGGGCGAAGGCATTAGCCCTTCGGGGTTCGAAAAATAAACTTGTTTTAACCGTTTTCGCAAGAACTAAAATCTATAAAAGTGGTTTTCTCAAATCAAGATGGTTTTCTAAAAAGTGAGCCATTTTATCCCCACCCCGAGAGGCTTTGAGTGGAAATGGTATTTAGCAATAAAAATCAACTTACAAACTTTCTTACCCGAGAGGGTTTGAGTGATCTGGGTTCTAAGGGCTGTTTTCTTCCGCGGGTCGAGAACAACGAAAGGCTATGTTGGGTTGTATTAATTGGATCTAAATAGGAAAAAAAATACCTAGAGGGGGGTGAATAGGTGTAAACAGTAAACACTCAAAAATCGTTGCGCAATAAAACCCAATGCGGAAATAAAAATTAACACGCAAGATTTTTACGTGGAAAAACTCCAAACCGGAGTAAAAAACCACGGGACCGATAACACGGCGAAATCCACTAGAATTAAAACACGTACAAGGTGATATACCGTACACACTTACGACTCAACCTTTTCCATACGCTCCTAGTAGATCTTCTCCGCTCGCTCCGCAACGCTCCTCGAATCCACGATTTGCGTCCAACGCCGAATCCACGGCGTCCAACGTCGAATCCACGACGTCCGACCGAATCCACGGTCTTCACCCAGTAGCATGTCTCGAATCCACGAACGTACCTCGCTCTGAATCCACGAGAGCGGTTGCACCTTGAATCCACAAGGCCACGCGAGTCCACGCGCCGATTTTGGGAAAATCGTTGTTTTTGGGTGGTGATGATCCGCCGAATACTTAGATTAGAAATAGATCGAAAATACCATCTAAGTATTCATTAATTTGATTCTACTCAAAATCTGAGTTTGAAAACCTAAAATCAAATTAATCAATATAGATGAAGAAACATAAAATTAAATCTATTGATTTCCTTTCTTCTCTATATGTGGATTTTTCTATTTCGGTCGTATATCGATCTACCCTAGAAGACGAATCGTAGGGTCTATTTATAGGTTAGAAACCATTGGAAGAAGATAAGAATCAAAAACTAACCTTTTCTGGAATTTACAGGACGACGGTCCGGACTGAAATTATGGCGGTCCGGACTGTCGTGGCGAAACAGACTTTTTCCAGAAGAACATACCTTCGGGGTCCGGACTGAAATTCCCACGGTCCGGACTGTTCATGTAATTCCTGCAAATTCCACGTTCGGGGTCCGGACTGAAGTAACCAAGGTCCGGACTGGAATAGCGCATGAACTATCCTATGTTCGGGGTCCGGACTGTAATGCCTGATCCGGATCCTGAACATGTAGTATGTCCAATTTTTGATTTTTATGCAATCAAATATTCATCCAAGTGTTTCTACACTATAAGAAGTATTCGGATCACCAAAAATATTTAGTTAAACGTAACTGATCCTTTTGAATTCTTCTTTCTTAAGATTGAGGTATATGATCCAAACTTCTTCATCTTCAATCTTCAAGACTTAACCATTTTCACGAAATACGCCAACACAAATTCCTTAACAGGCTACGCCTATAGCCTGTTCTTGTTTGATTGGGGTTGTAGGTATTAGTCTTCCGGGATTTTCGGACCCTTCGTTGTTGGGGCTGTGGAGTATCTCCAGCCAGTGAGTTTAGTGTGTTGAGTTGGATTCCTGTTTTGGGAGCCGTTTGGGTTGACGGCGGTCCCGGCTGTTGAGTACCTCCAGCCAGTGGGTTAGTGTTGTGAGTTAGACATTATCGATCTGATTGATCGTGGATTTGGACTATAGTCTGCAGGAGCCATATTGAGCTCGATAGAGATGCGCGGATACTTTCTTCGGTGGGGTCGCGCCCCTCGAGTACCGCTCCGGAGCTAGGCCTGTTACTTTGCTATCGCGACTTATCGATGCCGTCCATGTGAGATGCCCTACGTAAATCTCGTCCTCTTGTGGATGTGTGGTAATAGGTGGGCGCAGGTTTGACTGGACCCTTTTGGGTAGTGATTACGATTGGGTCGATTGAGCACCTCGTGTTCGAGTGGTTGTATATCATCATCTGTTTTCCCCATTGAGCATGGTAGATAGAGGCATGATAGCTGTAGATTTCTTTCCAGCCTATCCTTTATTTCAGTATTTTGTTATCTTATGCCTCTAGTAGGCTTAGTGGGCAGACCATTGGCCTTGGAGACGGTACCCACTGAGAACTGCTGTAGAATGTAGTTCTCACACCCTCTGTCGGTGATAGATTTTTAGAGATTTACCCTTCCGTTCCTACTTTAGCTGGCTTGACGGACCGAGGACAGGGAGTCACGAGATAGATCCCTACCAAGATAGTTCATTTTGGTGAGGTAGATGTACCATTCCGGACTGTGAAATTTACTATACATTGTTGTATTTCTTGTTTTAGTTATCTCCCTTTTTTGGATTCATAAATGTTGTATAGATGGATCTTGTATTTAGTCTAGTTGTACAGTAGTGGGATTTTATATTTACAGCAGTTTTTTTTCGCTCTGATATCTGTATAGCTGTAGTACTATCTTTTGCAGGTTAGACGCTTCGTCTATGCGGGGCTTCCCGTATGGGTAGCGGATCTGTTGGCGAGCTCGGATCGCAGTTCCGACCTCGGGGCGTGACAGTAGAAGTGGTAGAAAAAGGGAGTGAGGTGGTGTCACCACAGTTGCACCCTAAGGGTCCACGCTAATAGCCCCCGGCGTAGGTCCAGGAACCACTGCCGAAGGAATGGCCTAGGGCACTGTCTTCCGCCAAATGCGAGTGGTCACCCCTCTAGAAAAGAAAAACCACTAGAGGAATCCGCTCACACCTCTCCCAAATCAAAACCTCCAAGGAACACACACTAGGATAACTATCCATTTTTTGACGACCAAAGCACCGGTCACAATTGCTCAAACACTGGCAGACTGTACTACCACTAAATCTGCCAAACCTGCCCTCACCCGAACCCAATCCGCGCTTAAAAACACCATCTCTACCTACCCAAAAGGTGGAAAGGGTGGGAGAGGGTATTACCACAGTCACCCTCACAGGGTCCACGTCAGTAGCCCCTAGGGTAGGTCCAGGAACCACTGCCGAAAGAATAACCGAGGGCGCTGTCACCTATTCCTACACAACTCCCGTCGCGATGACCTAAACAATAAAGAAGGAGGCATGCTTTAATTTATAAAAAATTTGCATTCAAATATTATGATTTTAACGTATAAGCATTTTAATTGTCATATATAGATTTTTAATTTGAAGTCTCTAGTTGTTAGAATTTATTTGAGTTTTTAATTGATTTTAAACTTGTCTTTTGTCTTTGGGCTTTCTGGGTGGCCCAACAACAATGGGCTTTATCTTGAAGCCCATTGCCTTAGTTCTTTACATGTGATGTTTAGTCCCACATCGGATAGTCATCACATGTGGAAGCTATTTATATACTCATTCATATTTACTTGTATTGGTTTGGAGAAAGTGAGACTAGAGACTTCTCCTTAACACACGCGCACAGCACGAGTTGTATGCGCAATCTTGACTTGTTTTTTTTTTTTTATTTGCCTTTTTCTTTTTACTTAACTTAACCTATCTTGGGAAGGGCCTTCTCGGACTACCTAAGAGTCTTGCCTTGTGAAATATCTTCTCGAGCCATCCAAAATCTTGCCTTGGGAAGTGCCTGGTGGGCTGTCCAAGGGCCTCCTTGGAAAGGTTCAAGGGCCTCCTTTGTAAGGTTCAACGGTTAATTCGAGAACTAGCCATTGAACCCTGTCCACAGGTGGGCTGGAGTAGGCTCTCTCTTTGGCTCTATAAATATGGAGAAAGAGGAGTTTGGTTAAGTAGTTTTACATACAACTTGATTTACAGTACAATGCTATGTTACACTGAGCTTTACTACTAGCTTTCTACACCGAGCTTTACTACTATATTGGGATTTATCTTTTTGCTAGATCTCTGAAAGTTGATGGGTTCGCTCTGCATCATTCTGGAGTCGTGCCGACGGGGCGGACAGTAGTCGTGCCGACGGGATAGACAGTCGTCGTTGTATCATTAGGAGTGATTGCCGGAGCCTCGCACATGGAGGGGCAATCTTATTTTTAGAACGGTGCATCCGCAACTCACAAATTATATTTAATCCCTTTTATTATTTTATTAATGATATAATAATAATCTGTATGATAAATTAGACTGGAATATTTTGAATTTAAATAAATCGGATATTATTTTACTTGAAAAAATTATAAGAAAAGATTTTCCACCCCACCATCGGAATCTCATTACGCAGTGTGCGAGATTTATCCATAGAACCCGGCGCACGCAATAACTCCTCGTGCACCATCTCGCACTTCTTTTCTTCTGAATTGCAGGTGTATAAATGACGTGGCACACCAGGTGCACCTACACATGTTTTTCTATCCGTGCGTCAGAACTCAGACGTTAGGTTTCGTACAGCCAACAATAAGAAAACGACCGAGCGGCGGGGCGGCCTCCGTTCTCTTCGCTTCTTACCTCGTTGTCCACCCCCCCCCCCCCTCTCTCTCTAACTCTCGCTCATCAGGTAACAGGTGATCCCTCTCTCCCTCTAAACCTATTTTTACTCTTTTTAGGGTTTTGGGATCCCCAGTCGGGGTGCTTCGGTGTTCACCACCATTTTATCGATTTAGATTTTAATTTTTCCTTTCTATATGATCAGTAATTCTCGTAAATTAGATCGAGATTCTCTGATTTTGTTTGATTTTATTATGATTTTTATTGGTTTTTCAGTAGGATTGCATCTATTTCTTGGGTGAATTCGCAGCTAAGTAGGTGGTGGGTGTGATTTATGTATGAGGATTCGATTGATGATATGGTTTTTTGGTAGGGTTTGGTGGTGGAGCAAGGAGAGGGTTAGGGTTGGTTAGGATCGGATGAGTTGTGATAGGATTGAAAAGGGGATGGTAAGATTATCATTATTATTATTATTACTACTGCTTTTTTGGGTATCGGAGCACTGAGAGAGGAGAAGCAAGAAAGAACGTATATGAAACTTGATTGATAAATTGACCAAATTGCTGGGATTTCTAGTGGTAAGGCATGAGGAGGGGAAGGATGAGGTTGCAGTTTCGAGTCCTGGTGAGAGGACCCAAGGATTCAGGTGTAGGGAGCCAAGCTCCTAATTTCTCTCTCTTAAAAATAAAAAAGGGTAAAGGAGACACTTGAGAAGGAGGTAAATCAGGTGGAAGTGAGGCTTTTATGTTGGTTTTACTTGAATTATGGATTGCATTTTATTAAATCTGTCATTATCATTTTGAAGTTTAGGAAAGAAAGGAGCTTGTTATGCACTTTGTAATGTTTAATTTGAAGGTGGATCAAAAAGTTCTTATTGGAACTAAACGGTAAACGGGTAAAGCTATTTTTGTCTTTCACAGATATAATATCATATTTATTATCTATTTTACTGAGAATAGAGGTTCTTCTAATAAAGTTGAAAAATATAGTTATCTTTGAGGTTATCGTTTCATTGCTGATTTTCTGTATTTTATTTGATTCAATATGACCGAATCATTAGTTATTTCTTTAACTTATCTTGTGTGCAATTCAAGGTTCATATTATTTCTGAGCTAACTTATGACTTGAATCAGCTTTAGCTTAAGATTATCAACAAGCGTGCTTTTGATATTAGACCTAAGTTGTGATTTTTGAAGCTCTGCTTAGTTACATACATGCCCTCATTTAAGAATTAAGGCTGCTTTGCCTTGTCTGAACTTTGAACAAAATATTAACCAAGTTAAGCTCAAGCATTTTCACAAATGCATCCACAGATTTGCAACTACAATCCTGAGAACCAGCAGTTTATTTCAAGTATAGGAGTAGAGCATGTCCCTTACATTAAGCAAATTAAGGTATACACCTTACCTGGTGGGCAAACCTATATGTATATATATATATATATATATATATATATATATATATATATATATATATATATATATCAGGAATTTAAGTGCTGTGGCACGGAATCGTGCCAAAAATTTGCCGGCCCGGTACGGCACGGTGCGTTCCGGGCTGTGTCGATGAGTGCTCGTCACCAAAAATACATGTATGCCAACATATAATGGCTTGAAATATTTATTTTCTTTAGCAACAAAATTTTCTAATTTCTTATTATGTATTTTTATCAAATATTTTGAACTTTATTGAGAAAATTACTTAGTAATTTAAAGAAAAAAGAATTTTGAGCTGTGCTATTGGCACGGGGGCTGTATTGTGCCGGTATCTTGTTGGCACGATACGGCACAGTGGATACGGCCCATGCCAATGGATACTTAAATCCTTGATATATATATTCTAGAAACTAAAACTAGAAATGAAATCATCCTTTACAATTTCTATGGTCTCATTTCAATTCTTAGTGTCCTTTATCATACTAAGTTATCCTAATTTAGCATGATAAGATGTTGAAGTAGACTTTAGCATGGTGCTTAAATGTTAACATTGAACGAAATACTTAAAAGTTTTGTGTCTTTCTCAGATTAGTTGATCCTGCCCAATGTGGTTTTAGTTAGAGCTCAATTTAGTAGCAAGAAGACTATGAAGGAACTTACAAATTTCTCATTCATATTTTCAATTAATATCAACTTCTAGAAATCCTTGCCAAATTTCCTGCAAAAAAAAGAAGTGTGCATAAAGTGACTAGCCTTAAAAGGTATAAGGCTAGTTGTTAGGTAGAGCAATCTAAGATCTTAGTTGTAATTTGGGCTTCTATAATGAGTAACCTTCCCCTTTGTCCTAGACATAAGAATGGTCTCGATGATGGAGATTGATGATAACATTTGGTTTAGAGATTTGTGTTAAGTCACAGGCTAGGCAATCTGCTGAATCTCAAACTCCTCTGAGTAGCTGGTTCTTTGAACATTGGCAATTTATAACCTATCAGAATAGAATGGCTAATTTGCATGTATGTTTGTATCTACATTAAGGGCCTGTTTGGATACACAGTAAAAAATTTTCATGGAGTTAATGAACTGTGGTTTAAGTGAAATAGGGAATTCTGTAACTAAAAAAAATTTATGATTTCAAATTTTAAAGTGTTTGGATGAACAGTGCATAATTTCACAAAATTTCTCTCAATTTAAAATTTTAAAAAACAAAAAGGAAAATATTAATTTTATGTTTTAAAATTAAAAATTTCATAATTTCAAATTAAAAGTTAAAAATTGAAAATTGAAAATTAAAATTGAAAATTGAAAATTGAAAATATAAAATTTAAAATTTAAAATTTAAAATTTAAAATATAAAATTAAAAATTAAAAATTTTAAATTAAAATTTTAAATTTTAAAATTTAAAATTTAAACTTGAAATTTAAAATTTGAATTTGAAATTTCAAACTAAAAATTTGAATAATTAAAATAATCAAAATTTAAATTTTAAAATTTAAAATTTTAATTTTTAATTTTAAATTAAAAATTATTATTTTAAAATTAAAATTTATTATTTTAAAATTAAAGTTTTTAATTTTAAAATTAAAATTTATAATTTTAGAATTAAAATTTATTATTTAAAATTAAAATTTATTATTTTAAAATAAGTTTATTATTTAAAATTAAAATTTATTATTTTAAAATTAAAATTTATTATTTTAGAAATTAAAATTTATTATTTTAAAAATTAAAATTTATCTTTTAAAATAATAAATTTTAATTTTTAAAATTTGAAAATCAATATTATAAAATTTAAATTTTGAAATTTGAAATTTTTAATTTAAAATTTGAAATTTGAAATTTGAAATTTAGAATTTGAAATTTTTAAATTTTAAATTTTAAATTTTATATTTCAAATTTTTTAATTCAAAATTTAAATCATAGTTTTAAAATTTTAAATTTAAAAATTCTAAATTTAAAATTTTGTGTAGAAATTTTAAATTTAAAGTTTAAAATTTGTTACATTTGGAGGTTAGGGAGCCCAAAAATGGTGGAATTTTTTTTTTTTGGTTGGAGTGGATTATTATTTTACTTCATTTTTG
>CM054930.1:21953927-22036884 GCA_029168755.2 Tillandsia fasciculata
GGTGATTTGACACCCTATTTTGCTGATTGGTTTTTGGACAGCGCGACTTCAACGATTATTTCTCCGCGTAGGATTATCGATCGAGGCGATTCAAGAGTCGATTTTGGGTGATTTTTCGCGAGGAACGCAACCGTGATTTTTCTGGGATTTTAGGAGCTCGGGACAGAGGTGAAAATTCCCTCGTTTTGCGTGCTGATTTTAAAACAGCAAATGTGTGTTTAGAAATTGTTATATTTACACCGTGTACACTTATGTGATGTTGTAGGACATTGTTACAGCTGACGGTGTGTTTAGAGGACAGCGGGTATTTTCTGGGTACATCGTGCACGCGTTTTCGAGGTGGGTGGTTGCGTATCCCTCTTTGTTGATTTGCACACTAGGAATAAAGAGTTTCCCAACTATGCATGTGATAAATAACTTGTGATATATAAACCTATTGTATTGGCCCCTAAATTAATTAGTAGCCTCTATGTGATAAATCTGGGACAAGGAAATTGGACAATTGCTGTATCGTGAACCGCATGCAATTTAGTAACCCAACAATATTTGTAAATGATTCTAAAGTATTCTTCACATGAAACTTAGCTCCTTTCTAAATATTTTTTTAAAAGAGAACACTTGCATGCTCATTGGACATCTAGTTAGGCCACTATCTTACTGCAGCACTATATTCTGGGACTTGACTTAGGAGAAAACATGTGTTATTGTTATTCTTCTCTATCGATGCATGATGCTCGAGTCTGATCGGGATTTTGAGATAGTGGTGTCTGGACTTTGAGTTTGGGACAGTTGGGATTGTCTTGGGGGATTGTGGGGCATAGTTGTTACTACGGCTTTTTGGTGTTGGCATATTTCGTGAGTCAAGTCAGTGAGTTGAGTCGGAGTCTTAAAGGGATCAAATTGTCAATCAGCAATCAAAGACTTAGAGAAGATTCAACAAGAGCTCAAGTTGACACTCAATGTCTTGAGTCTTGAAGATTGAAGATGAAGAATTGTGGATCAGTTACATCAATCTCAAGAAGAAAGTATTCCAAAGGATCAGGTATGTTTAACTAAATAATTTTGGTGATCCGAATACTTTCTTATAGTGTAGAAACACTTGGATGAATTTTTAATTGCATAAAAATCAAAAACTGGACATGGGACATGTTCAGGATCCGGATCAGATGATCCAATCCGGATCCCGAAGGGTATTAGTTCATGTGCAAATCCAATCCGGATCCAAGCCTATTCTGATCCGGATCCCGAACATTGGATGTTGCTGAAATTCATGAACGATCCGGATCGGGCCTTGCGATCCGGATCCCGAACCCTTGGATTTCTGGAATCGTCAATCTCGTTACGACGATCCGGATCGCAGTAATCCCGATCCGGATCGCCGTCCTGAAAATTTCCAGATAAGGTAGGTTTTTGATTCTTATCTCTTTCCAAAGGTTTCTAAACTATAAATAGACATTTAGGGTTTCTCAAAACGGGGGGAGCACGGCCGATCAATTTATAAAACACTTGAGAGCAACCCTAGAGGCTAGGTTTTTACCGTTCTTCTTTATAGCCTCTTTTAGGTCAATTCGATGGTTCTTTCAAGAACATATCTTTTGTCGAATTGATCTAATCTTTGCTTAGAGATTTCTCCCATGGATCTTCATTGATAATCTAAGCAAAGGATCACCATCGAAGCCAATATTCTTACCGGCTGAGTTTGCGTCGTGGATTCGACGTGGCATCGTGGATTCGGTGTGCTAAAGGCGTTTCGTGGATTCGAAACGTGTGCTCGTGGATTCGAGTGGCGTTCGTGGATTCGAACGTGTGCAGTGGACGTGCAATCGGTGGAGCGCAAGGTCCGAAGAAGTTGAAGGAGGGGTTGAATCCGTGGAGACGGTAATCACCTTGTTATTCTTCGTTTCTTAGTGGATTGTTATTGCGTGGACATCCAACCGGTCAGCGCAAGGTCCGAAGAAGTTGAAGGAGGGGTCGAGTCCGTGGAGTCGGTAATCACCTTGTTATTCTTCATTTCTTAGTGGATTGTTATTGCGTGTTGGTCCCGTGGTTTTTCTCCTGGATTGGAGTTTCCACGTAAATCTCGGTGTGTTGATTTTTATTTTCCGCATTATTTTTTATTTTTGCACTGAGATTGGTTTTTATAATATTACACCTATTCACCCCCCTCTAGGTGTTTGATAGTACCTATTTAGATCCTTGTGGATCCTAAATAACTCTACAATTGGTATCAGAGCGGGTTTTAGGTTTATCTATCATGATGGGTGAAAGTGGTAATATTTTTAGACCTCCTCTTTTTGATGGGACCAATTATGCATATTGGAAAATGCGGATGAGAGCTTTTCTCATCTCTATTGATGAGCGGGTATGGCAAACCGTTGAATACGGTTGGGTGCATCCGGTTGAGGAAGTAGGAAATTCTACTACCCCAAAACCTCGCTCTAGATGGTCTAAAGAGGAAATCGAAAGATCTTCTTACAATGGGAAAGGTATGAACGCTTTATATAATTCTCTTTCCTCGACTGAGTTTACAAGAATTTCCGCGTGTGAAACCGCGAAGGAAATTTGGGATATTCTCAAAATTACACATGAAGGTACTAATCTTGTAAAAATTCAAAAGCTCCAGATGCTTACAAGTCAATTTGACTCTATTCATATGGAAGAGCATGAATTGTTTACAGATTATTACACTAGACTTCAAGATGTAATTAATACATGTGCTAATTTAGGAGAAAAGATCCCGGAGTCGAAAATTGTAAGAAAGATTCTTCGGACTCTTCCGGAACGGTTTAGGGCAAAGGTTACCGCCATTGAAACCGTTAGTCATCCGGATGAGATGAGTGTAGAGGAATTAGTAGGTGCTTTGCAAACTTATGAGATGACTTTTCCTACTAATCAAAATTCTTCCAAGTCTTCTTCTAAGCTTACAGGTATTGCATTCAAATCAACAAAGGAAGAAGATGACGAATCGAGTTCCGACGATGAAATCTCTTTTGCCGATTTTGAAGAACAACTGGCGCGGATCACAAAGAAATTTCGTCGGAAATTTTGGAAGAATCGAACCGATGGATCTTCATCCACGAAACCATCTAAAGGATCATCGGGTTCTAAATCCTCTAAACTCAAAGGCGTTGCAAAACCTTCTAAAGAAAAAGAAAAAGATGATTTCGAAGGGGAAATCCGATGCTATCGATGCAAAGGCTACGGCCATATTTCAACGGATTGTCCTTCTAAGAAATCATACAAAAAGAAGGCTTTGCAAGCAAAAACTTGGGACGATTCTAGTTACGATGAATCGACCTCAAGTGAAGAGGAAAAAGAAAAAATTGTTGCTTCTCATGCCTCTCAAATTCCCTCTTCTAAATTGTGCTTATCATCTTTAGTCACTGACTCTATTCCTTTGATTTTGCATGAAACATCAACATCCGGAGGAGAGTCATCAAGTGAGGGGGAGTCGGACGAAGAAGAACTCGTTGAGGCATACCAACAACTTCTTGCGGAATCAAAGAAGATGGCCAAACTTAACAAGAAGTTGAGGAAGCAACGACTTGAAGTTCAAGACGAGAATCAAGCTTTAAAGATCAAACTTCATGATCTCGAGGAGGAACATGGACGGTTTTTGGATAACAATAAAATCCTCCAAGAAAAGCTAAACCAATCGGAGACAAACGCTAAATCATATATGGACAAGATTGGTTTTCTTGAAAAGCAGTTTGAAGAAATTCATGTCACCAACCAAGCTTTGACCAAGCAAGTTCATCAACTTAAATCCGACATACAAAGGCTTTCAACCGGTTCCAAGAAACTTAATTGTATGTCCGGATTAGGTCAAGCAAGCAAGGTTGGTTTGGGATTTAAAAAGGACCAAACTGCACATGCTTCAAGTTCCACAATAAAATCGAAAGGAAGGACATGTCACCTTTGTGGACTTGAAGGACATTTGGTGAAGAATTGCCCGAAAAAGAGAAAGAAGAATTCTTCGGCAACTTCATCTACAGAGCGAACTCAACGGAATCAAAAGACACATCAAGTCAAAGGAGTTCACTCAACCCACCAAAGGTCCGAGCCACAACATCAATCATTCAAGTGGATTATTGCGAGGCAAAGACCTAAGGTGGATCAACAGTCAAAGCTACCAACCCCCGGGCACAATGAATCAAGACAACCCAAGATCCACGATTTTGGATTCGGAAAGGTGATATCTTTCCTTGTCTTAAGTTCTAAATAGCTTATGACTGTGTGTAATGCTTTGATTGGTTTTCCCTTCATATTTTTCTTAATCTCTGCATTACATGTTTTTCAATGCTCTTTGTTTTATGTTTTGTTTTTTTAAACAAAAGGTTTTTAACGAACAAGTGCATTGAATAAAAAGGGTTTCACTTTCATTCACTCCAATTTAATTTTATATGAATTATCAACTTTACTCCATAATCATAATCTTGAAGATACTTCATTATAGGAGTTTTTGATATTATAAGCATCAAATTTTAGAAATCATGTGTGATCTTTAGATGCTTAATCTATCTCGGTTGTGTGAATTCATTGTGATAAACGTGAGACAACCGATAGACTGAAATTTGGGATTTAATTCTTTCACGTAAGAGATTGCCTTCTTACAAGGGTAAATAAATGAATTATAAAAGATGTGGAAAGAGTTACATCCGAAAGGAGTGTGAAAACTACCACCACATGTTGGAAAGAGCTACCACATGTTATGGATGCCTGAAAAATATTTTATGAGAATTTTTAGTCGAAGCATTCGGAGATTTAAATTCAAAGTTCTTATTTTGAACAATCTCCTGGTTGGTATAAGGTGGGATAGTTAAAAAGATGCTCAAAGAGCCACCCTTAGGTATTTTAGTGCTTATCTCAAATTTGAAAGGGTAGAATTCAAGATTGATGTCATTTGGAAAATCTCCGTAAGTCATCTTTGTAAATCCGTTACATCTTGATAGAGTTTGGATCTCAAGATTATTTTTGATGACTTGTGTTTGATGAATATAACATGAAAAACGGTCTATAATGTTTTACCTTTATTTTTCATGATTTTGGAGTAAATCTTTTTAATTTTTATAATTAATTGGATTGAATGACATCTATGTGAATTCATTGTTTTTCAAAGCACTTAAATGGATTTCTTGATGGAATACAAATCGGTATTTGAAAAGATTCCAAAATCTGGATTTGTTTCAAGAAATTATTTGATTTTTGCTTTCTGGTACCGGTACGCAATCTGCATTTTTGTTATATACCGGAACTGAGCTTTTATCTCTCTTTCTCTATGAACTAATGTTGTTAGTGATTTCCTTTTGTCTAGTATGTTCACTGTTTGACAATTTGTGACAAAAAGGGGGAGAAGAGAAATGAGGACGGAGATGAGATCATCAAGAGAGTACAAACGAAAATGGAAAAATGGGGGAGAACGGAAAATGAGGAGAGTACAAACGAAATGGAAAAATGGGGGAGAACGGAAAATGATGATCGTATCACAAAGGGGGAGAACATAGATGCTCAAGAACATGGAGAACATGGAGAACATGTTAGAGATGCTCAAGATAGGGGGAGACAAAGAAAAAATTGAAAGAGCCGAAAAACAAAAGAACCAAAAGGAAGACGGATCAAATGTAGGATTTTAATTTCTAACGACTAACGTTTGATTTTGTTTGGAGTTTTGTTTTGCAGGAATTACATCACTTTAAGACTCCAAGTCCTAAGTCATAGAGTATGTTCTAGGACTGTTTGGTTCAAATGTAATTTTGTATTTATTGGATCTTTCACGCAAAGAAAATCAATGTTTTGGTGATGACATTGAATTTCGATTTTTTGGTTTAAGATGAGTGACTTGAGCGTTTTTATGTATTTTTGGGTTTTGTCACGAAATTGCCAAAGGGGGAGATTGTTACGGCTTTTTGGTGTTGGCATATTTCGTGAGTCAAGTCAGTGAGTTGAGTCGGAGTCTTAAAGGGATCAAATTGTCAATCAGCAATCAAAGACTTAGAGAAGATTCAACAAGAGCTCAAGTTGACACTCAGTGTCTTGAGTCTTGAAGATTGAAGATGAAGAATTGTGGATCAGTTACATCAATCTCAAGAAGAAAGTATTCAAAAGGATCAGGTATGTTTAACTAAATAATTTTGGTGATCCGAATACTTTCTTATAGTGTAGAAACACTTGGATGAATTTTTAATTGCATAAAAATCAAAAACTGGACATGGGACATGTTCAGGATCCGGATCAGATGATCCAATCCGGATCCCGAAGGGTATTAGTTCATGTGCAAATCCAATCCGGATCCAAGCCTATTCTGATCCGGATCCCGAACATTGGATGTTGCTGAAATTCATGAACGATCCGGATCGGGCCTTGCGATCCGGATCCCGAACCCTTGGATTTCTGGAATCGTCAATCTCGTTACGACGATCCGGATCGCAGTAATCCCGATCCGGATCGCCGTCCTGAAAATTTCCAGATAAGGTAGGTTTTTGATTCTTATCTCTTTCCAAAGGTTTCTAAACTATAAATAGACATTTAGGGTTTCTCAAAAACGGGGGGAGCACGGCCGATCAATTTATAAAACACTTGAGAGCAACCCTAGAGGCTAGGTTTTTACCGTTCTTCTTTATAGCCTCTTTTAGGTCAATTCGATGGTTCTTTCAAGAACATATCTTTTGTCGAATTGATCTAATCTTTGCTTAGAGATTTCTCCCATGGATCTTCATTGATAATCTAAGCAAAGGATCACCATCGAAGCCAATATTCTTACCGGCTGAGTTTGCGTCGTGGATTCGACGTGGCATCGTGGATTCGGTGTGCTAAAGGCGTTTCGTGGATTCGAAACGTGTGCTCGTGGATTCGAGTGGCGTTCGTGGATTCGAACGTGTGCAGTGGACGTGCAATCGGTGGAGCGCAAGGTCCGAAGAAGTTGAAGGAGGGGTTGAATCCGTGGAGACGGTAATCACCTTGTTATTCTTCGTTTCTTAGTGGATTGTTATTGCGTGGACATCCAACCGGTCAGCGCAAGGTCCGAAGAAGTTGAAGGAGGGGTCGAGTCCGTGGAGTCGGTAATCACCTTGTTATTCTTCATTTCTTAGTGGATTGTTATTGCGTGTTGGTCCCGTGGTTTTTCTCCTGGATTGGAGTTTCCACGTAAATCTCGGTGTGTTGATTTTTATTTTCCGCATTATTTTTTATTTTTGCACTGAGATTGGTTTTTATAATATTACACCTATTCACCCCCCTCTAGGTGTTTGATAGTACCTATTTAGATCCTCGTGGATCCTAAATAACTCTACAATAGTGGCAACCGCGGATGTTAGGCGGTTGACCAGATGTTTTTACCTTATCAGATTGGGACTTATGGGTTCAGCGGTGACCGCGGATTGTGGGCGGTTGACCGGATGTTGTTATCACATCAGATTGGGGGATCGGGGTTGCATTAGTGGATGGAGTATTCCCACTTTGATCATGGTCATGATCCAGTCCTGCTATTGTGAGACATTGGTTACAGTGATGATTGATACAGAGATACTTTACTCGTGTGGGTCGCTCCCCTCGAGTGCCACTCCGGAGTAGGCTTTTAGACCGTGATGGGTGCCGGTCAGTTGGTGAGTTGTGAGGGATGACAGAGCAGGCAGTGCCAGTATTTCCTGGCCCACTGATTGGGTTTTCTTTGGGCAGTCAGCTTTATAGTTGCATCTATACAGTCACCTTTTGGCACTGCATTTAGAGGCATAGTAGTGGTAGTTGCTTTTCAGCAGTCTTTATTGCATACCACTGTTCTTTCCTTTTTGCCTCTTTATTCCTAGTGGGTGCGTCAGCATCAGAGGTTTTACCCACTAGGGGAGGCTACTGGTTTATCTAGTAGTTCTCACCCCCATTGTTGTTTCTTGTTCTTCCTTCCCCTTTGTTTTGCAGAGTCGACTGTGGGAGCTGCTGGGCCTTCGGCAGCAGATCGAGGTAAGAGGATCGCCGACTAGCTAGATCGTCTACCCCGAGCGAGAGTTTAGCTAGACTATTACTGTACTCCCCTTTTGTATCTCAGACATAGTAGTTTACTTTTGGGTCTGGCCGTGGCCAGCTGGTTGTATTATTTATGGTGAGCTGGGAGTTTATTGTACTTATATTTCTGTTACAGTCTTATTTCAGTCTGAGATTACTGTTAGTTCTATTAGTTCAGCTCTGTTATGCTCTTCTGCTGTATATTATCTTTCTGAGCAGGTTACCAGCGCTTCGTGTACATGGAAAATTCTGTGTACACGGCGGATCTGTTGGCGGGCCCGGGTTCTGGTTACCCCCGGGGCGTGACAGCTTGAACAGGATAGGTGCCACTCCCAAAGTCATCAGTCGCCCAACCGTGCCCTGAGGCACAACCTTTAGTCCTACCCGCAGGAAACAACCACCAAGTCATTCTGCTTGGTAAAGAACTATACTAACGCTTCGGAGCCTAACCCTTCCCGCTCAACGCAACAGCCATGACATTTACCTTCCTAGAAAAACACTGGATCAATAAGTCGTAACCCTTCCCGTGTTCAGACCAAAATTCTAACCGGAGATTTAACTCCAACCACGGAAATGGGTACTACAAACTCTAAAGATCCGTGAACACCCCCCCATAGTGTGCCCACTGAAGGATACCACGTACAATGATCTCCAAGTAATACGGACTACTCATCTAAAACCTACCAGTGAAACCCACACCTGTCTCTACGAGACCTTGTCGCTTCCGTCTACAAGGGACTAGCGATCGATGTCTCCGGGTTACACTTAGTACCAGTCCCAAAACAGGGCTCTCATACTACCCGGTCAGAAAAAGGACGAGCATCGACTTTTCAACGTTGATAAACCAGTCGAGCAAAACGCCAAGGAATCACCTAGGTTCACCGCATGCATAAAAAGGATCACGCACCAACCTACATACAAGACCACCTAAAATGGTTATCTTGCACAGGGTACAAAACCCAACCTAGAGCCAACCCCCAAGGGAAAACCAACCGGCTAAACGTAAGAACAAACAACAAAACCCGCGACACAGAGTCGCCACCTACGCACCAAAGGGCTAACTGAGAAACGATCAATACATCTAAAACCTGGTGATCTCCTTCTAACCCCAAGGAGCACCCAAAAGTCCACTACGAAGATTTTCCAAAGCCTTCGTAGTAACCACAGCAACAGCCGAAACTAAGGGCAACAACCGTAGAGGAATTTCCCGACTTGGGCAACAGCCGACTGACTGACCGATGTAACTAAAACACCAAAAGACCTATTAGGTAAAACCCAACAAGAAACAACACCCGCCACGGGATCTTCGTAGCAAAAGCCTTATCTTACCAGAAGTGGTTATTCTACCATCCGTAGATGTGATGATCCGGATCTCCGCGGAGGTTTTTGCGGTGTGATCAGCGGCTTCTGGAGGCCTATTTGTGTGATGGAGATGGTTGCGCGCAAATCAGACCTCAGAATCGGATCCAGCACGAAAATTAGATCAAATTTGCCCATCCAGATGCCTTCGTCAAAATTTAGAAGTGGATTCTTGCAAAAAAAACGTCAAAAACTGACTCAGCGCGCAAAAACGGTCAAAATCGGCTATTTGGATGTATTTTTCGTGACCCGAACGTCTAAAACGGACATCGGACATTTTTACTGTAGCTCGGGCAGGCCGGGCAATGCCAACGGCCGTGGGCAGGCATCGGAGCGCGGCAGGGCGGCCGCGGGCAGCTGCGGGCTGTGGCATGGGCAGGCGCAGGGGCGCGGGCAGGCCAGTCCACGTCCCTTGGCGCGTGCACCGGGACCAGCGAGCGATCGCGCCAGCCATGTGGCAGCACGCGATTGGCGGGGCGGTGCCACGTGGCGCCTTCCGATTGGCCGATAATGACCCAAAAGATCCGGCGCAAAGCGCGACGCGTGGACCGCAGCAAGGACCGCGCGAGCCACGTTGCGCGCTGCCATTGGCGGGTGCAAGCCGCCGCGCGTGCACGGGGCGCGCGGAGCACAGGGCACAGGACACGTGGCAGCATCCCAGCGATTCGGGCGTTGGGTGTGAACGCGTGGATGGACGCCGCGTGTCCGGGCACTGTGCGAATCAGATCCGGGCGCCCGAATGTGGCCTCGACCTGAAAATTGGTCTTCTTTGGGATTTCAGCTATAAATAGCCCCTCTTGGGCTTCTTTTGAGGAGTTTTTGGATCTGATTTTGGGGCCGTTTTCGACAAAGAGCTTCTTCATCGAGTCTTCTTCACTTCTTGGGGTTTTGGAAGATTTTTGGAGATCGTTTCATATTTTTCCTCCCCGACCTCGCGAGCTTTGATGTTTCTTCGACACCAATCTTTTCCGTCGATTCTTTGTTCGCGAGCTCCCCCGAGCTGAGTTCTTGGAGTTTTTCGCCGATTTTTAAGACGACGCTTCTACGAGAGGTAGGCCTTCGATTTTTGTGTTTACCATTCCTCTCCTTTTTGGGTTTTTATGGGGTCTTTTGGAGCTTCTTCAGAACCCTTTTTCTGCGGCATTTTTCTGGACAACAGAGGAGTAATCTTGCATTTTCTTGGCTTACGGGTAGCGGAATTTGGTGTTTAAGGACTTGATTTCTATCTACACTTTGCAAGGATCGCAGCCGTATTTTTCTTGGAATTTTTAGAGAGCATCTCACAGGAGGTATTTTGCGGTTTTGTGGACAGACTTGCGGCGGTGTTACTGTTTTGGGTAATTTGGACTTACCGCAGTGTTTGGGTTGTATCTCAGTGATCGGAAGGAGTTTTCAGGTAATTTTTGGTTCGTTGCAATCGTGGGAACCTGAGGATCGTGCCCGTCCAGTTTCGGCTCTTTTGGACTCCGGATCAACGCACACATTCAGGTGGGTTGGTTTGATTTTCTTCAGAACTGCGGATTTTCCATTAATTCTAGTATTGTAGCTTTCAAATACTAGAATAGGTGCTATTATTGTTGTATTATGATGTTTATAGAGTTATAGGACTTGACTAGCACCCCGATATATGATTGCATGTATTTAACCATACTGCTAGAAAATTCTCACTTGGCCTAGGTTCTTGTATGTTCTAGTTTCCACCCCTTGCATTCATTTTTCTTGGACATAGAGCTTTTCCTCGCCTGGGCAGTGGGCCGAGTGGTCAGAATAGTGTGGGATGCATGTCGCACTCATGGCTGGGGGCCGAGTAGAGTCTGGTAGCTGTGGCTAGTGTTGTGCCAGTGTTGGGAACCGTTTGGATAAGCGGTGGTCCCGGGTCGTCGGGTATGCTCCGATTTGTTGTCGCCACTGAGATTGTGGTCATGGTGTGCTTGCGATATCAGGACCTTGAACCCAGAATATTTTTGGACACTCATGATTTTAGTAAACTAGTGTTTTTCCTTCCGAATTTCTAGGGGTCGCCGGAGCCTGTTCTTGTCTGATTGGGCGAAGGCATTAGCCCTTCGGGGTTCGAAAAATAAACTTGTTTTAACCGTTTTCGCAAGAACTAAAATCTATAAAAGTGGTTTTCTCAAATCAAGATGGTTTTCTAAAAAGTGAGCCATTTTATCCCCACCCCGAGAGGCTTTGAGTGGAAATGGTATTTAGCAATAAAAATCAACTTACAAACTTTCTTACCCGAGAGGGTTTGAGTGATCTGGGTTCTAAGGGCTGTTTTCTTCCGCGGGTCGAGAACAACGAAAGGCTATGTTGGGTTGTATTAATTGGATCTAAATAGGAAAAAAAATACCTAGAGGGGGGTGAATAGGTGTAAACAGTAAACACTCAAAAATCGTTGCGCAATAAAACCCAATGCGGAAATAAAAATTAACACGCAAGATTTTTACGTGGAAAAACTCCAAACCGGAGTAAAAAACCACGGGACCGATAACACGGCGAAATCCACTAGAATTAAAACACGTACAAGGTGATATACCGTACACACTTACGACTCAACCTTTTCCATACGCTCCTAGTAGATCTTCTCCGCTCGCTCCGCAACGCTCCTCGAATCCACGATTTGCGTCCAACGCCGAATCCACGGCGTCCAACGTCGAATCCACGACGTCCGACCGAATCCACGGTCTTCACCCAGTAGCACGTCTCGAATCCACGAACGTACCTCGCTCTGAATCCACGAGAGCGGTTGCACCTTGAATCCACAAGGCCACGCGAGTCCACGCGCCGATTTTGGGAAAATCGTTGTTTTTGGGTGGTGATGATCCGCCGAATACTTAGATTAGAAATAGATCGAAAATACCATCTAAGTATTCATTAATTTGATTCTACTCAAAATCTGAGTTTGAAAACCTAGAATCAAATTAATCAATATAGATGAAGAAACATAGAATTAAATCTATTGATTTCCTTTCTTCTCTATATGTGGATTTTTCTATTTCGGTCGTATATCGATCTACCCTAGAAGACGAATCGTAGGGTCTATTTATAGGTTAGAAACCATTGGAAGAAGATAAGAATCAAAAACTAACCTTTTCTGGAATTTACAGGACGACGGTCCGGACTGAAATTATGGCGGTCCGGACTGTCGTGGCGAAACAGACTTTTTCCAGAAGAACATACCTTCGGGGTCCGGACTGAAATTCCCACGGTCCGGACTGTTCATGTAATTCCTGCAAATTCCACGTTCGGGGTCCGGACTGAAGTAACCAAGGTCCGGACTGGAATAGCGCATGAACTATCCTATGTTCGGGGTCCGGACTGTAATGCCTGATCCGGATCCTGAACATGTAGTATGTCCAATTTTTGATTTTTATGCAATCAAATATTCATCCAAGTGTTTCTACACTATAAGAAGTATTCGGATCACCAAAAATATTTAGTTAAACGTAACTGATCCTTTTGAATTCTTCTTTCTTAAGATTGAGGTATATGATCCAAACTTCTTCATCTTCAATCTTCAAGACTTAACCATTTTCACGAAATACGCCAACACAAATTCCTTAACAGGCTACGCCTATAGCCTGTTCTTGTTTGATTGGGGTTGTAGGTATTAGTCTTCCGGGATTTTCGGACCCTTCGTTGTTGGGGCTGTGGAGTATCTCCAGCCAGTGAGTTTAGTGTGTTGAGTTGGATTCCTGTTTTGGGAGCCGTTTGGGTTGACGGCGGTCCCGGCTGTTGAGTACCTCCAGCCAGTGGGTTAGTGTTGTGAGTTAGACATTATCGATCTGATTGATCGTGGATTTGGACTATAGTCTGCAGGAGCCATATTGAGCTCGATAGAGATGCGCGGATACTTTCTTCGGTGGGGTCGCGCCCCTCGAGTACCGCTCCGGAGCTAGGCCTGTTACTTTGCTATCGCGACTTATCGATGCCGTCCATGTGAGATGCCCTACGTAAATCTCGTCCTCTTGTGGATGTGTGGTAATAGGTGGGCGCAGGTTTGACTGGACCCTTTTGGGTAGTGATTACGATTGGGTCGATTGAGCACCTCGTGTTCGAGTGGTTGTATATCATCATCTGTTTTCCCCATTGAGCATGGTAGATAGAGGCATGATAGCTGTAGATTTCTTTCCAGCCTATCCTTTATTTCAGTATTTTGTTATCTTATGCCTCTAGTAGGCTTAGTGGGCAGACCATTGGCCTTGGAGACGGTACCCACTGAGAACTGCTGTAGAATGTAGTTCTCACACCCTCTGTCGGTGATAGATTTTTAGAGATTTACCCTTCCGTTCCTACTTTAGCTGGCTTGACGGACCGAGGACAGGGAGTCACGAGATAGATCCCTACCAAGATAGTTCATTTTGGTGAGGTAGATGTACCATTCCGGACTGTGAAATTTACTATACATTGTTGTATTTCTTGTTTTAGTTATCTCCCTTTTTTGGATTCATAAATGTTGTATAGATGGATCTTGTATTTAGTCTAGTTGTACAGTAGTGGGATTTTATATTTACAGCAGTTTTTTTTCGCTCTGATATCTGTATAGCTGTAGTACTATCTTTTGCAGGTTAGACGCTTCGTCTATGCGGGGCTTCCCGTATGGGTAGCGGATCTGTTGGCGAGCTCGGATCGCAGTTCCGACCTCGGGGCGTGACAGTAGAAGTGGTAGAAAAGGGGAGTGAGGTGGTGTCACCATAGTTGCACCCTAAGGGTCCACGCTAATAGCCCCCGGCGTAGGTCCAGGAACCACTGCCGAAGGAATGGCCTAGGGCACTGTCTTCCGCCAAATGCGAGTGGTCACCCCTCTAGAAAAGAAAAACCACTAGAGGAATCCGCTCACACCTCTCCCAAATCAAAACCTCCAAGGAACACACACTAGGATAACTATCCATTTTTTGACGACCAAAGCACCGGTCACAATTGCTCAAACACTGGCAGACTGTACTACCACTAAATCTGCCAAACCTGCCCTCACCCGAACCCAATCCGCGCTTAAAACACCATCTCTACCTACCCAAAAGGTGGAAAGGGTGGGAGAGGGTATTACCACAGTCACCCTCACAGGGTCCACGTCAGTAGCCCCTAGGGTAGGTCCAGGAACCACTGCCGAAAGAATAACCGAGGGCGCTGTCACCTATTCCTACACAACTCCCGTCGCGATGACCTAAACAATAAAGAAGGAGGCATGCTTTAATTTATAAAAAATTTGCATTCAAATATTATGATTTTAACGTATAAGCATTTTAATTGTCATATATAGATTTTTAATTTTGAAGTCTCTAGTTGTTAGAATTTATTTGAGTTTTTAATTGATTTTAAACTTGTCTTTTGTCTTTGGGCTTTCTGGGTGGCCCAACAACAATGGGCTTTATCTTGAAGCCCATTGCCTTAGTTCTTTACATGTGATGTTTAGTCCCACATCGGATAGTCATCACATGTGGAAGCTATTTATATACTCATTCATATTTACTTGTATTGGTTTGGAGAAAGTGAGACTAGAGACTTCTCCTTAACACACGCGCACAGCACGAGTTGTATGCGCAATCTTGACTTGTTTTTTTTTTTTTATTTGCCTTTTTCTTTTTACTTAACTTAACCTATCTTGGGAAGGGCCTTCTCGGACTACCTAAGAGTCTTGCCTTGTGAAATATCTTCTCGAGCCATCCAAAATCTTGCCTTGGGAAGTGCCTGGTGGGCTGTCCAAGGGCCTCCTTGGAAAGGTTCAAGGGCCTCCTTTGTAAGGTTCAACGGTTAATTCGAGAACTAGCCATTGAACCCTGTCCACAGGTGGGCTGGAGTAGGCTCTCTCTTTGGCTCTATAAATATGGAGAAAGAGGAGTTTGGTTAAGTAGTTTTACATACAACTCTGATTTACAGTACAATGCTATGTTACACTGAGCTTTACTACTAGCTTTCTACACCGAGCTTTACTACTATATTGGGATTTATCTTTTTGCTAGATCTCTGAAAGTTGATGGGTTCGCTCTGCATCATTCTGGAGTCGTGCCGACGGGGCGGACAGTAGTCGTGCCGACGGGATAGACAGTCGTCGTTGTATCATTAGGAGTGATTGCCGGAGCCTCGCACATGGAGGGGCAATCTTATTTTTAGAACGGTGCATCCGCAACTCACAAATTATATTTAATCCCTTTTATTATTTTATTAATGATATAATAATAATCTGTATGATAAATTAGACTGGAATATTTTGAATTTAAATAAATCGGATATTATTTTACTTGAAAAAATTATAAGAAAAGATTTTCCACCCCACCATCGGAATCTCATTACGCAGTGTGCGAGATTTATCCATAGAACCCGGCGCACGCAATAACTCCTCGTGCACCATCTCGCACTTCTTTTCTTCTGAATTGCAGGTGTATAAATGACGTGGCACACCAGGTGCACCTACACATGTTTTTCTATCCGTGCGTCAGAACTCAGACGTTAGGTTTCGTACAGCCAACAATAAGAAAACGACCGAGCGGCGGGGCGGCCTCCGTTCTCTTCGCTTCTTACCTCGTTGTCCACACCCCCCCCCCCCCCCTCTCTCTCTAACTCTCGCTCATCAGGTAACAGGTGATCCCTCTCTCCCTCTAAACCTATTTTTACTCTTTTTAGGGTTTTGGGATCCCCAGTCGGGGTGCTTCGGTGTTCACCACCATTTTATCGATTTAGATTTTAATTTTTCCTTTCTATATGATCAGTAATTCTCGTAAATTAGATCGAGATTCTCTGATTTTGTTTTGATTTTATTATGATTTTTATTGGTTTTTCAGTAGGATTGCATCTATTTCTTGGGTGAATTCGCAGCTAAGTAGGTGGTGGGTGTGATTTATGTATGAGGATTCGATTGATGATATGGTTTTTTGGTAGGGTTTGGTGGTGGAGCAAGGAGAGGGTTAGGGTTGGTTAGGATCGGATGAGTTGTGATAGGATTGAAAAGGGGATGGTAAGATTATCATTATTATTATTATTACTACTGCTTTTTTGGGTATCGGAGCACTGAGAGAGGAGAAGCAAGAAAGAACGTATATGAAACTTGATTGATAAATTGACCAAATTGCTGGGATTTCTAGTGGTAAGGCATGAGGAGGGGAAGGATGAGGTTGCAGTTTCGAGTCCTGGTGAGAGGACCCAAGGATTCAGGTGTAGGGAGCCAAGCTCCTAATTTCTCTCTCTTAAAAATAAAAAAGGGTAAAGGAGACACTTGAGAAGGAGGTAAATCAGGTGGAAGTGAGGCTTTTATGTTGGTTTTACTTGAATTATGGATTGCATTTTATTAAATCTGTCATTATCATTTTGAAGTTTAGGAAAGAAAGGAGCTTGTTATGCACTTTGTAATGTTTAATTTGAAGGTGGATCAAAAAGTTCTTATTGGAACTAAACGGTAAACGGGTAAAGCTATTTTTGTCTTTCACAGATATAATATCATATTTATTATCTATTTTACTGAGAATAGAGGTTCTTCTAATAAAGTTGAAAAATATAGTTATCTTTGAGGTTATCGTTTCATTGCTGATTTTCTGTATTTTATTTGATTCAATATGACCGAATCATTAGTTATTTCTTTAACTTATCTTGTGTGCAATTCAAGGTTCATATTATTTCTGAGCTAACTTATGACTTGAATCAGCTTTAGCTTAAGATTATCAACAAGCGTGCTTTTGATATTAGACCTAAGTTGTGATTTTTGAAGCTCTGCTTAGTTACATACATGCCCTCATTTAAGAATTAAGGCTGCTTTGCCTTGTCTGAACTTTGAACAAAATATTAACCAAGTTAAGCTCAAGCATTTTCACAAATGCATCCACAGATTTGCAACTACAATCCTGAGAACCAGCAGTTTATTTCAAGTATAGGAGTAGAGCATGTCCCTTACATTAAGCAAATTAAGGTATACACCTTACCTGGTGGGCAAACCTATATGTATATATATATATATATATATATATATATATATATATATATATATATATATCAGGAATTTAAGTGCTGTGGCACGGAATCGTGCCAAAAATTTGCCGGCCCGGTACGGCACGGTGCGTTCCGGGCTGTGTCGATGAGTGCTCGTCACCAAAAATACATGTATGCCAACATATAATGGCTTGAAATATTTATTTTCTTTAGCAACAAAATTTTCTAATTTCTTATTATGTATTTTTATCAAATATTTTGAACTTTATTGAGAAAAATTACTTAGTAATTTAAAGAAAAAAGAATTTTGAGCTGTGCTATTGGCACGGGGGCTGTATTGTGCCGGTATCTTGTTGGCACGATACGGCACAGTGGATACGGCCCATGCCAATGGATACTTAAATCCTTGATATATATATTCTAGAAACTAAAACTAGAAATGAAATCATCCTTTACAATTTCTATGGTCTCATTTCAATTCTTAGTGTCCTTTATCATACTAAGTTATCCTAATTTAGCATGATAAGATGTTGAAGTAGACTTTAGCATGGTGCTTAAATGTTAACATTGAACGAAATACTTAAAAGTTTTGTGTCTTTCTCAGATTAGTTGATCCTGCCCAATGTAGTTTTAGTTAGAGCTCAATTTAGTAGCAAGAAGACTATGAAGGAACTTACAAATTTCTCATTCATATTTTCAATTAATATCAACTTCTAGAAATCCTTGCCAAATTTCCTGCAAAAAAAAGAAGTGTGCATAAAGTGACTAGCCTTAAAAGGTATAAGGCTAGTTGTTAGGTAGAGCAATCTAAGATCTTAGTTGTAATTTGGGCTTCTATAATGAGTAACCTTCCCCTTTGTCCTAGACATAAGAATGGTCTCGATGATGGAGATTGATGATAACATTTGGTTTAGAGATTTGTGTTAAGTCACAGGCTAGGCAATCTGCTGAATCTCAAACTCCTCTGAGTAGCTGGTTCTTTGAACATTGGCAATTTATAACCTATCAGAATAGAATGGCTAATTTGCATGTATGTTTGTATCTACATTAAGGGCCTGTTTGGATACACAGTAAAAAATTTTCATGGAGTTAATGAACTGTGGTTTAAGTGAAATAGGGAATTCTGTAACTAAAAAAAATTTTATGATTTCAAATTTTAAAGTGTTTGGATGAACAGTGCATAATTTCACAAAATTTCTCTCAATTTAAAATTTTAAAAAACAAAAAGGAAAATATTAATTTTATGTTTTAAAATTAAAAATTTCATAATTTCAAATTAAAAGTTAAAAATTGAAAATTGAAAATTAAAATTGAAAATTGAAAATTGAAAATATAAAATTTAAAATTTAAAATTTAAAATTTAAAATATAAAATTAAAAATTAAAAATTTTAAATTAAAATTTTAAATTTTAAAATTTAAAATTTAAACTTGAAATTTAAAATTTGAATTTGAAATTTCAAACTAAAAATTTGAATAATTAAAATAATCAAAATTTAAATTTTAAAATTTAAAATTTTAATTTTTAATTTTAAATTAAAAATTATTATTTTAAAATTAAAATTTATTATTTTAAAATTAAAGTTTTTAATTTTAAAATTAAAATTTATAATTTTAGAATTAAAATTTATTATTTTAAAATTAAAATTTATTATTTTAAAATAAAGTTTATTATTTTAAAATTAAAATTTATTATTTTAAAATTAAAATTTATTATTTTAGAAATTAAAATTTATTATTTTAAAAATTAAAATTTATCTTTTAAAATAATAAATTTTAATTTTTAAAATTTGAAAATCAATATTATAAAATTTAAATTTTGAAATTTGAAATTTTTAATTTAAAATTTGAAATTTGAAATTTGAAATTTAGAATTTGAAATTTTTAAATTTTAAATTTTAAATTTTATATTTCAAATTTTTTAATTCAAAATTTAAATCATAGTTTTAAAATTTTAAATTTAAAAATTCTAAATTTAAAATTTTGTGTAGAAATTTTAAATTTAAAGTTTAAAATTTGTTACATTTTGGAGGTTAGGGAGCCCAAAAATGGTGGAATTTTTTTTTTTTGGTTGGAGTGGATTATTATTTTACTTCATTTTTTGGAGTATAGTTTAACTATACTCCAAAAAATATGTTGTTTTTTTGTGTGCTAAACGCTTCATAGGATAATATTCCTACGAGTATAGTATAGTTTAACTATACTACGTTTTTAGGGGTATCCAAACAGGGCCTAAGTCTTCTGGCAAGTTTATTTAGGAAAAATATGCCAGTAAAGGGTCCCTTTGTGTCTTCTTATCTTTGAGCTTTTTCGATTTGGTAATGCGAGAGATTAGTTGGTTCGTTGCCTACTTCCTACATCAGGGTCTATCAATGTTAGGAGTTGTTTGTTTCATTGATTTCTAATATGTTGGGAACAATCTACATTTTTTTCTACATAAAACTACAGAATTGTCACCATGCAACTCAGGTCGGGAACGCATGAGGAGCTTACTGGAAAGTCATGAAGTTATCCCTGATTCCTGACTTGTAGGCATCTTACATTACCCCTAGGTGGAGGGTCATGCCCATAACTGGCAGTAATAAAATCCTTATGGCTATGTTATATTCCTCATTAACGAAAAGTTGTAAGCTCCTTATGCATCCCCAACCCAAATTGCACTGTGACAATCTCACCATGTCAACTAGAAAATATAGAGCATTCTAGATTAGTTATAAATTTAGTCTCACATTTTGGCATTCTTTGAAAAGTCTGGTAGTTTGGAAAAGTCTGGTAGTTTGGAAAAATCAAATGCTCACTTTTTCGAGCTCATTATTCTGGATCTTTAACTCCTATTTTGAGCCATTGGTTATCATTTTCCTTTGTATGTACCTGCAATGATATACTTTATTGAACATTTGTTTGGTGAATTTACTGTTCTCATAGGAAATAAGGATCAAAGAGTAGAGAGGTAAAAAGGAAAAATAGCATCAAATGGCAGCATCAAAGCTTCAAGCTCTATGGAACCACCCTGCTGGGCCAAAAACTAGTTCGTTCTCTCTCTGTTTAATCACTTAGAAAATTATTATGCCTAAGATCGTGCAATATCACTTTTCTTCTTTCCACCTCCTTTTCCCATTGCGTTACGAGTTTCTCTCTTATATGTCAATTCCACCATATCTGGTGTAATATTTTTCCATCCAAATGTATTTGATGAATGAAATAACTCTTTAAGTTCCATTGATCAATATCTCTTTTGATGTAAAGGAGGCAGCAGCTAATATTTTGCTTTTCAAAGTCTATGAGAACATGTTCAAAGTCTATGAGAACATGTAAATGTAAGAAGTTTGATGTAATGCCTTTTTGTCAAGGATAATTTTTTAAATTGTTTTCATTTCTTGATGATAATCAATAGAAAATAATTTAGAGTTGGTATTTCCATCATCATTCTATTTTAATTTCCTATGTATAAAAGGTTATTATGTTGTAGTTTGTCGCTTAGCTTTGTGGTACTGGATTGGATACGCTACTAATTAGAATCTGGAACTGGCAATAATAATGATGAAAGTCTGATAACTTCCATTAGTTTTTCCTGCATAGTATTTTGTGTTTTAAAATATAAAGCAATGCTCCTATTCTCTGTAATGCTTCCTCGTGTGGTCGTATTCTGTTATGCAGTATCAACGGGTGCGTAACTAGTGATATTAAATAGTTTAACAGTAAAAGTTTTTGCAATTTTTAGCTTAGAGAAACTTGTTATTAGGGCTTTTTGATAATACATGACCCTGTGAAATTGTTGGGCAATCTAGAAAGGCTTCAGAACTTCATATATATATATACTGAGGACCAAGATAAATACTGTTACAGATTTGTCATACTGCTGTTAGGACTAATGGACTATACAGATCCTTTTTCTGAGCCAAAATATTAATTGCTTGCAGTTCACTTTTGGGCCCCAACTTTCAAATGGTGTATCAGCATTGCCAATATTGCTGACTTCTCAAAACCACCAGAAAAGATCTCTTATCCTCAGCAAATTGGTATGTGATGCTAATGAAACTTATTCAATATTGAGAAACTTATTTTTATTTTTTTTTACTAGCTTATGATAATTTGACATTAATTTTCCTTCTTTTTTTTTTTTTTTTTTTTTTCTTTTTGGCACGTAGCTGTTACCTGCACCGGGCTTATTTGGTCACGTTATAGTCTGGTGATTACCCCGGTAAGCTCTTACTCTTATAACTTATTCCTTACGTTTCTTTCAAGTCACTGTAGATCATTAGATATGCACAGGCAGAATACCAGTGTGCCAATACCCTTTGGCGCAGTACTTTTGGCAATAGTATATTCTCATTGTTTATAAATATTTTTTTAATTAAATCTTTTGTACTCTATCGATGGAGTTACTTGTCAATTTCAAAGAAATTTTCGAATAGCAGTACAACAGATTATTAGATTAAGAATTCAAAATTTAGTGGATGAAGCGAACCCTACGAAAATTTAAGTCTTAAACTGCCTTAAAATTTACACAAGTTCATGCATGATTCTTGCAATGGATAAACTTAAAGATTTATCCATTTTTGTCACTAATGTCACTAAATGTTTAATTGTACACGAAGTTATTTGGATTTGTGGCAAACAAAGTTTACAAAACGGGGAAATCAAATTTCTCCCAAATTGGTCATCCATTTCATAAAATTTGGGTCAGTTATAGACTGGTAGATTAAAAAAGTTTGGAAAGCAATTTTAAACTTGTTTGATTGAAAAAAATCACCAAAAAGATGGCATTGAGTCATGCTGTAGTCATGGGGATTATACTATGTTGAGAACATGTTACGCCACAGTCAATATGATCCCTGCCGACGTGTTCTGATCTTGGAATTCTTCACACTATAAGTTAATCATTTCAAGATGCAGCAATCTTGATAACTTTGCTATTTGATGATACTCATGGCTAAATAGCAGTCTTGCAGTCCTGCTCTTGCTAATGCTGATTATTCATCTATATTACCTCTTTAAATAGAATTTCATTTTGAATAATGATCTAAAAAGGGCATATTCATATAGCACACCCTAAGAGGGGACTTCTGCATGATGTGATTAAAGAGGTTCGAACCTACAACTGCAGGTTTGAAGTTGAAGACTTTTAGCATTGCTCCAAGTAATGGACCCTGCCTCCAAAAACTATATATGACTATGTCCACACACTTGGAACTCATCTTATTGAGAAAAGATTATTCTAGCTTATCCTAGCTTCTCTTTCATAAATTTTGGTCAATCGTCCATTTGATAATTATTTAGTAATGGCAAGCCCTAACTTCCCTTTATCCTATAAATGTTTGTGTCCTTTTTGTTGCTCTGGGGTTGTATCGCGAGTCCCTGTAGGCCTTTTGAAAAGCTTATAGTTTTATTGGTTGCAAACTTTTTATCTCTGTGATTCCTTTCTTATAAGTTAGAATATTGTTTGTCTTACTTTTATGAGGAACATACTATGGTTCTTCCAATGTAATGGCTAATACTTCTACACAGGTAATTTTGTGCCTTTGAACTGGCTAATCGAGTTCATGTACAAAATACTTGTAGTAAAGTTACCATGTTTACTTTGGGGCTACAGTTTTGCAGTAGTTTATTTATTCGAGCTTGTTCTTTGCTTCTATCTATTATTTGTGGACAAAATCGTATACAAGGACAGGTGGTAATGATCATATAGATAAGAGAATTTGAGGAAGTGTGATCTAGTTGACCAATAAGTTCCAAAGTTTGTTCTTCCAGATTCATAGTAAGCATCCCCAGTAGACCAATATTTCATATTATCAGAATAAATCAAGTGTTGTTGGACAAATATTTACAATTTGTGGATAACCTGATTCTATCATTTCAATCGCTCTTTTTTTCCTGAAACTTATCTACCACCAATATCACACTCAGTAGTACCATATCAAGATAACGAGGGGACAATGTTTGAAAATGAAGTAATTGCCTGTTAGTTCAAATAACTTGGGCTGAACAAATATTTCCAGTTATTTGGTTCAAATCCAATAAGTAACTAATACTAATACTAGTGGGTTACTTGGAGTTTTAAAGCCGATCTTTAGTTGGTCTGGTTATGGTAAACTGACAGACACGACATTCTACCTAAATTTTGTAGGTTATGAATCCTTAGAATCTAAATAGGTGAAACTATACCTAGAGGGGGGTGAATAGGTGTAAATGATAAAATAACCAATCTTAGCGTAAATAAAAATAAATGCGGAAAATTAAAATTAACATGCCAAGATTTTTACGTGGGAAAATTCCTCTCGGAGTAAAAAACTCACGGGACCAATCACGAAAAATCCACTAAGAATAAAACACGTACAAGGTGATTCCTCAACACAACGACTCAACCTTTACCGTACGCTCAAAGTAGATCTTCTTCGCTTGTCCACAACACATCACGAATCCACATTCCGTGCCCGACTTCGAATCCACAAAGCCTCCACCGACTCGGCTTTCATGCGAATCCACGCGTCGTCGTTCCTTCTGGAACTCGTTGAAAGTAGTTGGTGGTGATTTAGATTTTTAGAGAATCATGAATGATGGAGTAACACCTTCTAAGCATTCATCAATTTGATTCTTAAATCTCATGAATCAATTTGACAAAGAAATTTTGATCGAAGAATACGATCAAAAGATTAAAAGAAGAATTTAAGAATTAGAAAGTGTTTCTCTTCTTTCATATGTTCATAAGCACCTCAGGTGTTTATTTATAGAGTTAGAAGCAATTAGAATTAGAATAGATATCTAAAACTGCATATATGAAAAGTCATAACGGGTTAGGGTCCGGTCTCTTTCTTCACAGTCCGGACGTTCCCTGCTTAAACGCTGGAAAGCTGTTCGAGGTCCGAACTTTTCCTCAAGGGTCCGGACTTTCTCTACGCAAAAAGAATTTTAACGTTCGAGGTCCGAACTTTTCTTCAAAGGTTCGAAATTTCAGCGACAAAGAAGTCAGACAACCTTCAGGGTCCGGACTTTTCTTCAAAGGTTCGGACTCTAAACACATGAAGTGTGCAGTTTTGATTTTTAATCAATCATAACCTATTCTAAAGGCTTCTAATCAAATGAATTACAAATAAATCACCACTAACTTTGTTTAAAACATACCTGGGAGTTGTGAGTTCCATTTTTGTATCTTCAAATCTTCTTAAACTTCAGTCTGCTAGCCTTCTTCTTCTTCTAAGTCTCCATCTTCAACCATCACGACTCCGACAACTTTACGAAATCCGCCAATCTATGCCGTAACAATCCCCCCTTTGGCGATTTCATGACAAAACATAGACTCAAAGTACATGAAGAAAGTAGAAATTTGTTGCAATCCCCAAACAACAATTTTCACGCATGACCGATATAAGAAAATAAGATACAGAAGATACTCCTAAAATAAACTCTATGACTTAGACACTACTAGGAGTCGTGAAGTTTTGTACTCTCTGCACAAAAAAATTCTTGACAAGAATATTATTAGAACCACAAGAATTGTAAATCAAAAAGGCATTCAGAGAGTAAGAGTTAGTTTAAACATTAAGAAGATGTAGAGAGTTAGAGAGTTAGAGTGAGATATAATACAACCAAAATAATCTCATCTCACTAAATATCTCCCCTTTTTTGTCACAAAAAGCCAAACTAGACCTACTGAGGGAAAAGAAACTATATGCAAATGAAAAAACAAAAGAGATGCATGATCAAAGAAGAGTGCATGAAGCTTGAGCAAGAACCTAATTCGAATCCGCATCACGAGGAGGTAGATCGGCACTGCAGCATCCGATCTTGTCGAAGATCGCCTGCATGATGCGAGACAGCCTGCATGATGCGAGACAGCTTGCCAAGCTTCTTGGAAATCTTCTGCTGCTCTATGCGAAGCCGCGCCTGCTCAGACGAAAACCTTTGCAGCTCAGTGGAGATACACTCCTGCTCAGAAGAAAGACGCTGCTTCAGATAGAAGTGGCAGAGGCGTCGTCCTCGGATGTGTCGGTAGGAGTCCGAGAACTACCTGAAACACGTGGAGCAGTCGGAGCATCTTCAGCAGGTCGCGGAGGCTCGTATTTGACAACCATCGATTCGTTGATTGTTTCCAAGCTGTGCTGATAATGAGTGAACCGAGTATCTATCTTGTGAGCACGAAGAATCCTCATCATGATCAAAGGAAACAGTAGTTGCTCACTCGGATGTAGAGTTTTCATATCCTTTGTCATCTGTGACCACACAAGATATGGAATATTCAAATTTAATCCCTGTAACTCTGTCGTATGTCCCACTAGATACATATACAAAAGTCGTTCCCAACGAACTACCTTCGTTTGCATAGTCGGCAGAATATTATAGCAAACGACGAAGTGAAGAAACCTAAACTCTGGCCGCAGCTCCTTCGAAAAGATAGAATTTCCAGCAGACACTTTGTTTGCCAGACAAACTTCGACCACAACTTTGCGCCAATTCAAATTCGACAAAGAATGACCGTGCATGTAGGGCATATCCACGACATTCGCCTCTATGCCCAATGCAGCAGCAGCAGTGTGTGGAGTAATTGTTAAGGACACATTGCGCACAATGGTCTTGAACTCAAAAGGCCCACCAACCTCATCCTTCAAATTTCCCGCACATAAGTAGAAGGTGCGGACTACGTGCGGACAAAAATCGGTTTGTTCCTAAAAGTTACAAATTTGCTCCAGATCACCTTGTGCATAGAGATGAGCAAATACTGCAGATCGCTCAAGGAGGTTGCTCACACTAACATGACGTTCTCCGATGCACAATCGTTTCTCAAATGCCTTCATCCGCAGAGAGTCGATTTGAATAATATCTTCTTGGTCGTCGGCGGCGCGAGCAGACGGTTCTTCAATAACAATACCTTCGGTCTTCTTCTTTTGCCGCAGAGGGTTTTCTTTCCCAGGGCTACTAGGAACAGCAGGTTCCTTGCCCTTCAGAAAAGTACGAGCAACCTCTGTTGTTTGATCCCATTCCTCTGATTTTGTTGTCGACTGGTCCGATGCTTTGTACTCACTAATGTCCTCTTTTGTGGGGCGAGCACGCTTGGAGATCTGTGTTTTCTTACGTCCTTCGGTTCCCTCAGCTCCAGTCATGAGTACGACAAACACTAGGAGCCACGTAGAAAACATTTTGAAAAATTGCCCTAAATATCGAAAATAGCAAGAAAAGTTTTGAAAATTTTTAAAAATTTGAAAATCACATCGAAACATCCCTTGGGCCATGAACGAACTAAAAGTTTAAAGAAAAAACAAAAAAAGAATTTGACGAAAAGGAGATGAAATCCAGATTTTCGAAAATTGGGGAAAAATGACATAAAAATGACATAATCCTGAAATCTTGCAAATTTGTCAAAAAAAAAAGATTAAATGCAGTTAAAAGCATGTAAATCAGTAACGTGATCTACCCCAAACCGTTTCAAGCAAGAAATTTCAAGAATAAACAAGAATCCAAAAAAAATCACATGAAAACTCTCAGAAACGGAAAACTAGGGTTTTTTAGCCAAAAAAGAGATTTTGATGCAAAAACTTACTGAGTTAGCGATGGAAGAAATCTTGTCCGGAAGCAAGAGGAAGCTCACTGAGTTAGAGAGAGTGGAGAGCAAACACAAAGTCAGATGTGTAATGGATTTTGAAAAAAGACCCAACCGTTATATGCCCAGTCGAGCGGAAAGTTCGGACCTTTCTGGAAAGGTCTGGACCTTCGCCGTGCAGGAAAATACCTGCGTTCGGGGTTCGGATTTTCTGACAAGGTCCGAACTCCGTACAAATTTTTTTCTAGAAAAATTTGAAATAAATCCAGAAATTTTAAAAAAATCTTAAAAAATCATGTGAGCATTTAAACATCTTAACTTTAAACAAAATGCGTCAAATCACATTAAAAGAATTAAGATTATAATAAATTTACCAATATTTTTCAAAATTGTGAAAGAAAATTTATAAAAATTTTAAAATCTTAAATTGACTAAATGCAATCTATCAAATATGATCTAATGAATAATGAATTAATCAAATCATTAAGTTATCAGAAATTATGAGACCAAAAGATCAAAAAATATTTGAAATTCTTAATAAGATAATTAATTGAATTATGCCTTAATAACCTAGGAAGTGGCTCTTTGAGTATCTTTTAATTGCCCCACCTTATAACAAACAAGAGATATTAAAGAATTTATAATACGAATCAAATATCCCTTTAAGCACCAAGATTTAAATTATTTAAAATACTTTATGCTTTTCAGACATGTGGTAGCTGCACACACCACTCGGACGACCGAGATGGTAGCTCTTTTCTTCATGTGGTGATAGTTTTTACACTCTTTTTTTGGATGTAACTTTTTTCACATCTTATATACATGATAATTCAAAAATTAAATAAACTCCCCTTTAATTGGCTAACATCAATTAAATGAATTATTTAGTATTCAACCAATGATGAGATCTCTAGTTCATACTAACTTCAACCATTAAATAAGGTTAACTCAATATCAAGAGGTCTATGCAAGAGGTTTTGAAGTTGGTTAATTGAAGAGATTAGAATTAATATAAATGATTATTCCAACTATTGAGCTATAAAGATATAAAAAGTATAGTCAAATTCTAAGAATGTGATAAAATACAATTAGAGCTAAGTGTTTACATGCTACATTGATATCCCGTGCAACAAAAATAAAATATAAAGATATGCAATTAGAAAACAAACAAATGCAATGCAATGGTCCATAAGAATATCTAGATTGAAAGAAGCATGCCAATGGCCTTCTGTAGATGAATAAAACATTTTTAGTCCGGAGGTTTTAAGTTGATTTTCAGTTGAAATATAATTAAGTTGAAGAATATTAGATTCAACTATAGTTCCCGCAAGAAATGATATCTAAGCTCTATGTATTTAGTTCGAGAATGTAAAGCATAATTTTTTGAAATATTTATGGCACTAGTATTGTCACACAAAACGGTCACGGAGATTGTAGGGATTCGGAAGTCGCTCAAAACACTTTTCATTCAAAGAAATTGAGTAGAGCAACTACCAGTAGAAATATATTGCCTCTGCAATAGATAAAGCAATACAATTTTGTTTTTAACTGTGCCAAGCCACAAGGCAGTGACCAAGATAAAAACTAGCTCCATTTGTGCTTTTTTCGATCATCCACTGATCCCAATCCACATCTGAGTATCCTATTAAATCAAGAGTTGTACCCATAGGATACCAAATGTCGTAATTAATGGTACCTTTTACATATCGAATTATTCTCTTTACCGCCTTCAAATGAATTTCTTTAGGATTAGATTGATACCGAGCGCATATTCCAACACTAAATGAAATATCTGTCCGACTCGGTGTCAAGTAAAGGAGACTACCAATCATATTCCTATACTGTTTCTCATCCACACTACTTGAGACTCTGCTCCTAATCCTTTATTACTTGTTCCCATGGGAGTAGAGAAATCCTTAACATTATCAAGTCCAATTTTTTTTACCAATTCCTTTGCATACTTAGTTAGATTGACGTAGATGAATTCCATCATTACACTATTTTACTTGCAATCCAAGAAAATATGTGAGTTCACTCATCATTGACATCTCAAATTCACTTGCCATTACCTCAGTGAACTTAGAAGCATTCTTATCCCTTGTAGTACCAAAAATAATGTCATCCACATAAATTTGTGCTACAATAAAATTTTCAAAGGAATTTGTAGAAACTATATAACAATTATTTTGTGATCTAATTCCTTTCAAGAAAAACACATCATTTGCATCAGTCACAGAACATTTTTTTAAAGTAAATTTCACAGAATATCCATCATCAAATAATTGACTAATGCTTATGAGATTTATCTTAAGGCCCTCTACATAGAGAACTTCTTTCAAAATGGGCCCTCTGGGATAGTGATTGTTTCCTTTCCAATAATTTTAGAAGAACATCCATCTCCGAAAATGACAAGACCTCCAGAGATTTCATTAAAAGTAGTGAAGTAATTTTTGCCTTCAGTCATGTGTCGAGAACCACTATCTAACTACCAAGAAGTATTATATAAGCATGTAGAGAAGTGTGTATGAGTATACATGGGAAAAGTTCACATTTGCGCATCCAAACCTTACGAGTTTTAGGTTGCATTGGCATTGATTGCGAACGTGGTTGACTTGAAGGTTTTGGTGAATTTGGCTTCTTTTTTCGATCAATCTTCTTTGGTTTCCATGTGGCCTTTGACTTGAGTGGTGTGTTTCTTTGATTTCTTGCAATAGATTGTTCCTCCTTCGGCTTCCAACTTGGTTGCTTCAACGTTGTCGAACTTGGTTTCGATCTTTGTTTGCATGCCCTTTTGATGTGTCCTTTTTAAGTCCACAACGGTGACAAACTTTATTCATCATTTTGTTATTTTGTGAAGTGGAAAGTTTGTCAATGTTAGTTGGAGCAACTTTTGAAGTAGCAAGCGGAGAGGAGGGCTTGCGCACAAACTTTGTTTCCTTTGAAGTTGGTTCCACAAAAGTTCGTTCATACCCGAGGCCGAGCTTGTTGGTTTGACCAAGACCAAGCATTCAATCCAACTTACTTCGACCCGAAAAAAATCTCTTATTGTCATCTTTGAGTTGGAGGATGGTCTTAGTCATTTCCATATTTCCTTCACGTGCCTCGGTGTAGAGTTTTGAGTAGTAATTCATTTTATCGACTAGTTTTTCATTTTCACTCCCGAAAAGCTTACATTTTTCTTGAAGTGAGTTGTTCATATCCGTCAAGTTGTTCCTTTCCTCTTCAAGTGCTTTTGTTAGAGAAGTTGCACTTGATGATTGTTCTTTGAGCTCAACAACCTTCGCCTTAACTTCTTGTTGTGCTTCACTAGTTTTCGTGATTCGAGCAAAAGTTGTTAATAGGCAATAGCTAGTTCTTCTTCTTCTGATTATTCTTTGCTTGATTCGTTCTCCGATGTTGATTTATCACGCAAAGAAGAAATGAAAATAGAGTCAGTAAAAGTAGATGCTAAACATATGTAGGAGAAATAGCTGATGCAAGCAATGCGGTAGCATTGGCATCCTCATCACTTGAGGTTGACTCTTTTGAAGAGAAATCATCCTAAGTGATGGCTTGTATAGCTTTCTTTTTAGAGGATTTTTTATTAGGACAATCCGTTTGCTATTTTCCCAAAGCTTTTGCACTTAAATTGGATTTGCCCATCGGTGTACTTCTTCTCTTTTGAGGAATCCTCTTTTTTCCTTGATTTTGAGCTTGAAAGTCCTTTGTCCTTGCTCTTGCTTTGCTTTGAGAAGGACGTCGGTTTGTTCGAATTGTCTCTTCGAAAATTTCGGTGGAACTTCCTTGTTAAAAGTGCCAATTGCTTCTCAAACTCCTCAATTGAACGATCTTCATCTGAGTCTAACGAGGACGGGGTTGTCTTATTTTTTAATAGTTTTTAATGTCATTCATGCACCTTTAGAAGAAGACTTCCTAGAGGAAGAGTTGGAAGGAAAAGTCATTTCATACGTTTGAAGTGCACCAACTAATTCTTCAACTTTTAGTTCATCCGGATGTTTTACCATTTCTATGGCCGCTACCTGACGAAATCTCTCCGAAAGAGTTCTTAAATTTTTTCTTACAACTTTAGATTTCGAAATTTTCTCTCCCAAGTTCGCGCATGTGTTAACGATATCTTGCAATCGAGTATAATACTCGGTAAAGGTCGCATTTTCGTCCATATGAATGGAATCAAATTTGCTAGTAAGCATTTGAAGCTTTTGGACCTTAACAAAGCTTGTTCCTTCATGCGTAACTTGGAGAGTATTTCAAATTTCTTTCGCGGTCTCGCAAGCCAAGACGCAAGAGAACTCGGTTTGAGACAAAGCATTAATTAAAGCATTGATTCCCTTGCCATTGTAAGAAAATAAATCAATTTCTTCCTTAGACCACTTCGTTTGAGGCTTGGGGGTGGTAACATTAGTAATTGCCTCGGTGGGATGTTTCCATCCAAACTCCACCCATTGCCGTACCCGCTCATCGATAGAAATTAGAAAAGCTCTCATGCGAACCTTCCAATAGGCATAATTAGTGCCATCGAATAGTAGAGGTCGGTTAATGTTTCCACCCTCACCCATAGTTTACAACCCTGTACCCGCTTCAATACCACTTGTAGGTTATGAATCCCTAGGATCTAAATATGTGAAACTATTTAGATAGAGGGGGATGAATAGGTATAAACAATAAAACAACCAATCTTAGTGTAAATAAAAATAAATGCGAAAAATTAAAATCAACACGCTAAGATTTTTACTTGGGAAAACTCCTCTCGGAGTAAAAAACCTATGGGACCGATCACACGAAAAATTTACTAAGAATAAAGCACGTACAAGGTGATTCCTCAACACAACGACTCAACCTTTACCGTACACTCAAAGTAGATCTCCTTCGCTGGTCCACACCATGTCACGAGTCTATGTTCCGTGCCCAACTTGAAATCTACGAAGCCTCCACCGACTCGACTTTCACGCAAATCCACGCGCCGTCGTTCGTTTCGGAACTCGTTGAAAGTAGTTGGTAGTGATTTAGATGCTTAGCGAATCATGTACAATGGAGTAACACCTTCTAAGTATTCATCAATTTGATTTTTAAAAGAAAAATTGAGTTAAATTCTCATGAATCAAATTGACGAAGAAATTTTGATCGAAGAATACGAACAAAAGATTAAAAAAAGAATTTAAGGATTAGAAAGTGTTTCTCTTCTTCTTCCATACGTTCATAAGCACCTCAGGTGTTTATTTATAGAGTTAGAAGCAATTAGAATCAGAATAGATATCAAAAACTATATATATGGAAAGTCATATCGGGTTAGGGTTCGGACCTTCTTGGCAGGGTCTAGACTTTGAAGTTGACAGCAACTTCAAGGTCCGGACTCTTTCTTCACAGTCCGGACTTTCCTTGCGTAAACGCTGGAAAGCAGTTCGGGTTTCGGACCTTTCCTCAAGGGTTAGGACTTTCTCCGTTCGGGGTCCGGACATTTCTTCAAAGGTTTGGACCTTCAATGACAGAGAAGTCAGACAACCTTCGGGGTTTGGACTTTTCTTCAAAGGTCTTGACCTTCAGCGACAGAGAAGTCAGACAACCTTCGGGGTTCGGACTTTTCTTCAAAGGTCTCAACTCTGAACACATGAAGTGTGTAGTTTTAATTTTTAACCAATCATAACTTATTCTAAAGGCTTCTAATCAAATGAATTACAAGTAAATCACCACTAACTTTGTTTAAAACATACCTGAGTGTTGTGTGTTCTTCTTCAAGTCTTCATTTTCAACCTTCACGACTCTAACAACTTTACGAAATCCGCCAATCTATGTCGTAACAAATTTACCTACATATGAAAGTCAAATTAGAAGAGATAGTATCCATTCAATAATTTGATTTGAAGTTACAAGGTTCGAGGCGATGAGAATATTGATAATTAATTTGAAGCAGTTGAATCCCTCTTTTCGGCCAACAAGAAAACTCTAGGAATCTCTTTCAATGGAGCAGGAGAAGGTTGGGTCCTATTGACAGTACTTGGGGAACAGAGTAATCACTATTTTCAGAGCTTATAAGAGTCGGAAAAAGACCAAAGAAATTGAAAAGTGAGGTTATAGATGGTTAAAATGTGCCATTAATTGGATTGATTGATGCGGGTCTGGTGTGAGGATTGCTAGTTAGTGGGTTACGTTAAGGAGGAGAGGTTAGGAAATTCATTTAGGCAATTCATACCAAATTTCCTGCCAAAATATGTCTTTATATTTAATAATTGCCTGAAGGTATTATGACAGCTTTGCTAACTCGCATCGGAAGTCTCAGTTTGGTCTTTGTCAATCATGTTATCCACTGAAATTTTCATCATTTGATTGATTAATTTTCATTTTAGAAACTAATTAAAATTTGAAATATTTTCATGTAAAAACTAACTGAACATTGAAATATTGAAATATTTTCTTAAGTTTCCTCATGAGAACTTATTTTCTTGGTTAAAGCAGCTAAATTGTTAGTCCTTTCCAGTATCTTGTATACAGTAAGTAGTGGATTCTGTGTTTTGCTTTGCTTCTGATTGATTTGTCTTGGGGATTATTTATGGTGCTGCAGAAAAATTGGAACCTACTTAGTGTGAACGTTGCAATGGCTGGAACAGGCATATATCAACTTACGCGAAAAATACGGTATGGTAAAGCTGCTCCCTTGTGGTGGTTTTTTTTTTTTTGCTTGATATTTTATACTCGTGTATTTGGCTTGAAATGTGATCAGTATCTGCACTCGGATCCACTAGGTTGAACGTGGATGCAGATTAAAGAATTATAAACAAATTCAATTCACTTGTCCATTTATTCTGTGAATGTTTGTGGATGGTGGCAGATTATTTGCAATCTACGCATATATGGAAGGTTTTGGGAACAGAATAACAAAAATTTACTGCTTTGTTTTTTAGAAAAAGAGGAATTTGCAAGCTAAGTGGCTAAAACGAGAATAGGGAAGTCCATCTGCATATCCAACCATATGAAATTTGAGTTTGAAAGTGTAAGGATATAATTGGTACCAAACAAGGCCTAATTTATTTCAACTCGATGATTGATAAAGTTTTGTATTAGATATGCTTGAGGAGATATAACAAAGTTCAAATAATAGAATGTAATCATTAAAAATACAGGCTCCTCAATTTCATCCGAAGTCCGAAAAATGAAACACTCAAAAATAGTTGAAAAAGACAGTAAAGAGAAAGAGGAGAGGAATACCCTTTGTCCTGTTGAGAATATTAGGCTATGCCTTTCCTTTGAAGATGATGCTTTAAGGAAAATCTGGAACACCAAACTTCATTTATTGAAATGACCATCTTGAATACAGTGAGAATTGTTAGGATTTGATTAGATTTGTAATTGAATCCTAGTTGGATTAAGATTAATATTTAAATCTTAAAGAGATAAGTTTGTTAAGATTTAAATATTAATTAGAATAAAAATTTATTTAGACTAGGATTTGGATAGCTTTTGATGTAAGCTATAAATATAGCATATGTGTTATTATTTTAAGGTGGTGTTAACGTGGTCACACCCATGGAGACGGTGGTGGTAATACCCATAGAGGTGGTGGGAGCTAGGATTTAGCCACACCCATATAGTGGTATCCACACCTACGGTGGTGGTAACACCCATGGAGGTGGTGGGGGTTAGGATTTAGTCACATCCATAGTCTTCTAGGTTTATAGAAGACGAGAGAAGGGAGTCTTCTAGGTTTGTAGAAGACGAGAGAAGGGTGAGAGAGATTCAGGAGGAGGGCTCGGGTTGAAGCTACTCTATTGTAGAAGAGGAGTCGGTGTAATCGGTGTAATTCTTCTCTTGGTTAATGAATCTTATTTCACCCGCATATTTTCTGTTTTGTTTTTCTTCTCGGTGGTTGTGCTAATTCCAGTTATATTGAGAGGGCGGGTTTATGGAAAAAATTCGATTTGACGTTTCCGCTGCGGAATCCCAACTCTAGGCGGTACCAGAGCGGATTGCGGTATCGAAGCGGGTTGCGGATTCAGAGAATCTGGTACCGGGGCGAGTACCGGATTTTTCCAACAATTGGTATCAGAGCTAAAGGTTGGCGATCCTCAGGAGATATCGACATCAGAGTACTGGATTACCGATCATCACGGGAGGCGATCACAATTTGATCTCACTAGGCGTGTTGGACTCGAAGGTATGTAATTTTTTTCGGCTTCAGGTGGAGCTAGAGAGTCCAAAAGCGAGATCGGAGATGCAGTCGCCCAAGGTGGAGCGGAGGAGAGCTCGATGTAGCGATTGAAGATTACAAATCAAATCAAGGTGGAGATTGTTAGGATTTGATTAGATTTGTAATTGAATCCTAGTTGGATTAAGATTAATATTTAAATCTTAAAGAGATAAGTTTGTTAAGATTTAAATATTAATTAGAATAAAAATTTATTTAGACTAGAATTTGGATAGCTTTTGATGTAAGCTATAAATATAGCATGTGTTATTATTTTAATGTGGTGTTAACGTGGTCACACCCATGGAGACGGTGGTGGTAATACCCATGGAGGTGGTGGGGGCTAGGATTTAGCCACACCCATATAGTGGTATCCACACCCACGGTGGTGGTAACACCCATGGAGGTGGTGGGGGTTAGGATTTAGCCATACCCATAGTCTTCTAGGTTTATAGAAGACGAGAGAAGGGAGTCTTCTAGGTTTATAGAAGACGAGAGAAGGGTGAGAGAGATTCAGGAGGAGGGCTCGGGTTGAAGCTACTCTATTGCAGAAGAGGAGTCGGTGTAATCGGTGTAATTCTTCTCTTGGTTAATGAATTTTATTTCACCCGCATATTTTCTGTTTTGTTTTTCTTCTCTTTGGTGATTGTGCTAATTCCAGTTATATTGAGAGGACGGGTTTTTGGTAAAAATCCGATTTGACGTTTCCGCTGCGGAATTCCAACACTAGGCGGTACCGGTGTGGATTGCGGTACCGGAGCGGGTTGCTGATTCGGAGAATCTGGTACCGGGGCGAGTACTGGATTTTTCCAACAAGAATTCTAGGGTTTATTCATAGAATAACTTCACTAGAATTTATGACACTAGAAGAAATTTCACAAATTCCTAACTTCACTAGAATTTATCTCATAGAGAATTAAATTTAATTTAAACAGGTCTAATATTATCCCAATTTCAATTCAAATATCCAACTCTAACCTAACTCAAACCGAGTCACATTGGAACTGGATTAAACCCCAAAAGCCTAATTACATAAAATCGAATTAACTTGTCTTGATCATCGGAGGGGAGGAGATCACCACAAGAAAGGAGGGGCGGGGAAGATTAGAGTGGGTAGTGAATGAGGGTGGGGATGGAGGCTAAGCTTGTGACATAAATATCCTCTGCAAGAGGAATGGTTTTCGAATTACTCATCTTTTATATGTAGAAACCTTTAAGAGAAACAAGTGTCTGCATATAATTCTAGCATATTGTTTGTTTTGTAATAGATGTAGCTTTGATTGAGCTTTTAGGCTCACAGTAAGCTTACTAGCTGGCAACCATGTACCAACAATTGCTTCTTTCATATGAAAGACTATAATACGAGAAGATCCAATCTTTCCCATCACCAAAACGCATGGATGCACGCTACATATGCACTTACGCTACACATGCACTCACGCATGTACAAATGAACAAGTGAAAAAGGAGAAAAAGGAAAGAAAACAAAACGAGTCCTAAGATAGCAATCAAGCTTGATTACTGATAAATGATCAGCCAGTGATTGATTGATTTACCTTGATGGCAAAGACGTGGCTGTCGCTACATAGAAGATCGATCTAGTATGGTGTAATTATGGACAGGTAACCAAGTAATGGCATGTAATTCAGGTTAATTTTGCTCATACGTTAGCATATGACAACTGCAGCAAATCACTTAACCTATCTATAAGATTTTAATCATTATCTAAACCCTGTTTAGTCCACTATACTTGATTTAAGTACAACATAACAGGATTTATTGTTTCTCTTATTACCGTAAATTATAGGTTTGATTCTCTATTTAATACTACATTTCTGTTGAAACTGGTGCACACTTTTTGACTTGGTTCTTATTTTTACAGTGAAGATTACTTCTCCGAGGTACAAGAGGCACCCGTGGAAGGATGAGTATGACGACAACGATCATTTTGTTCCATTTGTGGCATTTCTGTAGTTCTTTGCTTTATCTGATTTTGCTGTAAAAATCGTTTGTATCTACTCCAGCGTATGGTTTCTGTTGCTTGTATTCAGAAGATTTGTTTCCTGGAATTTTTTGGGAATTACCTGATACCCTTCAATAAAGCCACTTGTTGATTTGGAAATATTCTCAAAATTTTTGACTCCTTTGACCTACCTTTTCTCATCAGTGTTCTCACTCAGGTGATTTGTAAGAAATCTATTAAATAATATTAATTTTCGTAATCTTAATCCACATGGTGGAGATTTTGAATTGTGGTGGGTCTGCCTGCCTCCAGAGCCTCTTCCTCCAATCTTCCTATTGGTTGTTGATGGGGCTCGCACAATGAATGCTGGGGGTGCGCGGTAATTCCAAGTATAGTTTTATAGTACATATAGTATATGTATATATTAGTTGTTTACTATATACTCGTTTTGTCCCCTTTGAATCTGGTGGATTGGACTTCTCTCTTGGGTAGATGTACCCACTAAAAACTATTTATATAGTTCGCACCCTTATGTTTTTCAGCTGAGCCGGTAGTGACGAAGAGAGGAAATGGCGTAGCTCCCTTGCTAGAGGCCCTACAAGTTTCAGTGTTCATAGATGTACCCTTGACATTGTATAGAAAAAAATGTAAAAGAAAGAAAAATGTATTCTCATTTTGGATTGTATAAAGAAAAACAAAATGGAATGTAAATGTAAAGGGATTTTTTTCAAATTGGCCCTCTAAAAAACCTAAATTTGCAAAATAATCCTATGAAAAACGAATTTGTAAAACTAACCCTACTTTTGCCACCTCGGCGCCACGTTGGGTAGTCAAACTGAAGGCGCTGAAGCGGTCAGCGCCTTCACAAAAAACCTGTGAAGACGCTGAACGCTTCAGCGCCTTCATGCAATGTGTTGAAGGTGCTGAAGGGTTCAACGTCTTCACAGGAAAACCTGTGAAGGCGCTGATTGATTCAGCGCCTTCATGGTGTACGCTGAAGGCGCTATTTCATTCAGCGCCTTCAGCATACACTATAAGGCGTTGAGGACTTAGCCATTTTTCGCGGCGAAAAATGGCTAAATCCTCAGTGTAAGCGAAAAATGGCTTCTCTGTAAAGGCGCTAAGCCACTCAGCGCCTTCAGTGCAGAACACTAAAGGCGCTGAATGGCTCAGCGCCTTTACCTGGACCTGCACACATGACTTAAGATCACTTTAAAAAAATTTCAAATTTGTACAACAAGTTGCAAGCAATGACAAATAACATTGAAAAAGCAAAAACTACATTCACAAACATCAAATGATCAACCAACAATCATTTCATTCATAAATGAGAGTTGAGTAACATCAAAAAATGAAATTTACAAAAATTGAACTCAAAAGCTCAATTTTGAGCACGTCCTCGACCTCGACGTCCTCGCCCACGCCCACGTCCATGCCCTCGCCCTCGCCCTCGCCCACGGGGAACAGCAAGGTCGATGATAGGTATATCATCGAGATGCTCGACTGCTGCCGACTGATCGAGCTCCTCGATGATACCACCCTCATCCTGCTCCGCAATATGCTCGATCTCCTGTGGCGATGATGACGATCGACGACGGCGTGAATATGTCGATGCAAAAGATGTCCGTGATACTGGCGGCGGGAGCGATGCTGACGTCGAAGGAAATGTCATCGGTGCCTGAATGGTAGGAGATGGAGATCGTGGCACCTGAAAGAGTGTAAATAGTTTGTTAATATGAATTTGAAAACTTAATTTGAATTCTATGCTAAATGGTACCTGATGACTGGAGGTCGCTCCCTCATATGAAGGTCGGGCTGACTCTCTGATAGTAGGTTCAGATGGTACATGCTGTAGTACCATCTGAATATTGTCGTTCATTTCTCTCAAAGTTTGAACAATAGTATGAGTCGGCGGTGGGTCCTCACATATCTGGCCGACAATGGTATGAACATGTCGTAGTGTGTCGGCCTGCATTTTAAATTAGAAATTAAAATTAAATTTATATGAGGAAAGTTGAATATATTAAATTTATATATATAAATTATAATACCAGGGTTCTCTCGACATGCCCACGAGGATGGAAAGTCAGCGGAGGACGCTGTACTGGATGAGATATCCATCGTCGTGTAATGCTCCAGTACCACTGCATGTATATGGATGCCGCTTGCAGTGGGTCCTCACCAGCAGCCGGGGCTTGATAAAAAATGTGATCAAGCCTCGCGGACCACCTCTCAATGTGGATAGCATGAAATGCGATCCAATCCTCATCCGGACGCCCACGTGAGGTGATGCGTGGGATGGACTCCACATTGAGAGGTATATGCTGGAGAAGACCGAACTGCCGCATGACTTGGTCCGACACGTGCATCTCGACGATATGAAAGCATATCAGGATTGTCCTTGCACGCCAGACCGCTGAGCCATGCACACAGAAATCCGGTAATGTATCGATAATCTGATCTGTGTACGGCATCCATATAACCTGTTAATGGACAAAATGATTAGTTAATATAGAAGTGTTGAATAAAACATCTACATACTTAAAGAATTCAATAAAACATCTACATACCTGCGCCTCTCGCTGCTGATCTAGCTCGTCTCTGTAGAACTCAATGTCACACGTCTTGACATTGGTTCCGAAACGCAGCCCTCCAGTGTTGCCCCATCTAGATTATAAAAAACATATATTAGTTGCAATTACAATTGAAATACAAAAATCTACTATATCAAATAAATATCTTACCGGCAACCCAGAGGTCGATCGACTATATCGGGCTGATCTAGGATGCCTGTAGGTCGGCCGATATGAAGATGGTCCCAAGCCCAGATCTGTAAATTCACGCCAACAGGTTAAAATAATAAAAAAAAATATATATTACCAATATATAAAGATAATACTGAAATCAAGAAATCAGATTTTATACCTGCAATAGGGTACCAAAATAGCAGCATTCGGCCTTCCCGTTCACCGCGGCATCTGTTAGTGCCCGATATAGATATGCCAGAGTCGCAGCACCCCACGCATAAGCGCCGCAGATATCAAAGTCAGCTAAAAGTGGTAGCCACTTTAGATGAACTTTGTATCCGCTGGGGTTTGGAAACAGACTACCCCCGATCTGATATAAAATATAAGCACGGGCGGTAGCTGCGACTGTTCCGGCGGGGGCATCTAGAGGTATATCATGATAATTCTGATATAACCAATCTAGTGAAACTGTATACCTCTGGATGTTATCAGGTACCGCCCCCAATAACTCCATACACAGAGCAGGCCAATCGTGAAGGGTGGAACCAGAGACCGGCGCACCATGCACACAGAGACCCGAAATAACCGCCACATCCTGGAGTGTGACGGTCATCTCACCGTGGCGGAAGTGGAAGGTCTGGGTCTCCGGTCTCCACCTCTCGGCAAGAGCGCCCAGTAGAGCCTGATCCAGCACCAATCGTCGCAGTCGGGATAACCCGTAGAATCCCGACTGGCGAAGCAGATCGAGTACCGCTGGATGATCAAGCTCCCACTGGTTCATCTTGCGGCCGTGCTCTGCGAACAGGACGGGACGATAACCCTGTGATGCAAAAAAAAATATAGTTAGCTCTTACATGAATTCAGCTTATTTATAATATTTGAAAAAATAAAAAATTATAGCTCTTACCTCAGTCCTGATAAAGGCCGACCTATGGCGATGCTGGTCTACCAAGACAGACGCATCAACTGGCCCCGCATCCTCGTGATCTACCATCTGCAATTAGCAATCTACATATTAGTAGCATGCATCTGCTAGAAATAATTAAATATTAAGACAAGATAAATATAATTGTGTAAATCATACGCCGGCGTCCTTGTTGCACTATTTCTGTGTTTTGTGGACACGTGCTCCTATAATGGCCTGCCTGCTTACAAATGGAGCATTTTCCTCGTCGCCCCCCCCCCCCCCCCCCCCTCGTCCATTACATTACGAATACGTGTAGATCGTGGACGATCTTTCTTCCTTCGTATAGGAGGCGATACAATCGGGGGACCTTGGGGTCGTGGCCAGTGCCGTCTATCAGGAACAGGATGAAATTGTGGTGCGTACGTCGCACGATAGCAGTCTGTACTATACCAGGTTAAAGTAAAATTCTGGTAGGCTAATCTTATATGTGATGTACTACAAACTACTAAGACATGCGAGCAAGGTATTCCTGTTAGATATAATTCACAACATGAACATTCGACATTTATTCCATTGACGATCACTTTGTAGTCGAAATCTCCAGTTTTAACTTCAAATTCTGTGAGTCCAAATCTTTCAACATGATATCCCCGCGCCGTATCTAAATTTTCAGTAATCTTATTTTTGACTTTAGGGACAAAAGCATCCGTCGAATGTTCACCGGCCGCACGGCGCTCGCAGAAATACTTATTAAGCTTATAAAAAGTAGCCACAACAAAAGCCGTGATAGGCAAACCACGAGTGTCCTTAAGAACCCCATTTAACGATTCAGAAAGATTCGTAGTCATCAATCCAAACCGGCGGCCTCCATCAAATGCTCTTGCCCAGTACTCTTTATATCTGTCAAGATTATGGACCCACTCCCAAGCATCGTGATCCAACACCTGTAATTCTTCCTTCAGCTGATTATATGCCGTCGGTGTTGCAGCCTTTCCGATCTGCCAGAATTTATCTAACAATATGTCGGTCTTGAAACGCTTTTTCATGTTTGCTTTCATATGTCGAAGACACCAACGATGCGAGTGACCTCGTGCTGGACGATAGATATCAGCCACTATTTCCCTCAATCCAGGAAATCGATCAGATATTAAACAAATTTCTCTATCACGGGTAACATAGTGACGCAAGTTATGCAAAAACCATTGCCAACTCCCGGTATTCTCTCCCTCACAAATTGCAAATGCCAAAGGATATAATCCATCATTTGCATCTGCAGCCGTCGCTATCAAAGCATGACCTTCGTATTTGCCGTACAAATGTGTGACATCAATACTAACCACCGCCGACAATGTGCGAATCCATGGATCGAAGGTCCAAATGACCAAAAAACACGACCAAAGGGAAAAATGCCATCAGCGGGCCACCTATGATCCAGACGCCATAGAGTACCAGGATTAGAATTCTTTACCATAGAAAGGTAACGAGGCAAGTCAGTGTACGATTGCTCCCAGCTCCCGTAAATAATTTGTAATGCTTTACTCTTTGATTGCCAAGCCTTCCAATATGTTATGTCAGTATGGTACTCTGCTCGCACCATATCTCGAATTTCTTTTGGCGTCATATTAAGTCGAACCTTTAATGTCGGAAGAATCAATTGACATATAAGGGTCGAATTACAATTACGGTGCGCCGCATTCAGTATTGGAATTACACATGTGTGTGGACCAGCATATGTTTTTACCCTAAAATATGTCGTATCTTTGGGTACTGAAGCATGTAATCTCCAAGAACATCCCTCTACTAAGCATTTGACAGTGTAAGTCGTTTTTGTAGATTTCAATACTTTCATTTGTACATTATGCTCAATATGCCACCGGTCTAGAGCATCCAATAAAGTTTCCTTATCTTGAAAGACACGTCCAGCCCAACTCCCGTCGATGCTAGGGAGACCAGTATTGATTTGTCGAATATTAAGATCTGTATGATCTACAGCATACTGATTTATCCAATTACTATCTGAAAGAAAACGTTCCGGATGATCAATAAATTCATTTTCCTCGTCAGGATTGTCTACGTAATCATTGCTGATTTGTGGGTTGTCCATTTGAGTGTAAATTGTATTTGCAAGATCATTTAACCCTCCATTATGATTTTCATCTATATCTGGAAATGAAACATCCAGTTCGTCATCCTCACTACTATTTTGATCATCATGGATTGGTGAATCCTCATGATTAATATCACTATCACCACCACTGTCAACATTATCACCTCCTTCCTCTACATTCGTATCAAATTCATTAATAGCAGGTGGATTCCAATGTTCATAGGAATTAGATAACCTGCAAATTTGGTAAACCTAAAATTCCAACATTGTCATTAATTTAAAACTTAACATTTAATTTATATTTGTACTTACCCCCAATCAAAAAGTTCTAGTTGTAAATGAGACATCCTTGGTTCTATACGGGAGGTCGTGCATTGTTCGCGTGATGTCGTGGCATGCGTGCGGTGTCCGCGTGAGGTCGTGGCTTGCGTGTGTCCGCGTGAGGTCGTGGCTTGCGTGTGTGTGGTCGTAGGTGGCACACATGTGGTCGTAGGTGGCACACATGTGGTCGTTGGTGGCACACTACTAAACGAGCAAGGTACAACACTCTCAATAGGGTCATACTCACTTTCTCTGCAATATATACAATATTTAAGTCCATTTAAAAAATATGCCAAATGACAAAATTATTAGGTTGTTATTCTAACCTTGTCATTCTGACACCACCTTCGTGTGGAATATTTTTGTCACGCCCCGGGGTCGAAACTGCAACCCCGGGCCCGCCAACAGATCCGCCGCCCATACGGTGAACCCCGTATGGACGAAGCGTCTATCCTGCAATAAGAATAATACTACAGCTATACAGATATCAGAGCTGAAAAGTAAACTACTGGAATAAATAATACAACCCAAGTCCTCGCACAAATACATAAGTCTCTCAATAAAAAGAAAAGTACAAGTGAACCTCACTACAAAGGTCTCTCAAAATGTAACTCTCAAAATAGTAAGGGTACATCTACTCTCTAGACGACGACTGGTAGGGATCTATCTCGCGACTCCCTTACCTCGATCAGCTGGAGCAGCAACAAGAGTAGCAGGAACAGGAGTAGAAGTCCCTGGGAAAAATACACCACGACGGGTGTGAGAACTACATCCCACAGTAGTTCTCAGTGGGTGCCGCCAACAAGCCCAACGGTCTGCCCACTAAGTCTACTAGAGGCATAAAGTAACAATGTGATACTGAAAGAAAGGGGCTGGAAAAGAATAACTCTACAGCTACTATGCCTCTATCTAAATGCTCAAAAAGTGGAACAGATGTAAAACATGATGCATCTACTAATACTCAAGTATAGTCCACCAATCTATACTGACTGCCGCATAGGGTCCAGTCAAACCTGCGCCCACCTACTGCCGCAAATCCTCAACAGGACGGGTCTACCGTAGGGTGTCCGTGACTGCCAAAACTGGGCCAGCCAGAGGGACTGCGTCGACAAGTCGCGATAGCAAGTAACAGGCCCAACTCCGGAGTGGCACTCGAGGGGCGCGACCCCACCGAGGAAAGTACCCGCGCATCTCTGTCGAGCTCAATATGGCTCATGCAGGCTGTAGTCCAAATCCATGATCAACAAGGCCGACAGTAACTAACATCAGCTCTCAGCTCACTGACTAGAAATACTCACAGCCGGGACCACCGTCAACCAATGGTTCCCATGCCAAAAACACTAAACTCACAAATGACACAGAAATGACCGACACCATAAGAGTTCGAAAACCCTGATAGGTCGGCGCCTAGAACCCCAATCAAACAAGAACAGACTCCAGGCTCCGCCTATCGAGGTTCCCGATCCCCTTACAGTTCGGGAACATGACAACCTCGGTACAACGTGCGGAAGACACCAACCAGGGTCCGAAAGTTCCGGAAGACCTACACCTACAACCCTATCAAACAAGAACAGGTTCCAGGCACGGCCCCCGTAGCTTTCGTCCCAAAAAGGAACGGCCCCTAGAACCCAGATCACCCAATTTCTCTCGGGTGAGGAAGTGGTAATAAAAAGATGACAGTTATTACTGAAAACTGTTTTAAATCTGAGAAACCCAATTTAATATATTTTAGTTCTTTTAAGAAAATCCGTTTAAATAAGTATTATTTTCCAAACCCCGAAGGGCTATTGCCATCACCCAATCAAACAAGAACAGGCTCCGGCGACCCCTCGAGATTTGGAAGAAAAATATTAATTTACAGAAATCATGTGTGTCTAAAAGCAGTCTGGGTCCTAGGTCCTACTAACACGGATATACAACTGTCGCTAACACAGTGGCGACGAATAAAACAAGGAAACAAGACATCTCGGGACCGCCGTTTACCCAAACGACTCCCGCCACAGATACAACACCAACTACAACTACCAGACTCCACTCTGCTCCCAAGCACGAGTGTAAAATGCATCCTACACTAAAAGAAATCCGACCCCTCGGCCCACTATCCGGGCGAGTATAACACTATGTCCAGGAAAGAATAAGAAGTGTGGATGTCTAAAGCAGAATAAACCTAGCCCAAGTTGGAGTTTCCTACTGGTTTGGTTACACATGCAGCATATGACGGGGTGCTAAGTCAAGTTCCAAGATAACAATAATTTAACCGATGATAGGACGCCAAAAGATCACATGCTAGATAAATATCACTAAGAATAGCAATTCTCACAATCATGCATGGTCCTATTATGATAGAATTAATGTCCAGTCCATCAATCTTAAAGACAAGGCCACCCACCTCGAAATGCGTGCACAACACACCAAGAAAATACCCGCTGTCCTCTAAGCACACCGTCAGCTGAAATAGTATCCTACAACATCACATAAGTGTACACGGTGTAAAAACTACAAGTCTCAAAACAGATTTGCTGTTTTTTATAATCAGCACGCAAAACGAGGAATTTCACCTCTGTCCCGAGCTCCTAAAATCTCAGAAAAATCACGGTTGCGTTCCTCGCGAAAAGTAGTCCAAAATCGACTCTTGAATCGCCTCGATCTGATATTCCTACGCGGAGAAACAATTCGTCGAAGTCACCGCTGTCCAAAAACCCAAACAGCAAAAGAGGGGGTCAAAATACCTCGGGAATCGTGCCAAGGAATCTGAATCCTGAGAAACGACCAACACGGAAAACGAAGCCCTACCTCTTAGGAACACACTGGCGAAGAAATCGTCGAAAAAGGACTCCTGTACTGCGCAGGGGACTCCTCGGACTGAAATGCGACGATAACGGGCCAAGATTGGGGAAAAGCGAGGCACACTGTAAAATCCGGATCGCCGCTGTCGAACTTCCAGAAAATCTGGGAACGCACCACGAGGTAGAAAAATCAGTGAGGAACAACTTCTCTTCAATGGCCTCTCTCTGGTTCTCTCTCTATCTCTCGGAAAACAGGGAAAAAAAAGAGAGGGGAGGCCTATTTATAGGCCCATTAGAACAATTGGGATAATTCCCAATATGTCCCCAGTTTCGGGCTGCTACAGTGCGGCCCGGCCCATTTCGGGCGTGAACAGTGCGGCCCGGCCCGGGATTTTCCGGGCGCGCACAGTGCGGCCCGGCCCAGCCCAGTCCGCACACGGGATCCCGCCCCGTCCAACCGGCCGTCCGACCCGGCCCAGGGCCCGCCACGTGTCCGCCAAACAGGCGGCAGCCGTGCGGCCCAACGGGAATGCGCCACGTGTCCCCCGTGATTGGCGGCGCGGTGGGCGCGCCAGCCAATGGCGTGGCGACACGTGGCCCCGCCCGACACGGCTGTCGGCGGCCGCCGCCGCCACGTGCGCCCATGTGCGCCCATGTGCGCGTACGGCCGCCGCCGCGCGGTGTTGCGTGCGCCACGCGCACATGGACCAGCCAATCCGGGGCCGCCACGTGGCGCGCCCCGGTTCACCGTGCACCGCGCACGCGTCGCCCCTGCCCGGCCTGCCCGAGCTACCCGCGCCTGCCCCCGCACGCCGAGCGCACTACACCGGACCAATTGCGTGCCGCCACGTGGCCCGCCGGTCCACCATGCACCGGCGGCCTTTTCCGTGGACCGAGAGTGGCGCGCCGGCCCAATAAGGGCCTGCCACGTGTCCCCGGCCGGTCCATAGCTCCCCCCATGCACCATTTTGCGCAGAAAACTTCCGGGGGTCCGTTTTTGGGCATCCGGACTCCAAAATAAATAAGTAAATAACCGTTTTCAAGCGTTTTTCCACGCTGAATCCAAATACGGCCTCCGTTTGGCCCAAAGCCTTTTCTAAAATTCGACAAATACCTCCAAAGGCCAAACCAACAGGAAATACCACACTGTGTCCATCCGTAGCATCCCTTTGATGCACTGTGACCTAATACACCAATGATAGGTGTTTCACCCCAAGAATTCACGGGAAAAACTATACGAAATCCTGGACCACTACATCCTCCCCCACTAACAAAAGTTTCGTCCTCGAAACGAAAATCATACCTCAATCCTGAGCCTCGAACAGGTAGGGGTAGGTGTCCATCATCTCTGACTCTAACACCCCAGTCACTACCCACACTCCGCAAAGCGAGTTCAAAAGCTGAAAAAAAAACTTCAGGAATTCCAAAAAGATAAAGGACAGAAAGTTCCACCAGCAGGAAAGTCGTCAACCCCAACTCTCTATTTAGAAAACAGCTGAAATTAACGAAAAGTTCGAAAATTTCGAAAGGACCAGTGCCTTCGCCCCAATCAAACAAGAACAGGTTCGGGCACCGTCTCCATTTCTGGAGCAGTCTTCCGATGTTTTCGGCCTGTTCGTAAATTTCAGTACAAGGCAAGAAAAAATGAGAGAAGTGTCGAAGTCATTCCTGCTGTGGTTACAAAAACGAAAGCTACGATCTAATCGTGTCCCCTAAGGACGTAACCTCTAGTCCTAATTGTCACCTACGCTTGAAACGTAGCACCTAACCCAGAATCACTGAAGCCACTGCTACAGGAAGAATACCCAGGTGACCTATAAAATAAACTCCTATTGTCCTACTCGTGGGAAGTCACCATTCTCATTCCACAATCAGTCGTTGCACGATACCGCACCAGCTGATCCATCCCGCGTGTTCAATCTGAGTCGTGGAGCTGTCACACCTGCCGATATAATTCCAAGTCTCAACTGTCCTGATCATGCCCCACAATTCTCCTCTACTCGTAGGACACTGTGAAGAATCCAATCGCTAATGCATGTAACAAGATTTCCTAGCCCTTATCCATGCAAAGATGCAAATGTCCTACTATAATATATGCAGAAGGATGCAGCGGTACCGAACTATTCAACTCAGCTGACCGAAAATAAAATCATACCTGCGGCAACACGATCTGCTGCCGGGGTGTCCTCCACCAGGGCTGCATAAACCCGTCCACTGGGTGCTGAAGATCGTCGTCCCGTCTGTCCTGACGTCGTACCCCACTCCGTCTGACGGTGTACCGGAGGGGCTTCCGCTTCCTGAACAGGCAGGGGAGGTGCTGTAGCAAGAGGTCGCACTGACAGGATGGCTCGGGGACAAGCTGCTCGAAAATGCCCCAACTCACCACATAGAAAACACCGTCCCTGTCTCTGGTCACACCGCGACGGTGGATGAGGCCCGCCACAGATGACACACCGCTCCTGTCGCGGCTGCCGATAATGCTGTTGTCGGGGGTACTGCTGCTGGAACTGCTGTCGCTGCTGATGCTGTGGCTGCTGCGGGGGTCCACCAGATCTCTGGCGCTTCCGAAACCCATGACCTTCAGGGTGAGATCGTGGAGGTCTTGGAGGTGCCTGCTGACTCGTCTGTCCCTCATCAACCGGTGCTGGGCGCTTCGCCCCTAGAATCGCTGCGGGAGCTGGAACCACCTCATCCATCACCGCCTCTCCGCACTCAACGTAAAGTCCCTGCTCCATAGATGCATCTAACGTCTGCAATCTACGCGAACGGACGAACTGATAAATTTCCCGGCGCAAACCCCGCTCAAACATGTAAATCCGATGCGCCTCGTCCCTGGCCGCGTGTGGTACACAGACTAACAACTGGTTGAAGTCCGCGATGTACTCATGCACGGGCCGATCTCCCTGTCGGAGATTCTTCAGCTGTTCCTCCAACCTCTGCCTGACGCTCTCCGGGAAAAATGCTCCAAGAAGTAGACTGCGGAACTCCGCCCAGGTAAGAAGTTGGGTCCCAGGTGGACCAACCGGTCGAACTCGCCGCCACCAGGCCTCGGCGTTGTGCTCCAAGAAGTTTGTCGCCAATAGAACCTGAAATCGCTCCTCAATAAACAGGCTCTCGAAATGTCGCTCCATCGCCGTGATCCACGACTCCGCCTCCCACGGCTCCGAACTCTGCCCCGAGAAACGAGGCGGGTCAAACTGACGAAATTTCATCAACAAGTCCACCACTTCTCGCCGCTCTGCAGGGGTTAACTGTCCTGCCATCCCGGACGATTGTCTGCTGGTAGTTGGCGCAATAGGGGCTGCTGGTGCTGCTGGCACAACAGGGGGTGCCACGGCTGGGGAAGAAGATGCAGGAAAACTCTCAGGGGGTGCTGTGACAGGGTGCGCCCTCTGTTCCAACACGCGCATCATCCGATCCATGACCTCCTCCTGGCGTCGGGAAGCCTCCTCCTGACGTCGGATAGCCTCCGATAACTGGGTCATCTGAGCCCGAAGCTCCTGTACCTCACTCTGTTGACCCTGTGCTGACTCCTCCTGCTCAGGCTCATCGGAGGAGGAAGGCTGAGAACGCGTCAGCATCCTACGTCGGGGTGGCATCGTGCTCACCTGCAGCAACATTCAAACATCAGGACAAAACCAAAACAACACTCGACCCAATCCAGCGAAAGTCTAAGACATGTCATCCGTTCCACAGCATTATGTTGTCTGCAGCCAACATAATTACTTAGGAGAATAAACATGCCAATCACTCATCCCATCCCTTGGGAGAGGTATAAAACTCAATCAGGACTCTCGCTAAAAGTCACGTCTCTCACGTAGTCATCCTAATGTCCAACCACAAGCCTAGGGTTTCTAAGTCCATAATGACCTACAACCTAGGCTCTGATACCACTCTAATCTGTCACGCCCCGGGGTCGAAACTGCAACCCCGGGCCCGCCAACAGATCCGCCGCCCATACGGTGAACCCCGTATGGACGAAGCGTCTATCCTGCAATAAGAATAATACTACAGCTATACAGATATCAGAGCTGAAAAGTAAACTACTGAAATAAATAATACAACCCAAGTCCTCACACAAATACATAAGTCTCTCAATAAAAAGAAAAGTACAAGTGAACCTCACTACAAAGGTCTCTCAAAATGTAACTCTCAAAATAGTAAGGGTACATCTACTCTCTAGACGACGACTGGTAGGGATCTATCTCGCGACTCCCTTACCTCGATCAGCTGGAGCAGCAACAGGAGTAGCAGGAACAGGAGTAGAAGTCCCTGGGGAAAATACACCACGATGGGTGTGAGAACTACATCCCACAGTAGTTCTCAGTGGGTGCCGCCAACAAGCCCAACGGTCTGCCCACTAAGTCTACTAGAGGCATAAAGTAACAATGTGATACTGAAAGAAAGGGGCTGGAAAAGAATAACTCTACAGCTACTATGCCTCTATCTAAATGCTCAAAAAGTGGAACAGATGTAAAACATGATGCATCTACTAATACTCAAGTATAGTCAACCAATCTATACTGACTGCCGCATAGGGTCCAGTCAAACCTGCGCCCACCTACTGCCGCAAATCCTCAACAGGACGGGTCTACCGTAGGGTGTCCGTGACTGCCAAAACTGGGCCAGCCAGAGGGACTGCGTCGACAAGTCGCGATAGCAAGTAGCAGGCCCAACTCCGGAGTGGCACTCGAGGGGCGCGACCCCACCGAGGAAAGTACCCGCGCATCTCTGTCGAGCTCAATATGGCTCATGCAGGCCGTAGTCCAAATCCATGATCAACAAGGCCGACAGTAACTAACATCAGCTCTCAGCTCACTGACTAGAAATACTCACAGCCGGGACCACCGTCAACCAATGGTTCCCATGCCAAAAACACTAAACTCACAAATAACACAGAAAGGACCGACACCATAAGAGTTCGAAAATCCTGATAGGTCGGCGCCTAGAACCCCAATCAAACAAGAACAGACTCCAGGCTCCGCCTATCGAGGTTCCCGATCCCCTTACAGTTCGGGAACATGACAACCTCGGTACAACGTGCGGAAGACACCAACCAGGGTTCGAAAGTTCCGGAAGACCTACACCTACAACCCTATCAAACAAGAACAGGTTCCAGGCACGGCCCCCGTAGCTTTCGTCCCAAAAAGGAACGGCCCCTAGAACCCAGATCACCCAATTTCTCTCGGGTGAGAAAGTGGTAATAAAAAGATGACAGTTATTACTGAAAACTGTTTTAAATCTGAGAAACCCAATTTAATATATTTTAGTTCTTTTAAGAAAATCCGTTTAAATAAGTATTATTTTCCAAACCCCGAAGGACTATTGCCATCACCCAATCAAACAAGAACAGGCTCCGGCGACCCCTCGAGATTTGGAAGAAAAATATTAATTTACAGAAATCATGTGTGTCTAAAAGCAGTCTGGGTCCTAGGTCCTACTAACACGGATATACAACTGTCGCTAACACAGTGGCGGCGAATAAAACAAGGAAACAAGACATCTCGGGACCGCCGTTTACCCAAACGACTCCCGCCACAGATACAACACCAACTACAACTACCAGACTCCACTCTGCTCCCAAGCACGAGTGTAAAATGCATCCTACACTAAAAGTTCCGACCCCTCGGCCCACTATCCGGGCGAGTATAACACTATGTCCAGGAAAGAAATAAGAAGTGTGGATGTCTAAAGCAGAATAAACCTAGCCCAAGTTGGAGTTTCCTACTGGTTTGGTTACACATGCAGCATATGACGGGGTGCTAAGTCAAGTTCCAAGATGACAATAATTTAACCGATGATAGGACGCCAAAAGATCACATGCTAGATAAATATCACTAAGAATAGCAATTCTCACAATCATGCATGGTCCTATTATGATAGAATTAATGTCCAGTCCATCAATCTTGAAGATAAGGCCACCCACCTCGAAATGCGTGCACAACACACCAAGAAAATACCCGCTGTCCTCTAAGCACACCGTCAGCTGAAATAGTATCCTACAACATCACATAAGTGTACACGGTGTAAAAACTACAAGTCTCAAAACAGATTTGCTGTTTTTTATAATCAGCACGCAAAACGAGGAATTTCACCTCTGTCCCGAGCTCCTAAAATCTCAGAAAAATCACGGTTGCGTTCCTCGCGAAAAGTAGTCCAAAATCGACTCTTGAATCGCCTCGATCTGATATTCCTACGCGGAGAAACAATTCGTCGAAGTCACCGCTGTCCAAAAACCCAAACAGCAAAAGAGGGGGTCAAAATACCTCGGGAATCGTGCCAAGGAATCTGAATCCTGAGAGACGACCAACACGGAAAACTAAGCCCTACCTCTTAGGAACACACTGGCGAAGAAATCGTCGAAAAAGGACTCCTGTACTGCGCAGGGGACTCCTCGGACTGAAATGCGACGATAACGGGCCAAGATTGGGGAAAAGCGAGGCACACTGTAAAATCCGGATCGCCGCTGTCGAACTTCCAGAAAATCTGGGAACGCACCACGAGGTAGAAAAATCAGTGAGGAACAACTTCTCTTCAATGGCCTCTCTCTGGTTCTCTCTCTATCTCTCGGAAAACAGGGAAAAAAAAGAGAGGGGAGGCCTATTTATAGGCCCATTAGAACAATTGGGATAATTCCCAATATGTCCCCAGTTTCGGGCTGCTACAGTGCGGCCCGGCCAATTTCGGGCGTGAACAGTGCGGCCCGGCCCGGGATTTTCCGGGCGCGCACAGTGCGGCCCGGCCCAGCCCAGTCCGCACACGGGATCCCGCCCCGTCCAACCGGCCGTCCGACCCGGCCCAGGGCCCGCCACGTGTCCGCCAAACAGGCGGCAGCCGTGCGGCCCAACGGGAATGCGCCACGTGTCCCCCGTGATTGGCGGCGCGGTGGGCGCGCCAGCCAATGGCGTGGCGACACGTGGCCCCGCCCGACACGGCTGTCGGCGGCCGCCGCCGCCACGTGCGCCCATGTGCGCGTACGGCCGCCGCCGCGCGGTGTTGCGTGCGCCACGCGCACATGGACCAGCCAATCCGGGGCCGCCACGTGGCGCGCCCCGGTCCACCGTGCACCGCGCACGCGTCGCCCCTGCCCGGCCTGCCCGAGCTGCCCGCGCCTGCCCCCGCACGCCGAGCGCACTACACCGGACCAATTGCGTGCCGCCACGTGGCCCGCCGGTCCACCATGCACCGGCGGCCTTTTCCGTGGACCGAGAGTGGCGCGCCGGCCCAATAAGGGCCTGCCACGTGTCCCCGGCCGGTCCACAGCTCCCCCCATGCACCATTTTGCGCAGAAAACTTCCGGGGGTCCGTTTTTGGGCATCCGGACTCCAAAATAAATAAGTAAATAGCCGTTTTCAAGCGTTTTTCTGCGCTGAATCCAAATACGGCCTCCGTTTGGCCCAAAGCCTTTTCTAAAATTCAGCAAATACCTCCAAAGGCCAAACCAACAGGAAATACCACACTGTGTCCATCCGTAGCATCCCTTTGATGCACTGTGACCTAATACACCAATGATAGGTGTTTCACCCCAAGAATTCACGGGAGAAATTATACGAAATCCTGGACCACTACAATTTTGATCACTCATTACATTGGCGGAAAGACCCAAATCAATATAATTGTGGAGCATTCTCGTGTAATAACCTTGCGGTTCAAAATTATCCGACGTTTGTAACTCTTTCTCAATGTATACCGTCACAACACCATGATGTTCACATAATCCAATCATTCCCTCCAATGATTCATCATCTAGTACTTCGTGAGCTAAATATCCACTACCGATCATGGGACAACCAATAGTAAATTTTAAACGAAATTGTTCTCTTATACAATTTACTAAACGATATATTCTCGTCTCAAACCTAGTATATGTAGAATCAGAAGGTATCGCGATTAACTTTTTTTGACCGCCGATATATCGTGGACCATTCTCATCGATAACTAACTGTCCATCCCAATGAACACTTATGGGCATGCGACGATTAGCCATTTCAACTACAAAACCAAATTTAACCACTTCAAAACACTACTTTTAACTTTACAGTCGGAGACCGACAATGAAACCTCTCACTTTGAGCGAAGCTCACTGTGACGGCGAAGTTCTCACAGTGAGAGAGCTTCACTGTGAAGCTCTCACAGTGAGAGAGCTTCAGAGTGAAGCTCTTACAGTGAGAGTCTCTCACAGTGAAGCTCTCTCACTGTGAGAGAGCTTCACTAAGAGAGCTTCACTGTGAAGCTCTCTCACAGTGATTCACTGTGAGAGACTCTCACTGTGAGAGCTTCACTGTGAAGCTCTCTCACTGTGAGAGCTTCACAGTGAAGCTATCACTATGAGAGAGCTTCACAGTGAAGCTCTATCACTGTGAAGCTTCACTGTGAGCACCTTCACTGTGAGAGATCGAATGCCCTGTTGCTGCAAGAATGCCTTCTCAGGACGAATAGGCAGCTATTGAAGCTCTCTCACAGTGAGAGAGCTTTACTGTGAGATTCTCACAGATCACTCTCTCACTGTGAGAGATCAAGCTCTCTCACTGTGAGAGATCACTCTCTCACAGTGAGAGAGCTTCACTGTGAGAGAGTGAGAGATCACTCTCTCACAGTGAAGCGAGATCACTGTGAGAGAGTGATCTCTCACAGTGAGAGATCACTCTCTCACAGTGAGAGAGAGAAAGTGAGAGAGAGAGAAGAGAGAGGATGCGAGCTCACAGTGAGAGAGAGAGCGCGAGGAGACGGCGACGGCGACGGCGAGAGGAGATCGGCAATGTGCGCTAGAGGAGATCAGCACTGCGAAGGCGACGGCGATCTCACTGTGCTCGGGCCACTGAGACGGCGATCACTGTGCTCGGGGCACTGCGACGAAGAAGGCGACGGCGATCTCGGAGCTCTACGTGCGTGCGGGATTGAAGAGGGAGCGGCTCGTGCGTGCGGGATTGAAGAGATGAAGAGACTCTGCCCTCTGCCCGCGTGGGTGTATATGGTAGTGAAGAAGGCGCTGAATCGGTCAGCGCCTTTAACATTATAAGTTAAAGGCACTGAGCCATTCAGCGCCTTTAGTGTTTTATACTAAAGGCGCTGAGCAACTCAGCGCCTTTAGTGTTTTATACTAAAGGCGCTGAGCAAGTCAGCGCCTTTACAGAGAAGCCATTTTTCGCTTACACTGAGGACTTAGCCATTTTTCGCCGCGAAAAATGGCTAAGTCCTCAACGCCTTATAGTGTATGCTGAAGGCGTTGAATGAAACAGCGCCTTCAGCATACACCATGAAGGTGCTGAATCAATCAGCGCCTTCACAGGTTTTCCTGTGAAGACGCTGAACCCTTCAGCGCCTTCAACACATTGCATGAAGGCGCTGAAGCGTTCAGCGTCTTCACAGGTTTTTTGTGAAGGCGCTGACCGCTTCAGCGCCTTCAGTTCGACTGCCCAACGTGGCGCCGAGGTGGCAAAAGTAGGGTTAGTTTTACAAATTCGTTTTTCATAGGATTATTTTGCAAATTTAGGTTTTTCAGAGAGTCAATTTGAAAAAAATCCCTTTACATTTACATTCCATTTTGTTTTTCTTTATACAATCCAAAATGAGAATACATTTTTCTTTCTTTTACATTTTTTTCTATACAATGTCAAGGGTACATCTATGAACACTGAAACTTGTAGGGCCTCTAGCAAGGGAGCTACGCCATTTCCTCTCTTCGTCACTACCGGCTCAGCTGAAAAACATAAGGGTGCGAACTATATAAATAGTTTTTAGTGGGTACATCTACCCAAGAGAGAAGTCCAATCCACCAGATTCAAAGGGGACAAAACGAGTATATAGTAAACAACTAATATATACATATACTATATGTACTATAAAACTATGCTATGCCTTAAGGAAATGCAATAATGAAATCTATCCTAGAAGTTTACTATTTCTACTTACTATTCACTATCTATTTCTATCCAATCCATCATAAAGTTCCTTTACCTTAGTTACTATACCCATCTCAGTCTTGAGTCAATTACATACGAAATTTCCGCATCCATCTCGACATTAGATGGCATTACCGCGCACCCCCAGCCTTGAGTCCAATACTTGGAAAGTTGTCCCCTTTACCTTGGCATCAGGTGACATTCCATTCACCCCCGACCGCTGGATTAAAGGTGGCAAGCCTATCGTCCCTTTGTCTTGTTCGTGGCTTGGGAAGTTGCTCCTACGCCTCGGCATTAGGTGACATTCCATTCACCCCCGGCCTCGGGTTGTAGATGGCAAGCATGACTTTTTTTCACCCTAGCGTTTGGCATTAGGTGGCATTTAGCACACCCCCGGCCCTAGGTTTTAGAATTTCTAGAATTTTCTCTTTCTCGGTCTCAAAGGTCCCTATGTACTCGCCCTACATGTTAACCCTTCTAAATCCAAGTCATCATGTCCCAGTGTTCATCCTACCACTATGTTTACCAACATATGCTCAATGAAACTAGGTTTTATATTTATATTGTCCAAGTGGTTATCCTACCATTATGTTTTTCAACCTATGTTCCATGACACTATATTAGCAATATAATGTTGAGTCCTCTAATTCCTATAGCATGTCAACCTACTTTATTAGTCTACAATATAGATCTATGTATGTCTCTACATATTTTTCCTATTGTCCAATGATAGTTATGTTCTCTATGTAGCATATGGCCTATGCCTACAATCCGCACCCAACTTAACTACTATTTACCGTGGTGCCCCGACTTTTGCTAAAATAGCAAAGAGCGGATAAGACACCCTAAGCGAGTTTAAATGCGATTAAAAAGAGTTAGAGAAAGTTTGGTTCGAAGCAAAAGACATCCGGACCAAAAGTGAGTTGAAAACGGAATTTAAAATAAGTTTCGTAGTGAAAATCGGCTTGAAAGAGACCCCGGAACAGTCAAAATAGATGTGGGTATGTTAGAAATGAATTCTAAGCATGTCGGAATGATCTCATGGGGTTTAGGACCTCATAGAGCGAAAATACATTTTTCGAGGCGATGAGAAAATGGAGAAATTGTCACGCCCAGAGACCGCCAATTTGGATAGTTCGGGCACGCCAATAGACCCGCCAATCGGGCATGACCTCTCTATACCCGAAAGGAACGATCACTACATCTCCAATCAAAACAAGTGAATGATGAGATACAATATCAGAGTAAAAATCACTACTAACTAAAACTTTCATTCATTAAACAAACAGTTTAAGCGTAAATGAAAGCATAACATGAGTGAACAACAATATAAAATTATAAAATTATTACATTTTTCATCTCTCATTTTGCAATTAAACAATATTACAAATTGTACATCATTTTTTCTCACAATACAAAGTTCACTCAACATAAACAAATGGTGACAACTGCCAGACCCTCTAGGTCTCTATGCTGCTGGGCCCTTACCCCTGTCGCATGCCTCACCTGCTGTACCTGGACCTGAAAAAATGGTCACCCAAGGGTGTGAGAACTACTTAAAGTTCCCAGTGAGTTCATCCACCGAGAAATATGCTCTACTCCTCTTGGTCCAATAGAAGCATTAGTAGTAAGATAACAGAAAAATTGTAAATTTCTAGAGTAGCATGCTGATATCCATATAAAAATGAATGCCACTACACTACCTGTGTATACTCGATGTCCCAATGCTACCATCTCAAGCCACACTAGGCAACTAACCATAAGCCCGGCCACTATGCTGCTAGGAAGGGTCACCTCTAACCCGGCGACCTTGACCACTCTACATATTCATTTTGATTGGCTTTAATCCCTACGGAAGTATCTCGTCCGACGGGTCTCTACCCAAGGAGTCGTGCTCCTAAATGACGAGTCTCAAATCCGAGGGTACATTCACATTACCATTTCATCTTTATATTCTTTTCTGTCTTTACTTGCCACAACCCCTACTTAGCTTGCTAGCAAAATGGGGTCCATACTCTCAAATCTGTGAGCCCACGGCGTCGAAGGTGATCGACATCGCCGTGCCCGCTAGTCACTTGGAGTTAAGGGGGATCGACATCTCCAAGCACTGCACTATCACTTGGTATCGAGGGGGATCGGCATCACTAAGCACTATATAGGGAGTCGAGGGTGATCGACAGCTCCCCTGGGAGTTGAGGGTAATCGGCATCTCCCGCCACTATACTGGGAGTCGAGGGTAATCGGCATCTCCCGCCACTATACTGGGAGTCGAGGGTAATCGGCATCTCCCGCCAAACCATTTTGGAATGTTGCAATATAAATCTTTTACCTTTCTTTTTACCTTTTCTCTTTTATCTTTACTCTTGTATTATAGGTTATTTACTATAGGATAGATTGAGTGTCCCTAGGACACCAATATAAGTTAGGGTTCTTTGTATATTTACATTCACAATTAATCATGCCACTTGACACTAATTTCATCTTAGTTGCTTTTAAACCCTTTAGGCTTTCTTTTAGCTTTTACTCATTTCTTTCATTCATTTACCCCCTTATACTTAGTTACCTTAATCTCAGGTTTACAACCATAGGATGCCACGATGCCTCGAGGACACCTAATGTTCCAAGTTACCTTTAGCCTAGAGTTCATTAACTCTATAATCTCATTGCATCATTAACCTAGAGTTCATTGACTCTATGTTGCTTTACATTCATAACCTAGAGTTCATCGACTCTATGTTGCTTTACATTCATAACCTAGAGTTCATCGACTCTATGTCGTAATTCATACTCAACCTAGAGTTCCTTGACTCTATGTTCACATCTCCCTTTCGCCTAGAGTTTTCTTAACTCTATGTTTTTCATGCCACACTCAACCTAGGGTTCATCATCTCTATTTTCACCTTTCATATTCAACCTAGAGTTTATTAACTCTATATTGCCAATTTTAGAGTTTATACTCTACTTGTTCACCTTAGGTTTTCTTTTCCTAAGTCCCATGCCACTCGATTTAAGACTTAGGTTTTCATTATGTCCAATGCCATATGTTTCAATTTAGGTTTTCTTTTCCAAGTCTCATATTCATGCAACTTTGACCAATTTTCTCCTAAATCCATTCTCATGCAAAATAACATATATCTAGGTTTCATTAATCACATTATACATGATTAAACCTTGGAAACCATCTTTTATCACATAGGGCTAAAACCCTAAATCTCATGCATGTAAATTAGCACTATATGCATCTACTCTTACATAATACTTCAGATCATGAAAAGCAAAGGAAAAGAGAAGTGGTTCACCCATTTCAGTGAAATCCCCACCTCTATGTTCTTTTTGCAAGAAGAATTAGGTTGGTCTCTTTGATCTTCAAAGGAACCATAAACATGACATGAAACATAAAGGAAATCATCTCCATGATCTTCTAATTTCATGAAAGTCTTAAAATTAAGAACCCTAGTTTTGCTCTTACCTTTACTTAGAGCTTCTTTGATCAAAAGAGAAAGAAGAAAGAAGTGGGAGTCCACTTTGGAATGCTCCAAAATGCTCTCTTGTAGGTCCACAAGGAAATCCTAAACATTAAGATGAAACCATAAAGGAATCACCATTACTACCCTCTAATCCCATAAAAAACTGTCATGCCCCGGAGGTTCTAAATGCGGAAAAGCACATACATTTTTTTCTTTTAAAAACTTCATCCTCCGGTGCGCGCCAGACCCGCCACATATACAAATTCACTTCGCGGATGGACGGAGTCTCCTTTATATATGCACGGCGTCACAATCACAATACATACTTTAACCACACAGTCACGTTGAGAGCCAAAGGGGAAATACAATTCATAACAGCTACTAACATTAACACAAGATTGAACGAGGATAAAACCACAAGTTTACCAAATCGGTGTCGACACGACACTAGGTTTTAAAAACGTTTTCACAATTTCTCTTTCGGCGGCGATATAACTTTGAAAGGATAAATCCACGGATTTGGAAAGCAGTGCCCACACGATACTTAGTTTTGAAACCGTTTTCGCAATCATTTTTCCACTTGAAAACATGCCGCATGCAATACTAATAGAAACCTATTAAAGATGGTTCAACACTAAGTCAAGAGCTCAATCCAACATCCACATAGTTCCACAATCGCAATCACAAAACTCACTAACCAAATAACCAAGATAATCGAAAGCAAGAAAAGGAAGTGTCGCTAGCCCCAAACGGGCTATAACCCTTTATTCGCAGCCTCACCATCGTCCCGGGTCCTACCTCGACCTAACCTGTTACTGTGACGGTTCACTTCCCAGGGGGTCACCCATCCTAGAACTACTCTAGCTCTAGCACGCTTAACTCTCATAACCTCTTGGATCTTGCTACCATCCAAAATGCTATAGCCGGGTTAAGAGATTTAGTCCTATTGTATCATTTATATATAGGACTAATCCAAATTCCGAGGGTGTCACATTCTTCCCCCCTTTAAGCTCTGACGTCCACGTCAGGCTCAAGCACACTCACAAGCACCAGGCGATGTGAGACTAGTCTCGCTAGCCCTAGCCGACCTTGTGGGGAGCTGCACTCCACCCACAACGGTCATTAGCCGGGGAGCCTCGCTCTACCCGCTATATAACCCTAGCTCAGCCGAGACTCATCTCACATTTCCGGCTGGTGAATGGCTCTGATACCAACTGTGACGCCCCACTTCCCAGGGGGTCACCCATCCTAGAACTACTCTAGCTCTAGCACGCTTAACTCTCATAACCTCTTGGATTTTGCTACCATCCAAAATGCTATAGCCGGGTTAAGAAATTTAGTCCTATTGTATCATTTATATATAGGACTAATCCAAATTCCGAGGGTGTCACAGTTACGGTGTGGGAAGTCAGTGACAAGAAGAGTAGATGTAAACAAGTACAAAGCGGTAAATACTAAAATAAAGGCAAACCGATAAACCAGAGCATCCAAACTTTTCCTCATGAATCCCCCGCATCCCCTGTAAATCGAAACCAAGCACCTGCTAAAAGGTCTAAAGACCTCGGGTAACAGTGAGCAACTTGCTCTCACCTTTGCTTTAACCCCTCCACGGTACTTGTGCAGCACCATAAGTAACCGCGAGGCGTCCCCATCATCACACATTGTGGGGTACACGGGTCAACGTACCATCTTTCCGAAAAAATACACCCTGTGCGGTGGCCAGACCGCCGGTAAGCGTGTAAGCAAAACTTGAACAGAATGACCGCAGCCATTGTGTAACATAGAGCACCGCAACGCTCAGTCGCAACAGATAGTAACAAAGAGGGATACTAATGCGAAAAGGGGTTAGACAATAACAATTTGCACCTCTACTCTACTCTCACATATTACGAGATGAAATCATACTTCAAAACACAATAAAGGTACCCACCTGAAACGAAGATAAACTACCGCGCCCGTGACCCTCCTAAGCAATCAGAACTTTACGCGGCCTAATAAAATAACCAAAAACACAATTTAACACTTTACTCTAAAAGGCAAAATCAGTGGTCTCGACCATTGTAACATGAATCCCTTCTATCCCAAAATAATAAATCGACGAAAAACTAAAATCACTGTGCCAAGCGGACCGCGTCGTCAATCAAAAATCGTCGAGCCAAAACTGTCAAGCAAAATCGTAAAACTCGGATCAAACCGGATCTCCGACTGTAAAACCGATGGTTAACAACAATCGGACCGCAACTATATCATCGCGAACCCCATCGGAACCCAAATCCGCTAACGGAAATCCAACAAAACCCAATTTCTCATCTGGTAGCCAACTCGGGACGACAACGGTCAAGCCGAGGAAACCCTGACGGCGAAAACGATGAGAAAAAGGCCCGACGGCGCGACCCCGACGATTTTGTCAAGGCGCGGAGCGACGACGACGTGCGAAACTAGCACATGGCATGGCCAAACGGTGGCCTAAGTGACTCCAGGTGGCCATGCTAAAAAAAACGGCGAAAACGGTGATCCCAATGGTGAAAACAGCGCTCAAAACGGTGAAAAATGGGCCAAAACGAAGTTACCGAGCTTCTGGGCTGAAGGATGGTGCACGGACCAGGCGTGGACCGGGTTCACAGCATAGTGGATGTGAGGTCCCGGAATCCCCCGCGAGGAGTTTGCTGGTTGTTGGGCAGCTTATAGTGGCCGTTGGGAGTGTTTGTGCGCGTGTCGGGCCCGAGAAATGGATTTGTGATGCAATTTGGAATTTAGTTGCATCACTGGAGCCCTGCGTGGTGTGACGGTAGTGTTTGCGCGCAATTTGGACACAAGTGTTGGACTTTGGACTTTAAAGGTGATCCCGTGGGAAATTGGAGGACCCGTTGGGTGTTTGGAAGTGGTTTCGCGCGATTCAGATGTCAAAATTGGACTCCGGGCGAAGTTTGGATAAAAGTTTACCTCTCCGGTCGCCTTCGGGAATTTGTAGAGTTGGAATTTGGCAAATCGGACTTTAAAAATGGACCCGGCGCGAAAATCGGATCGAGTGGGCATTCGGCAAATTTTCGGACGAGAATTTGGAGAAACGGACTTCGTTTTTGGATTCAGCGCGCGAAATCGCTAAGAATGGACTATTTATTTATTGGTTTTGGAGTCCGGTAGGCGTGCGCGTTTTTCAAGACTACGCGGCACGCAAATCGAGACGTTGGCGCGGCGCGGATCCCGAGGTTGCGGCACAGGGCTCGAGGCACGCGCGGCAGGCGCGTTAGGTGCGCGGGGAGGCGCGCCTTCGGCGCGGGCCACGCGGGGGCCGCCACGTGGCGGGCCCCCGTTGGCGCCCGCGCGGGCGCGGGGGCGCACGCCCGTGTCACGGGTGCGTGTCCCGCGCTTGGGGGTGCGCGGTGTAACGCCGCGCATGCGGCGCCGGGCTGTGCGGCCGCGTGGCACGCAGGGAGCGCGGCCACGTGGCCGCCTTTTGCTTTGCCTGGACCGGGTGCACCCGCACGGGTGCTGTGGACCGGCGGGTGCACCGTGGACCCCCGGGCCCGTGGACCATCTTTCTTCTCTCTCTCCCTTTTCTTCTTCTTCCTTCTCCCCCGCACCTCCATTTCTTCTCCTCTTTCCTTTCTTCTCCAACCGTGAGTGAGGGAGAGTGAGGGAGGAGGCTGGGAGGTGTTGCGGCGTGGCGTCGTGGGCCTCGTGGAGCGCGCGAGGCTTCCGATGGGGGCGTTTTGGCGGCGGCGGCGCGGTCGGGTCAGTCCCGCGCTTTGTTTTTACTGTATTTTTGCACAGTTTGGGGCGTGTTGTTGACCTTGGTTTAACCCCCTTGTTCTTATCTGTGTTAGGGACTGTGTTTTACTGTACCGTTTTGCGTGCGGTCCCCGACGCCGTGCACCGTTTTGCGTGCGGACTCCGTTTTGCGTGCGGATTCTGGCACCGTGCTCCGTTTTGCGTGCGGACTCCGGCACCGTGCACCATTTTGCGTGCGGACTCCATTTTTGGTGCGGGTTCTGGCACCGTGCTCTGTTTTGCGTGCGGACTCCGGCACTGTGCACCGTTTTGCGTGCGGACTCCGTTTTTGGTGCGGGCTCCGGCGGCGTGCTCCGTTTTGCGTGCGAACTCCGGCAGCGTGCCCCGTTTTGCGTGCGGACTCCGGCGGCGTGCTCCATTTTGCGTGCGGACTCCGGCAGCGTGCCCCGTTTTGCGTGCGGACTCCGGCAGCGGGCATCGTTTTGCGTGCGGAATCACGTGGAGGCCAATTGCAAGTGTCTACGAGCAATTGGTGGCTTATCGAGGTGGGTGGCCTTATCTCCAAGTTTTATGGACTGTACAGTATTTCTACTGATGTAGGACTATGCATGATAGTTTATTTCATTATGTAGCATGCTAGATTGTAGGAATTGTTATTCCTTTTATCATCTGTTAATATAGTTATCTTGGAACTTGACCTAGCACCCCCGTCATATGTTGCATGTGTAACCAGACTAGTAGAAAACCCTCACTTGGGCTAGGGTTATTTTATTGTTTAGACACCCACACTGTTTTTCTATTCCTGGACATAGTATTTTTCTCACCCGGGTAGTGGGCCGAGAGGTCGGGATTTTCGGTTAGTGTGGGAGGCATTTGCACTCGTGTTTGGGAGCAGAGTGGAGTCTGGTAGTTGTAGTGGGTTGCTTATCTGTGCCGGGAGCCGTTTGGGTAAACGGTAGTCCCGGGAGGTCTTGTATCCCTGTTGTGCTGTCGTGGGAGGGAGCCGTTGAGCAAACGGTAGTCCCGGGCCGTCGAGTATCTTCCGGTCAGTGTTGTTGGGAACCGTTGGGGTTGACGGTGGCCCCAGGTCGTTGAATGTTGTCCGACCAGTATTGTTAGCCTGAGTTGTGGGTCGTTCCGGGCTGTGGAGTACCTCCAGCCAGTGTGCGTTGTGCTGCGAGCTGTTGGAGAGGCTAGTGTCTCGTGTTTCGTGTGAGCTGGTCAGCTGAGTCGTCGAGAGTGCTCCGACTGTTGTGCGAGATATTTTGGGGATCTTGAGTCCTACCATTCTGAGAGTGAGCGTGGGTCTTGGCTATAGTCTGCTTATGCAAATGTTTGATACTCTATGCCGCGCCGTTTTCCTCAGTTGGAGTCGCGCCCCCCCTGAGATGCCGCTGTGGATATGATGGCTGGACTGTTGAGGCAGTTTTCCGCAGTGGAGGCAGCGATGGGCCTGTTGAGGCAGTTTTGCGCGAGGGATGAGTTAGTCGGACAGGACGCCCCACGTAAATCCCGTCCTCATGTGGATGTGTGGTAGTGGGCAGGTGCGTTCCTAGTCGACAGGCGCAGGCTTGACTGGACCCTATGAGGCAGTCGTTCGATTTTGGATCGATTGCACCGCCGTTTATCGTTTTTCGAGCTCTATCACCGAAAAATACCCGCACCGCATGTTAGTCTGTTGGTTTTTAAGGATCCACAAGGATCTAAATAGGTACTATCAAACACCTAGAGGGGGGTGAATAGGTGTAATATTTTAAAAACAAATCTCAGTGCAAAAATAAAGACCAATGCGGAAATAAAAAACAGCACACCGAGATTTACGTGGAAACTCCAATCCAGGAGAAAAACCACGGGACCAACACGCAATAACAATCCACTAAGAATTGAAGAATAACAAGGTGATTACCGACTCCACGGACTCGACCCCTCCTTCAAGTTCTTCGGACCTTGCGCTCCACCGATTGCACGTCCACTGCACACGTTCGAATCCACGAACGCCACTCGAATCCACGAGCACACGTTTCGAATCCACGAAACGCCTTCAACACACCGAATCCACGGTGCTACGTCGAATCCACGACGCAAACTCAGCCGGTAAGAATATTGGCTTCGATGGTGATCCTTTGCTTAGATTATCAATGAAGAACCATGGATGGAATCTCTAAGCAAAGATTAGATCAATTCGACAAAAGATATATCTTAGAAAAACCGTCGAATTGACCTAAAAGAGGCTATAAAGAAGAACGATAAAACCTAGCCTCTAGGGTTGCTCTCAAGTGTTTTATAAATTGATCGGTATTTGTCCCACGTTCTTGAGAAACCCTAAGTGTCTATTTATAGTTTAGAAACCTTTGGAAAGAGATAAGAATCAAAAACTTACCTTATCTGGAAATTTTCAGGACGGCGATCCGGATCGGATTTACTGCGATCTGGATCGTCGTAGCGTGATAGACAATTCCAGAAAAACAGGGTTCGGGATCCGGATTGCAAAGCCCGATCCGGATCGTTCATACAATTCAGCAAAATCCCATGTTCGGGATCCGGATCGGAATTGGCCTTTGATCCGGATTGAATTTGCCAATGAACAACCACCCTTCGGGATCCGGATTGGATTGTCTGATCCGGATCCTGAACATGTCCCATGTCCAGTTTTTGATTTTTATGCAATTAAAAATTCATCCAAGTGTTTCTACACTATAAGAAGTATTCGGATCACCAAAATTATTTAGTTAAACGTACCTGATCATTCCGAATACATTTTCCTTAAGATTGATGTAATTGATCCACAATTCTTCAACTTCAATCTTCAATACTCAAAACACTGAGTGCCAACTTGAGCTCTTCTCTGAGTCTTCGATTGCTGATTGACAATTTGATCACTTCAAGACTCCGACTCAGTTTACTGACTTGACTCACGAAATATGCCAACACCAAAATGCCGTAACAATCTCCCCCTTTGGCAATTTCGTGACAAAACCCAAAAATACATAAAAACGCTCAAGTCACTCATCTTAAACCAAAAGATTCGAAATTCAATGTCATCACCAAAACATTGATTTTCTTTGCGTGAAAGATCCAATAAATACAAAATACTTTTGAACCAAACAGTCCTAGAACAAACTCTATGACTTAGGACTTAGAGTCTTAAAGTGATGTAATTCCTGCAAAACAAAACTCCAAACAAAATCAAATGTTAGTCGTTAGAAATTAAAATCCTACATTTGATTCGTCCTTTTGGTTCTTTTGTTTTTCGGCTCTTTCAATCTTTTCTTTATCTCCTCCTATCTTGAGCATCTATGTTCTCCCCCTTTGTGATACGATCATTATATTCTGTTCTCCCCCTTTTTTTTTGTTTGTCCTATCTCGATGATCTCATCTCCGTCATTTCTCTTCTCCCCCTTTTTGTCACAAATTGTCAAACAGTGAACATACTAGACAAAAGGAAATCTAACAACATTAGTTCATAGAGAAAGAGAGATAAAAGCTCAGTTCCGGTATATAACAAAAATGCAGATTGCGTACCGGTACCAGAAAGCAAAAATCAAATAATTTCTTGAAACAAATCCAGATTTTAGAATCTTTTCAAATACCGATTTGTATTCCATCAAGAAATCAATTTAAGTGCTTTAAACAATGAATTCACACAGATGCCATTCAATCCAATTAATTTCACAAAATTAAAAAGATTTACTCCTAAATCATGAAAAATAAAGATAAAACATTATAAACAGTTTTTCATGTTATATTCATCAAACACAAGTCATCAAAAATAATCTTGAGATCCAAACTCTATCAAGATGTAACGGATTTACAAAGATGACTTACGGAGATTTCCAAATGACATCAATCTTGAATTCTACCCTTTCTTGAGATTGAGGTGTATGAACCAAATTTTTTTCATCAGAATAATTTAGAAAAATTCCATAAAAATCAGAAAGAGTATGTAAGCACTTTAGCGCATCAACTTTAAACAAAAGTCATCGTTTCATGCAACAAGAAATAGATTATACCAAATCTATCAAAAATACTCAAAAATGAAACGAAAATTTATAAAAATTAAAACCCTTAAAGTTGAACAACTTCAATCACATCTAACATGATCTTATGCGTAATGCCTTTATCAAATCATCAATTTGGTAAAGAAAATAAAATACCAAGATCAATAGATGTTTGAAATCCCAGATAAGTTAGATAATATATCTAGACAATCTGTTGAAGAGAGTGGCTCTTTGAGCATCTTTCGTTAAAAATCTCACCTTATACCAACCTTGAAATTTGACAGAGTCAAGTATTTCAACATGCATTTCATTTGATAAAAAAAACTTTGCTTGGTGTTCATGGGGTATTTTTTTTTTCCATGTGGTGGTAGTTTTCACACTCCTCATTGGGATGTAACTCTTTCCACATCTTTTGAGCATTTTACTTTTCTTTGACTCCCCCTCAATTGGCTATCAATTATTTACGATATAAGGTATTCAACCAAAAATTGATCCCGCATTCATACTCGATTAAATAGTCAAATAAGATAATGACTATACCAAGAGATCATTGAGAGAGAAATTGACTTTGATCACTTAAAAGATGAATTAATTAACATAAATGATCATTGCAACATCGAAATATTATGATGTCAAAAGCATAATAGATTTCTAAATGCGTGAAAAGATGCAATTAAAGTCAATATAACCAATGCTCAACTTGTGTTGTCACAAAGAATTCACACAACCGAGATAGATTAAGCATCTAAAGATCACACATGATTTCTAAAATTTGATGCTTATAACTATCAAAAACTCCTATAATGAAGTATCTTCAAGATTATGATTATGGAGTAAAGTTGATAAATTAATTTGGAGTGAATGAACGTGAAGCCCTTTTTATTCAATGCACTTGTTCAATAAAAAAATCCTTTTGTTCAAAAACAAAGTATAAAAACAAAGAGCATTGAAAAATATGTAATGCAAAGATTAAGAAAAATATGAAGGGAAAAACAATCAAAGCATTACATACAGTCAAAAGCTATTTAGAACTTAAGACAAGGAAAGATATCACCTTTCCGAATCCAAAATCGCTGGATTTTGGGTTGTCTTGATTCGTTGTGGCCGGGGGTTGTCCGCTTTGACTGTTGGTCCACCTTAGGTCTTTGCCTCGCAATGATCCACTTGTATGATTGATGATGTGGCTCGGACCTTTGGTGGGTTGAGTGAACTCCTTTGACTTGATGTGTATTTTGATTCCGTTGAGTCCGCTCCGTAGATGAAGTTGCCGAAGGACTTTTCTTTCTCTTTTTCGGGCAATTCTTCACCAAGTGTCCTTCAAGTCCACATAGGTGACAAGTTCTTCCTTTCAATTTATTGTGGAACTTGAAGCCTTCACAGTTTGGTTCTTTTTAAATCCCAAACCAACCTTGCTTGTTTGACCTAATCCGGACATACAATCAAGTTTCTTGGAACCGGTTGAAAGCCTTTGTATGTCGGATTTAAGTTGATGAACTTGCTTGGTCAAAACTTGGTTGGTGACATGAATCTCCTCAAACTGCTTTTCTAAGAAAACCAATCTTGTCCATATATGATTTTGCGTTTGTCTCCGATTGGTTTAACTTTTCTTGGAGGATTTTATTGTTATCCAATAACCGTCCTTGTTCCTCCTCGAGATCATGAAGTTTGATCTTTAAAGCTTGATTCTCGTCTTGAACCTCAAGTCGTTGCTTCCTCAACTTCTTGATATGCTTGGCCATCTTCTTTGATTCCGCAAGAAGTTGTTGGTATGCCTCAACGAGTTCTTCTTCGTCCGACTCCCCCTCACTTGATGACTCTCCTCCGGATGTTGATGTTTCATGCAAAATCAAAGGAATAGAGTCAGTGACTAAAGATGATAAGCACAAATTAGAAGAGGGAATTTGAGAGGCATGAAAAGCAACAATTTTTTCTTTTTCCTCTTCACTTGAGGTCGATTCATCGAAACTAGAATCGTCCCAAGTTTTTGCTTGCAAAGCCTTCTTTTTGTATGATTTCTTAGAAGGACAATCCGTTGAAATATGGCCGTAGCCTTTGCATCGATAGCATCGGATTTCTCCTTCGAAATCATCTTTTTCTTTTTCTTTAGAAGGTTTTGCAACGCCTTTGAGTTTAGAGGATTTAGAACCCGATGATCCTTTAGATGGTTTCGTGGATGAAGATCCATCGGTTCGATTCTTCCAAAATTTCCGACGAAATTTCTTTGTGATCCGTGCCAATTGTTCTTCAAAATCGGCAAAAGAGATTTCATCATCGGAACTTGATTCGTCATCTTCTTTCTTTGTTGATTTGAATGCAATACCTGTAAGCTTAGAAGAAGACTTGGAAGAAATTTGATTAGTAGGAAAAGTCATCTCATAAGTTTGTAAAGCACCTACTAATTCCTCTACACTCATCTCATCCGGATGACTAACGGTTTCAATGGCGGTAACCTTTGCCCTAAACCGTTCCGGAAGAGTCCGAAGAATCTTTCTTACAATTTTCGACTCCGGAATCTTTTCTCCTAAATTAGCACATGTATTAATTACATCTTGAAGTCTAGTGTAATAATCTGTAAACAATTCATGCTCTTCCATATGAATAGAGTCAAATTGACTTGTAAGCATCTGGAGCTTTTGAATTTTTACAAGATTAGTACCCTCATGTGTAATTTTGAGAATATCCCAAATTTCTTTCGCGGTTTCACACGCAGAAATTCGTGTAAACTCAGTCGAGGAAAGAGAATTAAATAAAGCGTTCATACCTTTCCCATTGTAAGAAGATCTTTCGATTTCCTCTTTGGACCATCTAGAGCGAGGTTTTGGGGTAGTAGAATTTCCTACTTCCTCAACAGGATGCACCCAACCGTATTCAACGGTTTGCCATACCCGCTCATCAATTGAGATGAGAAAAGCTCTCATCCGCACTTTCCAATATGCATAATTGGTCCCATCAAAAAGAGGAGGTCTAAAAATATTACCACTTTCACCCGACATGATAGATAAACCTAAAACCCGCTCTGATACCAATTGTTGGTTTTTAGGATCCACAAGGATCTAAATAGGTACTATCAAACACCTAGAGGGGGGTGAATAGGTGTAATATTTTAAAAACAAATCTCAGTGCAAAAATAAAAACCAATGCGGAAATAAAAAACAGCACACCGAGATTTACGTGGAAACTCCAATCCAGGAGAAAAACCACGGGACCAACACGCAATAACAATCCACTAAGAATTGAAGAATAACAAGGTGATTACCGACTCTACGGACTCGACCCCTCCTTCAAGTTCTTCGGACCTTGCGCTCCACCGATTGCACGTCCACTGCACACGTTCGAATCCACGAACGCCACTCGAATCCACGAGCACACGTTTCGAATCCACGAAACGCCTTCAACACACCGAATCCACGGTGCTACGTCGAATCCACGACGCAAACTCAGCCGGTAAGAATATTGGCTTCGATGGTGATCCTTTGCTTAGATTATCAATGAAGAACCATGGATGGAATCTCTAAGCAAAGATTAGATCAATTCGACAAAAGATATATCTTGGAAGAACCGTCGAATTGACCTAAAAGAGGCTATAAAGAAGAACGATAAAAACCTAGCCTCTAGGGTTGCTCTCAAGTGTTTTATAAATTGATCGGTATTTATCCCACGTTCTTGAGAAACCCTAAGTGTCTATTTATAGTTTAGAAACCTTTGGAAAGAGATAAGAATCAAAAACTTACCTTATCTGGAAATTTTCAGGACGGCGATCCGGATCGGATTTACTGCGATCCGGATCGTCGTAGCGTGATAGACAATTCCAGAAAAACAGGGTTCGGGATCCGGATTGCAAAGCCCGATCCGGATCGTTCATACAATTCAGCAAAATCCCATGTTCGGGATCCGGATCGGAATTGGCCTTTGATCCGGATTGAATTTGCCAATGAACAACCACCCTTCGGGATCCGGATTGGATTGTCTGATCCGGATCCTGAACATGTCCCATGTCCAGTTTTTAATTTTTATGCAATTAAAAATTCATCCAAGTGTTTCTACACTATAAGAAGTATTCGGATCACCAAAATTATTTAGTTAAACGTACCTGATCATTCCGAATCCATTTTCCTTAAGATTGATGTAATTGATCCACAATTCTTCAACTTCAATCTTCAAGACTCAAAACACTGAGTGCCAACTTGAGCTCTTCTCTGAGTCTTCGATTGCTGATTGACAATTTGATCACTTCAAGACTCCGACTCAGTTTACTGACTTGACTCACGAAATATGCCAACACCAAAATGTCGTAACATAGTCAACTCTAAGAGCTTGATAATTTAATTTCCTCTAACTTACACTCTATTAGCAGGAGGGTAAAATATCACTAGAAAAGTCGTGTCATTACACCACTCACACTTTATAAAAAGTTTCGTCCTCGAAACTTAAACTCAACCCTCGCTAAACAATTCTGGAAAATCTTCCTTCATTTTCGTCTTAAGTCCTCAAGTCGCTTCGCGCTCCTCATGGTTACTCCATTGCACCTTTACGTAAGGGATTGTCCGGTTGCGAAGTTTCTTTTCCTCCTGTGCCAGCCTCCGCATTGAGGTTTGGCAGTAAAGCCAATCTAGTATGTCACCGGGCCTACGCGCCCCAAAGTCCCGAATGTCGGGTCATTGACGCCAACCAATAATCCCAAAGGCTCGAACTATTAGAAATATGCCACCCATTTACTTAAGGCGTACTGTTACAACGCCCCGGGTCTGGAAGTTGGACCTATTTAACCCTCAAATAAATAGCCAACACATAAGACAACTAAGTCTTCACATCCTTATTGGGCAGGAAGGTACAAAGTATTTTGTTCTAAGGGTTCTCCTGGGGTTGCAACCAACATTACTCTTCGCAAGGGGTCTTTCCTGCTACTACTTCCCTCGTAAGTCAAAACGTCTATTTTCCCCCGCCGGTCGCTGGCGTTCCGCTTTCGCCTGTTGGCATTCCAATTAATGCGCCATGGTTGCTACGCATCGCTTTTTAATTTGGGCCACCATAAGGTCTGCCTCGGATCCTTGCGCATCTTTGTACCTCCGAGATGCGCAGTGTAGGGAGCATTATATGCTTTTGCTAGATTTTCCTCCCTCATTTCTAGCTTATCGGGCATACGAATTCGTCCCCGGAACCTTACCACATTATCTGAGCCAATCGTAGAGAAAAATCCCCGCCTTGCTCCGAGGATATTCTGTCTTGCACCAGTTATATTTGCGTGTCCGTTGTTTGATCTCTCGAGATCCTCTTGGAGATTCGTCAGACTAGATCTTGTAGTCCTTTCCGGGCTTCGGCAATGTGAGCACGGGTGCCTGTGCGGGTCTGTCTTTACGCTCCTTGAAACTCTCCTAGCACTGGGCCATCCAGACGAATCTTTCCCCTCTTTGGGTTAGTCAATTTAGGGAAATGGCCTCCCACGAAGCATCTGTAGTAGTCTGCCCGTCCTAAGAAGCTTCGGATTTTCATTACCATTGTTGGCCGAGCCCAGTTGATCACTGATTCAATCCTTCTCGAATCCACTGCAATTCCAGACACCGAAACGATATGCCCCAAAAAGTCCACCTCGCGGAGCCATAACTCACACTTTATGAGTTTGGCATACACTTCCTGGTCCCGGAGGGTCTAGGGGACCACGCGCGAGTGTTCCCCATACCCCTTGTCTGTGCGAGAGTAGACCGGAACGTCAACTATAGGACTATCACCGACTGGTCTAAGAAGGGCTTGAGTATCCTATTCTTCATGCTCGTGAACACCGCTGGTGCGTTAATGGGTCTAAACGGTATAACCATAAATTCATGTTGACTATTCCGAGCTCGCAGGGCTGTTTTCGGCATGTCATCACCCCGGACTCTAGGCTGGTGATAGCCGAACCGCAGATCAGTCTTTAGGGACTCTGTTGCTCCTTGTAGTTGATCGAATAGGTCATCTATCCGAGGTAGAGAGGTACTTGTTCTTCTCGTGTCAAGATCCATACGGTACTTGTGAACGCTACTCGACTGCCTTCTACCAAGCTTCTTGCCCGCAACAAAGAGAGGCGAGCAGAAGACGTTCCTACAAGCTAAGTTTACAAGTTCCGGTAAGTCCGGTTCCCGGAGACTCGCTTGGAACTTCAAGCAGTCAACTACCGCTTAAAGATTGCCGCGACTGTCGGCCCCAAGCGCTACACTAACAACCTTTAACGGATCCTCATTAGTTCTTAGTGACTAAGAACCCGCCTCACCCTCGCTGGGCAGGAAGGGGTACAGCCGCCTGCCTCGAGAGGTAGCCAGAGGATCCGACCGAACTTATTTCTACGATGGGGATTTCTTCTAATAACTAAGGCAGGGCGAAAACATGAAGCGAGGTGAAAGAGTGGGATGCCTAGGTGTTGACATAAAAGTTCGAGCACGATGATCTGAAACTCGAGTATTACCTACTACATCGTCCTCTACGGGTCCGTCCCCTAGCGGGTCATAGCATAGACTCTCCCTCCTTCCGATTGCGGAGACGAGGGTTTAAATGCTGCTACGAATGATGTCCCCGTTTCCGAGGGGCAGTTGCAACGATAGTGCCCCGGTTTGCCGCTTCGAAAACAATGGTCTTGCTTCTGGGGACATTCGGTCACTTGGTGTATTCCATCGCAACGATGCAAGACTTGTCCACCGGCCATTGTCCTCCCGTCGGCGCATCCTTGGTTCCCTGTCGCAATCTCAAGTATCTAGGAGGCCGGCTCCTCTTGGTATGCTCTCTTCCGAAGTTTGGCCGAGTTCGTTTCTTATCCCTGCTGTGTTCTGAGCTCCCCCGTCGGGCTCGTGAAATCGTAAATCCGCGCTCCACTGCGGTAGCTCTATCGACCACCTCCTGGAAGGCGTGCAAACCCACCGTTTGCACCACCTTGAAGATGTCGCTCCATAAGCCATTCACAAAGAGACGGGCCTTGTGAGATTCATCTCTTATAACAAAGGGAACACATTTGATCAACCTCACAAATGCCCGTTGATATCCCATAACTGTCCGACTTCCTTGCTTGATGGGCTTCAGGTCATCTTCCATCTGCTGTTTGATGCTGTTGGAGAGAAATGCCCCAAACAGTTTTCCTCGGAACGTGGTCCAAGATGGAAGGGCGGTGCCCTCCGAGGGGCCCGGGCGCACCGTCTTCCACCACTTGCGGGCGTCTCCCTTAAGAAAAAGGACTGCCAAAGGGACCCATTCACCCTCCTCCATTAGCAAAGCTTCAAAGAACCTTTCCATGGTATCTACCCATTTTCTTACGACCCAAGGGTCGGTCGTCTCTCCCACAAACACGGGTGGGTCGTACCCTTTTGAAATTCGCCTAGTTCGCTCTCACCCTGTTCCGTTCGGTTTGCTTGATAGGGACTTCCCCTGCTGCGACGGCGGACACTCTGGGAGCAAATGTCACCACGGTCTCCCTCAAGGGCTCTCCAATAACGGCTCCCAGCGTAGGTCCCCAAGTTGCTGGTGTTAGTGCTACTGAAAGCGTCGTCGGATAAACCGACGGTATCTCGATCACCGTGGTCGGAGGAGGGGCGATCATAGCCTCGCTGTCCGCCACCGGCGGTCCCGTCACTGGTGCGGCTGGTCCGGGGAGAGATGCCTGGGCGACCTCCACTGGTGTTGTCGATTGTTGCGCCCACCGCCGCATCTGTTCCATAAGGGTTGCTAACTGCCCGGCCATCTCTCGTAGTTGTTGTCGGAGAAGCTGATACTCCGCCGCTGTTGGCACCGTACTTTCTGCCCCTGCGTTCTCCGCTGATGACCCATTTCGGGCCATTATTCGTTGTATACAAAGAAACCAAGTCAACCCTAGACCTAACTGGTCTAGCACCACGACCTACAGACGCACCAAAATTAATTCCCTTTTTCCCCGTACACTCACGATCTACTGCACCTACACCTTGGTTATCTCACGTTCAATTTGCTTGTGGCATCATGCATTGTGGATGTTGGTTACTGACTACTGTGGTTAAAGTTGTTTTGCTCTGATACCATTTAATCTGTCACGCCCCAGGGGTTTTTAGGTAAAGTTAAGCGGAAATGCATATGTATTTTTTTTTTTTCTAAATAAGTATCGACCTCGCCCCCGGTGCGCGACAGACCGCCACATATACAAATTCACTCTTCAAGCGGACAGAGTCTCCTTTGTATATGCACGGCGTCATACTTACAACATACAATTTTTAACCACACAGTCACAGTCAACAAGTACGAGAGTGTAAAACATACAATCACATTAAGAGGAACCTACAAGTTTGCAAACGGCGTCCACTCGACACCCATTCCTTTAAAAACGTCTACACATTCACAGTAAGGCGGCTACATCATTTTGAAAGGATAAAACCACAGGTTTTCAAAGTAATGCCCACACGGCACTTGGTTTTTGAAAGACATTTTCGAAACCCCTTTTTATATCGTAAAACGGCCGCAAGGTTAAGAACCATAAAACAGATCCAAACGACTAAACATTTAACCAATTATCCAGCATGATCCACATACGCACAAAAGAACTACAGTTTAACTAAGATCAAGAAAGAGATAACCCCAAATCAAAGTTCTGATAAAAGGCCTCATGCGGCCATGGTTATTATTGTTATTGCGTTGCCTCACCACCGTCCCGAAGACCATACTTATGACAACCTGTCACGGAGTGGGTAAAGTCAGTGACAAATAAAGTAGATGTTATAACATTAATGAACAGAACATTAGAATGAATTACTCTGCACTGGAACCTTTCGCTATCCTTCGCCCTGCATTTACTTTACTCACTTTATTTACTTTAGTGACACCGTCCCGTCAGGGTAGTCAACGCTTCTCCCCGCGGGACTTTTTAATGCTCTTTACCTCTTCACGGGGCTAGTGCGGTACCTGTAGCAGCCGTGAGGAGGTCCCCACACTGCGTGGGGCACACGGGTCCCTCAGACCACTTCTCCGAAAAAGTACACCCATGCGGAGGACAATCCGCCTGTGTACGTGCAGCATTCAAAACAGGGATGCTGAGGTCGGCGTAAATTAATTATTTGCGACCCTTGGTCGCCTTAAACATCAACAAAGATTATTACATAAAGCGAAGGGTTAAAACATTAGCACATCTCATCTACTTTATTAAACCGATTAGCATTAGATACTTTAGTGATACGTTGCTCTCAATGCACTTACAGCACTTGATGCAAAAGAACCCACCTGGTTGAAGATATACGACCGCTCCCGTGACCCTCTTAAGCAAATCGGAACTTCACGCGGCCTACTAGAACATCCAAGAGTACAAAATTAACACCTTACCCTAATCAGGTAACATCAGTGGTCCCAACCACTGCAATAAAGAACCCACCAAAATTGAAATCACTACACCTAGAGGACCGCGATGTCAATCAAAAACCCAACAAATCAAAACAGTCAAGTGAAATCGAAAACTCAGATCACACCGGTAAATTCAAAGGCTAACAACCACCGGACCGCGACTATTTCATCGCGAACCCCGTCGGAGTCTAAAACCGCTAATGGAAATCCAACAAAATCCATTTCTCAACCGGTAGCCGACTCGGGACGATAATGATTAAACCCGGAAGATCCCGACGGCAAAAATGATGAGAAAAGAGACCCGACGGCGCGCCCCCGACGATTTCGTCGAGGCGCGGAGCGTCGACGAAAATAGCACCCAACATAATAAAACAGTGACCAAAAAGATCCTAGGTGGCCATGCAAAGAAAACCACGGAAATAATGATCCCAACGGCGAAAACGGCGCTCAAAACGGTGAAAAAACGGACCCAAACGGAGCCACCGAACTTTGGGCTGTCGGGTGGTGCACAGGGGCAACCGTGGACCGGGTTTACGGCGTCAGGCGGCGGCGGCATGTGCCGGGTGCACGCAGGGAGCGTGCACCGCGCGTTTCGGGCCGGGCCGGTGCACGACCCGAGCGTGCACCGGGCTCACAGCTTCGGGTCGCGGCGCCAGCACCGGGCGCACGCCTGAACGTGGACCGCTCCTGCGGGCTGGGCCGGTGCACGGCGAAGCGTGCACCGGGTCCGCGGCTTCCGCGCCGCGAGGTGTGCGCCGGGTGCACGCTTCAGCCCGTGGACCGCGGCTGTACGGCAGGGACAGTAAACCCTAATTCCGCGTTTCTTCCTCCGTTTTCGCTCTCGTTTCGCGATTTCTTCTCCGTTTTCGCTCCCGTGCAACTCCGGCGAAGATCCCGCGACCATGGCAACGGCGGCGGCGGCCTCCCGTTCAAAAACGGCGGCGGCGGCCTCCCGTTCAAAAACGGCGGCGGCGGCCTCCCGTTAACCCACCATGCTCCAATAAAACACCCACAAAAGACCCCGAATAAATCCGCGGTAAATCTATCGACTACACCATCGATCGACGATCAATCAAAACATCGATCGGAAACTCGATCTAACCTCCGATCAAGACGGATAAAAATCACCGATTAAATCCGACAAAAATCATCGATCATACCCGATCAAGAACGAGAACAAAACATGGATCAAAACCCAACGAAAATCCGCGATCGATGTACCGATTAAAACGACCTTACAAGAACACGGAAAACCCCCGATTAATTCTACAAAAAGATTAACGACCACTAACCTCAATCTATCGGAAATAAAGAACCGATCTTGGTTCTTGCGGCGTTGGAGATCCGGATCCGCTCCCCGAAGATGATGGCGTCTCGTTCTCCGGTCTCCGGACGTCAATCGGGGCGATCGGGTTCCTCCGATTTCTCCTTCTTTCCCTCTTTTCTCCTCCGGTTAGGGTTTCCCTTTCTTTTCTCTCTTTTCCTTTCTCTCTTTTCAACTAGGGTTTCGTTTGGTTTTCGGTACGCACGAAAGAAGAGGGTTTGAGGAGGCGGTATTTTAAATTAGGGTTTCCATTCGGTATACGGGGAATAAATAAATCTCGTTATTTATTTATCCCTTTTTATCTTATTTCATATGTACGCACCGTCAAAATCCTCCTCGGATATTTTTGCCTCTAATTAATTAATTCGTTAATTAATTAATTTCTTGCAGATAATCCTTTGCAATAAATCTTTAAAGATAATTGCTTAAGGATAATTCCTTATCGATAATCCCTTTGGAGATAATTCCTTAAAGATAATTTCTTAAGGATAATTCCTTATCGATAATCCCTTTGGAGATAATTGCTTAAAGATAATTCCTTAAGGATAATTCTAAGATTCCTCAAAAAGCGTGTCAGATCTTTTGCACGGATTTCGATGCACCCCACAGTTACCGCGACCTTCAAAACCCCATTCCGGGAGATCCATAAATCGGATTTTCGATCCGATTGCACCGCCGTTCATCGTTTTTCGAGCTCTATCACCGAAAAATACCCGCACCGCATGTTAGTCAACTCTAAGAGCTTGATAATTTAATTTCCTCTAACTTACACTCTATTAGCAGGAGGGTAAAATATCACTAGAAAAGTCGTGTCATTACACGTGGCCTTGTGGATTCAAGGTGCAACCGCTTTCGTGGATTCGAAGCGAGGTACGTTCGTGGATTCGAGACGTGCTACTGGGTGAAGACCGTGGATTCGGTCGGACGTCGTGGATTCGACGTTGGACGCCGTGGATTCGGCGTTGGACGCAAATCGTGGATTCGAGGAGCGTTGCGGAGCGAGCGGAGAAGATCTACTAGGAGCGTATGGAAAAGGTTGAGTCGTAAGTGTGTACGGTAAATCACCTTGTACGTGTTTCAATTCTAGTGGATTTCGCCGTGTTATCGGTCCCGTGGTTTTTTACTCCGGTTTGGAGTTTTTCCACGTAAAAATCTTGCGTGTTATTTTTATTTCCGCATTGGGTTTTATTGCGCAATGATTTTTTGAGTGTTTATCGTTTACACCTATTCACCCCCCTCTAGGTGTTTTTTTCCCTATTTAGATCCAATTATTACATAACCCAACAAGTGGTATCAGAGCGGGAATAGGGTTGTAAACAATGGTTGAAGGTGGAAACATCAACAGACCCCCGTTATTCGATGGAACAAATTATGCCTACTGGAAAGTACGGATGAAAGCCTTTTTAATTTCCATCGACGAACGGGTGTGGCAATCAATTGAATTAGGATGGTCTAATCCAACTGAAATTATTGCTGATGTTCGCACCATCAAACCTAGGTCGAAATGGACCAAGGAAGAGGTTGATGCATCTTCTTACAATGGCAAAGGTGTTAATGCTCTATTTAATGCTTTGTCACAAACTGAGTTCTCTCGCGTCTCTGCATGTGAGACTGCGAAAGAAATCTGGGATGTTCTTCAAGTTACACATGAGGGAACTAACCTTGTGAAGATTCAAAAACTGCAAATGCTTACGAGCAAGTTTGACTCTATTTCATGGCAGAAAATGAATCATTCACAGACTATTACACACGATTGCAAGACATCGTGAACTCATGTGCTAACTTGGGAGAGAAGATTCCAGAATTTAAAGTTGTAAGAAAGATTTTAAGAACTCTTCCTGAACGATTTCGCCCGAAGGTTACAGCCATTGAAACAATTAAACACCCGGACGAAATCCGTGTAGAAGAATTAGTTGGTTCATTACAAACATATGAAATGACATTTCCTACTAACTATTCTTCGGGAAAGGCATCCTCTTCTAAGTCTTCAGGTTATGCATTGAAAACAACAAAAGAAGAAGACGCGGATTCATCCTCCTCAGACGATGACGAGAACCTATCTATGGAGGACTTTGAGAAGCAGCTCGCTCTCTTGACAAGGAAGTTTCGCCGCAACTTTCGAAGGGGTAATTCAAGCAAAACTCCATCCTTCGGAAAGTCGAAGAAAGGCAAAGGCTTTCCAAGTTACAAGCCAAGAAAGCAAGAGAACTTCTCAAAGGATAAGAAAAGCTCAGAGGGACAAGTACAATGTTTCAAGTGTCGAGGCTACGGCCACATTGCAACGGAGTGTCCCAATAAGAATCCGGCAAAGAAGAAAGCGATGCAAGCCGTCACTTGGGATGACACCTCATCGTCAAATGAGTCATCTTCAAGTGATGAAGAAAACAACGCAACGGCATTCCACGCGTCCACATCTTCACCCTTCATGTGCCTAATGGCAACTACATCCGATTCTTTGTCCAACTCTTCCCATGCTGAAAATAACGCCATGGACGACGAATCGAGCAACTCTGAAGGTGAAGATTTTGCTCTTGCCTACCATAAACTTTTGAGGGATTCAAAGAAATTGACAAAGCAAAACCGGAGTTTGAGAGGGACATTGCAGGAACTCGAAGAAGAAGCTAAAAGGGCAACTTCTCTCTCAAATGCTCTTGAAGTGGAAAGGGATAACCTGATTAATGCAAATATTTTCCTTCAAGAGAAAAATGAGCATTTCGAAAAGGAACATATAAAAATGGTAGATAAAGCGAATTACTTCTCGAAGCTCTACAGCGAGGCTCGACAAGAAAAAATGGAAATGACAAAGACCATTTTCCAACTCAAGGATGATTTAAAGAGATTTTATTCTGGAAGGAGTAAGTTGGATAAGCTTCTTGGTCTTGGTCAAACAAACCGTTTCGGCCTCGGATACACTCAAACTAGAGACAGTCCTAGTTCGAGTGGAACAGTTTTTGTGCCTCAGTCGGTATCTCCTCCTCCGACACCGGAATTCACGACAATCAACGACAACAAGCCTACTTCACCCTCTTCGGGATCGTCAAGCACAAAGGTATGTTTTCGTTGTGGTTTTGCAGGGCACATAAGGAGAAATTGCAAGATGGGAGCGAAACGTTCAACTCAACCACCTCTTGCAACAACTACCAAAAAGGTGATTCCCCGGAAATCAAAGCAAAACTTTTCAAAGGAAAAGAGCCTTGGTAGTTCACCTCGCAAGACGACGTCATCAAGGAGCAGCAATCTTCGAACAAGACGCTTTCACCTAGGAAATCAACTTCACGACCATTACCGACGCAGTCCAAAAAGGTTTGGGTGCGCAAAGGTGAAATCTTCCCTTGTCTTGTTGCTAATATTTTCTTGCATGCTTATGATAATTCGTCTTGGTATCTGGATAGCGGGTGTTCCCGTCACATGACCGGTGACAAAAACTGTTTTCAAACCTTTGAGAAAATCTCCGGAGGACTTGTAGTTTTCGGAGACGGTCGGTCTTCCAAAATTGTTGGAAAAGGAACTATAGCTATTCCAGATGGCCCGGTTCTGAATAATGTGTTATTTGTTGAAGGCCTTAAGACTAACCTCATAAGCATAAGTCAACTTTGTGACAATGGTTTTTCAGTTAATTTTTCATCTGTCGAATGTACTGTAACTGATAAGGACCATGTTTTCTTTTTAAAGGGGGTTAGATCTGAAAATAATGTTATGTTGTTCCTAATAAAATTTCTGAAAATTGTAACCTAGCTTCTTTGAAAAATGAAACTCTTTGGCATGAAAGGCTAGGTCACATAAATTTTAAGGAACTTGCTAGAATTTCAAATAAAGATGTGGTCAAGGGGGTTCCTAAACTTTCATTTGAACAAAACATTGTGTGTGGCGGTTGCCAAAAGGGAAAACAGTCAAGGACTGCACACAAGAACTTGAACCACATTGGTACAAAACGGCCTTTGGAACTTTTGCATATGGATTTAATGGGGCCAACTCGTCAACCATCTTTGGGAGGTAAATGGTATATTTTCTTATTGGTTGATGATTTCTCTAGATATCTTGGGTAGCATTTTTAAAGAGAAAGCTGATACTTTTGATTCTTTTCACGAGATTTGCCATCGTATTATGATTGAAAAGAATGAAAAGATTACTCGTGTTAGAAGTGATAGAGGTGGAGAATTCATAAATTCTAAATTCATTGATTTTTGCACTTCTAACGGCATTAAACATGAATTCTCAGCACCCTATACACCTCAACAGAATGGTGTAGTCGAGCGCAAAAACAGGGTCGTACAGGAGATGGCACGTGTTATGCTTCATAGCCGGAACTTACCGTTATATTTTTGGGCTGAAGCGGTGAACACTGCTGTCTATGTAATTAATCGAGTGTATTTGCGCCCGGGGACTTTAAATACACCATATGAACTATGGTTTTGTAGAAAACCAAACATCAAATATTTTCGTATCTTTGGGAGTCGGTGTTTTATTTTACGTGACCGCGAAAATCTTGGAAAATTTGACTCTCGAAGTGACGAAGGGATTTTCTTGGTTATTCTACAAACAGTAGAGCATATCGAGTTTTTAACTTAGAATCTAAGACGATCGTAGAATCGATAAATGTTAAAGTAGATGAAGCTTTTCACTTTGCATCTGAAAAATCTACCCTCGATATCTCTCTTGATGATGATACACCTGCTAATGCATCTTCTCTAACAATTCTTTCGATAATAATGATGCATCTAACGGTTCTTCAAGTTTATCTGATGTGCAGGAATCATCTCATGTACCTCCGAGTACTCCTTACCTCAAACGTTACGCATCTCCAAGGATCATCCTGAATCGAACATCATTGGAGACCCACAAGAAGGAGTTAGAACTCGGAGACAATTGGTTTGCGGATTCGCTTGCTACGTATCCAAATCGAACCAAAGAATGTCGATGAAGCTCTTCAAGATGACTACTGGATTGAAGCAATGCAGGAAGAGCTCCATCAATTTGAGCGAAACAAAGTCTGGGAATTAACGAAGCCTCCGAAGCAACACAATGTGATAGGTACCAAATGGATTTTCAAGAACAAGAAAAATGAAGGATGGTACTATCATCAGGAACAAAGCAAGGTTAGTTGCTCAAGGCTACTCTCAAGTAGAAGGTATAGACTTTGATGAAACTTTCGCCCCTGTAGCTAGACTCGAGTCCATTCGTATCTTATTTGCGATAGCTTGTCATTTTAAAATAAATTATTTCAAATGGACGTTAAGAGCGCCTTTTTAAATGGGTTTTTAAATGAGGAAGTTTATGTGGCTCAACCGAAAGGTTTTGTGGACCATAAACTACCTAACCATGTTTTTCGTTTGAAAAAGGCTCTTTACGGTCTGAAACAAGCACCGCGAGCATGGTACGAAAGGTTGACGAAGCACCTTTTGGAA
>CM054930.1:22036984-22130879 GCA_029168755.2 Tillandsia fasciculata
CCAAGGTGACTCCACACACATCCACTCAGTCATCTTTGAATCTGAAGTGAGCATCAAGCTCAGGGGAACATGTTGAGTCAGAGGCTCACCATCTAGGTGGTGCAGGCTGGCTGGAACAGTGCAGGGAGCATGCTCGGAGTCATGACTCATGCATCCAAGAGCTCGAGAATGGCCACACCACAAACCCTTTGTTTTGGTGGCCAACAGAGGCAAGCACCAGCCTCAGTGACTCGAAAGCATTACCATGCATGCAACCAGGTCAGGCGCCGGCGCGCGGTGGCCGGAGCTAGGCCGTGCGGCCAACTTGGAGCTTCAACTATGGCACTTCTCTAATCAAGGGCTTTTAGGTGCAAGGGACAGCACCCGAAGCTCCAACACGCCATTTAAGGAAGGTCTGGGCAACTCTCCACCGACGGCACCATTAACGCGGCCAACCTCGGGCCATCCATGGCGGATCTTCATCTGGCCTGCATGGGCAGCATGCAAAGGCATGAACAGACTCCTCTCTGCACCATGAAGCTAACCAGGGCCATTGGCGGAATCGGGGAGCAGCGGCGACGCCGGAGCAAGAAGCTCGGCCAAGCCCACTTTTTCCCGAAATTAGGACAAGCCACAACGACTTCCACAGTGCACCAAACCATTCCAAATTTGGTTGGCGGCTTGTACTCATCCAGCAGAAGAAGCTGGCTATTTTATTTTTTGTCAAAAATAGCCGAGAGCAAAGATAGCTCGAGGCGAAGCTAGGTTGAGTTTTTCGGCGATGCAACTCCACCGCCGGCCAACCGGCGACTCCTAGACCACGGGGCTGGGCAGGGGAAGTCCTCTGGTCAAGAGGAAGTTACTTCTAAAGGTCTCGGGTCCAAAGAACCAGTGGAAAAAGAAATCTCACCTTGGCGGAGTTGGAGAAGAAGGAGGAAGCGAGGTCTCTTCCCCGGCGTCGCGCGGGCGCGGAGACGGCACACCCTCAAGTGCACTCCCAAGAAGCAGGGGAGGTCACCAGCATGCACAGGGAGAGGTTTGAGGGTCCAAGTTGCTGTCTTCTTTTCTCCTCACCCGAGCTCGGCCATCCATGCATGGGCTCGTCTGCTTGGCGACCCAGGGCTAAAGGGGTCGGTTTCATCCGTTCGAATGAATGAAGAGGGTGTGAAAAAGGGTATACGAAACCCTTTGGATAGCTGTAACCCCCCACAAAGAGCCCAAGAGTCACCCTTGAATAAATGTGCAATTTTGCACAAAATGCATCTAGGTCCTTGTACCATTTGCCTCCAGCCCCAGGGTCCCTACCGTAGGTAACAATTGCTCCCAGGTCCTTCTCCAGAAAGTCCCAAAGTAATTTGGTGCATAAAATATGGACATTTTTGCGAAAATATCCTCTTTTTCTCTTCTTTTTTCACGCATTTCGAGGCACTCAAGTCGTCGAAATGGAAAACGAACTTCGCCATGACGTCCGGCTCAACGAAACCTATCAAGTAGCGTATTTGGTTTCTTGAGTTGGCGCTCCGATAAATTCTCAATCCATTTAATACAGTAATTTACACTATATGGCACGCATCCCGATGCTTTAGAGTTGTCAAAAGTAGATTTCGTCAGTGCCACTGCGCTCAGAACGACGAAGCAATTAAAATCGACTACCAAGACCGAAAGATTCCGACTCCAAACAGTGAATCGACCGACGTTCGCCTGCGGGGAAATCGAAACAATGGGTTACTATTCACAGGCACTATTCACTTAAGTCGCGAGCCCCACTTCGTTATTCGCTGTTTTCGAGACAATCCGACCGTCAGATCGAAAATCGATCTATACCATTTTCAATCGGTTTGACGAGACGGTCGCACTAGTGATTTCAGATTTTCGACATCAGACTCAGATCTGAAAGGCAGAATTAATGCTCTGAAAACTGTGCAGTTTGCACATCGGTTTTCGACCACTTAGGTTTATTTTCGCATTTTCTTCGTCACATTCACATTTGAATTCCTTAAATTCAAATTTGAATTTCTCAGGTACTATAAGAGTACAGTAGCCCTACACTCTCTCTCTCTCTCTCTCTCTCTCTCTCTCTCTCTCTCTATATATATATATATATATATATATATATAGAGAGAGAGAGAGAGAGAGAGAGTCCAGCTACTATACTATTAATAGTACCAAGTTATTGGTGCTATCAAGTTTTCAACCTTTAGATCAATCCCTTTGATCATTTTTATCCGTTAGATTTTACTATTTTTCCAACCACCTATTAAACCCAAGGGGCCTACTATCATCTCAACCACACATCTTTTAATTTAAGGATTAAAAACTTAATAGCACCAATAACATGGTACTATTAATAGTATTCCAGCCTAGCTCGCTCTCTCTCTCTCTCTCTCTCTCTCTCTCTCTCTCTCTCTCTCTCTCCTCTATATATATATATATATATATATATATAGCTAGGCTTGTGTGCTTTTTAAAAACACGGAGGACCCCGTGCTCCCAAGTTGTTTTTGATGTTGGGACTTCCGAATAGACAATCGGTTCCGTTAAACTTGATCTACAGTATTTAAAAGCCCTAAAAGTTAAATTTCGCGAATTTTCGATATCATTTGCCTTGTGATCAAAGTGGCTGAAAATCAATAATTTTACTGATTGTGGTGAGCCGTTTGCAAGTTTAACGGTGTAAAAATATCAAAATCACGTAAAATTTTAATAGAAAATTATTTATACTAGGCTAAATTACATAAAACCCCCCTGTCATATCTCGCTTTTCCACTTTACCCCCTGTCATTAAAAAGTCGACAATCTGTCCCCTCGTAATTAGCGAATTGTGCAATAACCCTCCCGCCGTCAGTTGACCGTCAGTTTTTTTGAAAATATAATTTCTTATACCCAAAATACCCTTGGAAAATATCCTTAAAAAAAAAAAAAAAAAAAAAAAAAAAAAGACTTCGGAATAATAATAATAATAATAATAATAATAAAAAAAAAACTTCGGAAAAGAAAAAAAAGGAGGGCATTTTCGTCAATTTACCATTCCCGTTAACGTCGTTGCCCCCTAAAAACAATTCTGTAATTACGAGGGGGCAGATTGTCGACTTTTTAATGACAGGGGGGTAAAGTGAAAAAGCGGGATATGACAGGGGGGTTTTCTGTAATTTAGCCTTTATACTATATAGAATAAGATAAATATTTTTGATCTAAAATTTTAGTACCATATCATCACATTTTGTGAGATTTTTATTTTCAGCCGTTAATTTTAAGCCCTTTCGATCACTAGATAAATAATATAAAAAAATCACATATTTAATTTTCTAGATACTTTAAATACTCCAGATCAATTCTAACGGAGCCGATCGTTCATTCGAAATTCCCAACATTAAAAACAACTTGGGAACACGGAAGGCTCCGTGTTTCTAAAAGGACAAAAGTCATATATATATATATATATATATATATATATATATATATATATAGAGATATAGAGAGAGAGAGATAGAGAGAGAGAGAGAGAGAGAGAGAGAGAGAGAGAGAGAGAGGGAGAGAGAAAGAGAGAGAAAGAAAGAGAGAGTCTAGTTACTATCAAGTTTTCTACCCTTAGATCAACCCCTTTGATCATTTTCACCCGTTAGAGTTTACTATTTTTCCAACCACCTATTAAACCCAAGGGGCCCACTATCATCTCAACCACATATTTTTTAATCCAAAGGTTAAAAACTTAATAGCACCAATGACTTGGTACTATTAATAATATTCCAGCCTAGATCTCTCTCTCTCTCTCTCTCTCTCTCTCTCTCTCTCTCTCTCTGTAGGGCCCCAAAACCCCATGTAGCTTTTTCCCGTGAATCCACAATGTGAAACACTTGGTATTGGTGTGTTGGCCCAGTAACGCATCAAATGGATGTGTTGGATGGACTCAGTGAGATTCCTGGATCAAGCCTATCCTTCGGCTGCTTTTGCCGAATTTTAGAAGAGGTTTCAGGCTGATCGGAGGTCGGATTTAGATTCAGCACGAAAAAACGCTTGAAAACGGCTATTTGCTTATATTTTTCTGAGTCCGGATGCCCAAAAACGGGCTCCCAGAAGTTTTCAGTGTATTCGGGTGCATGGGGAAGGCCGTAGACCGGCCGGATGCCACATGGCGGCCTATTATTGGCCGGTTTAGGTTGCGCGGTCCACGAAGCGTCGCCGGGTGGCGCATGGACTCGGCGCAGGGACACGTGGCGCCCCAGGAGTGGCCGGCGCGCATTACGCGATCCACGGAACCCCACGCGGGTGCATAGACCGGGCGCGGGAACACGCGGCAGCATGTGATAGGTGGGTTCTTGCCCGCGGTCCACGGGGGTGTGCGCCGATGCATCGGGACGCGTGCGCGCGTAGGGGGGCAGGCGGCGCGGCCGGCGAGGCGCGCGACCGATCGGCGGGTCGCGCGGGCTGGCCACGTAGGGCCCAGCCATTAGCGGGCGCCACCTGCCCGGTTGACTGGGCGCGGGACATGCGTCGTCGCCCAGGCGCTCTTGCACCGATGTTCCGTGTTCGGGGGACACGTGTCGATCGCGAGTGGTTCCGAGCGCTGGTCAGAAGGGGCTTCGGGCTGCATTTTGTGCGACTGTTGGATTCGGGCGCCCGAAAAGGTGCGCTCAAATCCGAACAGTGGGCTTTTTTGGGTTGGGCCTATAAATAGGCCACTTGGGCCTTCTTTTGAGCATTTTTTTTGGCTGTTTCGCAGGGAGAGCTCTACAGAAATTTTCTTCCTTATTCAGTGCTGCACCTTGTGGAGGAATTCCAAGATTTTTGGAGGACGCTACTTCGACGTTTACTGCGATTCGGCACACTGCGACACTCCTTCCTTGGTGGCCTTTTTCGTCGCGTTTCGGTCTGCATACTCCCCTGGGCTACCCCGAAGGAGTTTTCGGGTGATTCTTGCGCCCACGTTTTCACGACAGGTAGGGCTACGACTTTTGTATTTTCAGCTTCTCCGTTCCGAAGTTTTCTTAGGCTTTTCGGACCATTTTTGTGACCCCTTTTCTGTGATGGAATTTTGGACACCACCGGAATTTTTGTGGGTTTTCCCTGCACTCGAGAGTCGGAACGAGTGCAAATACTCGATTTACATCTACGCGTCGCAAGGAACATCATCGTAATTTTTCTGGAATTTTTGGAGATTGCTTCGAAGGTGAAAATTATACTTTTTCTGGACAGAGTACTGCAGACTTTTGATCTTTGGAAGTTTTGTGTTTACCGCGGTGATTAAATAGTATCTTGGCCTACAGGTGTCGAATCGGGACGAGTAAGTACTCATTTTTCATCTACTCGTCGCGAGGATCGCAACGGCAATTTTTCCGAATTTTTCTGAGGACCGCAGCACTAAGGTGGAATTTCCTCGTTTTTCGTGCTGTTTTGCAAAACAGTAATTTCTGTTTAAAGATGCTTATTTATGTCGTGTGCGATCTATTTTTGCTGTAGTTTTCGCATTTTGGAGGTTTGCAGGGATTGAGGATCTTGAACAGCGAGGAGTCTCATACTGTTGTGGTTTGCACTTTTCGAGGTGGATAGTTGTTGTGGACCTCATCTTTGATTTACTCACTAGAAATATTAGAGTGATCCCTATTGTTGAATGTTGATTAGTATATCGTGAGTAACATACATGCTTGTATAGTTTGGACTTGTGCTATGTTAGTACTTAGTGTTCTTATAAGATCTTTATTATCCTGAAATAGCATGCTCTAATCAATGTAAGAATAACGATATTTGTCTTTCTATTATCATCATGAGGACACTTGCATGCTTGTATGGACACCTAGTTAAGCCATCTTTTTCTACTACACTATCATGCTGGAAATTTGACTTAGGAGAAACTATGATTTTTATATTATTCTCCTTTATTATAAACCCAGGATATTTCTTACCCGGGTTAGAGCATGGGTTTGGGATAGTGTAGCCGGGGCCTAGATTTTGAATTGTGGGGTATGGCGGCAACCGCGGATATTGGGCGGTTGACCGGTGGTCAGTTATTGGATTAGGGAGTTTGGGGCACGGCGGCGACCGCGGATATTGGGCGGTTGACCGGATGTTTACTTATGCATCAGATTTGGGGATCGGGGTTCATTAGTGGATGGATTTTTTCCACTTTGATCATAATCGTGATCCAGTCCTGCTATAGTGAGATATTGAGACATTGTTACTGTACTTGTGAGACATGATTACTTTACTCTCGTGGGTTGCTCCCGTCGAGTGCCACTCCGGAGTGTGCGACCGTGCCGGACAGAAGCCGGTCTGTTACTTATTTTAGGATGCGACCGTATCGGTCAGAAGTCGGTCTGTATCCCGCGGATGGGTTCTTGAGTTCGACAGCAGAGCAGGCAGTGCCAGTTTTTACTGGTCGTTAGATTGGGTTTATTCAGTCATGCACATTCACTGATGCATTCTTATAGTTACACCTTTCTGGCTCTGCATTTTAGAGGCATAGTAGTGGTAGCTTCATTTTCTTATCAGCAGTACCGTTTATAGCTTACCACCTCTCCTTTCCTTTTTGTCTCTGGTAGATCTAGTGGGCACGTCAGAGTGTGAGGCTTAACCCACTAGGGGAGGTTACTATTTTTATAGTAGTTCTCACCCCCATCGTCTTTTTTTTTTGTTTCTCCCTTTATTTTGCAAAGTCCTCTGCGGGAGTTGCTGGGCCGTCAGCATCAGATCGAGGTAAGAGAATAGCGGACTAGATAGAGTGTCCACCCGACAGTATGCTAGCTGGACTTTTGATGTACCCCCCCTATCTTCTCAGACAGTTTTATTGTACTTTATTTTTGGGTCTCGCGTTAGCCAGCTGTTTGTATATTTGTGGTGAGCTGGGAGAGATACTTGTATTTATTTACAGTTGTACTTCTTTTATTTCCAACTTCAGTCTGAGATGTAGTATTTTAGTTCAGCTCTGATTTTATGCTCTTTTATTATATCTTTTAATATCTGAGAAAGTTTCCGGCGCTTTGTGTACGTAGAAAATACCGTGTGCACGGCGGATCTATAGACGGGCCCGGGTTCTGGTTTACACATGGGGCGTGACACACACACACACACACACTCTCTCTCTCTCTCTCTCTCTCTCTCTCTCTCTCTCTCTCTCTCTCTATATATATATATATATATATATATAGTAAGTCTCCTGTGCTTTCGAAAGTTAGTTGCATCCGTGCTTGTAAGTTATTTTTTATGATGGGACATTCGATTTGACAATCGACTCCGTTAAACATGATCTACACTATTAGAACTATTTAAAAATTAATTTTAATAATTTTTCGACATTATTTCCCAAGCGATCAAAGAATCTCAAAAATAACTATTTTAACGACTGATGTGGCATGTTTGTAAGTTCAACGTTGTAGAACAATCCAAATTTAATGAAACTTTAATAAAAAATTCTACTTAACATCAAAAATAAGATCAATACTTCCAATTTGAAATTTTAATCTTTTTATCACTATTTTTTTAATAATATTTTTATTTTTAGCAGTTCATTTTGAGGCTACTCGGCCACTACGCAAATAAAGTCAAAAAATTATTAAATTTAATTTTTAGATAGTTCCAACATTTTAGAACATGTCTAACGGAATCGATTGTCGAATTATATGTCACATCATCAAAAACAACTTACAAGTACGGAGACCACCGTACTTTCGAAAGCATAGGAGCTTAGCTATATATATATATATATATATATATATATATATATATATATATATATATATATATATATATATATAGCTTTGGGAAGGTAAAATGTGAAGGCCGATTTGAATGCTAGTTTATCTACCATTAGCTAATAGTTAGAATCATATTAATGTGCAATCAAACCTTACATACAACTTGTGCACGTAAAAGCAATGTATACAAACAGTTTAAATTATTACAAGAGCAAATACATGAGTGAGGTGAAATGCAAAATATGTTAACACAATGAGGTCCACTTACCTAGTTAAGGAAAAGAAATCCAAAGTTCTTTCAAATTTCATTAGCATATTATGATAAATTATCTGCTTACTCTTTTGTTAGTTATACTTGTGGTTAAGTGAAAAGGAGATAAATTAGGCTCACCCGAAGAAAGAACATATCCAGTATCGGCCTTTTTGAGATATGCATCATATAACACTAGTCTAATGCCATAATCATTACGACCTGTAGGAAGCCATTGCTTCATTTCACATGCTAACAGAATTTTATATCTATTAAAAACAGTACATCCTCAAAACAGAACTATTATAAAAGAAATTTGTAATATGCACTGTTTTGAGACTTGCTCGCCAAAATTTACAGTAGTGAAATTTGACTTACCCTGAAAAAGACAGCACAGAAGCAAGATTTACCGGGCGAGGCGAGTCAAACAGCTAAAACCATTACATTCAATGAAAGATCCCAGCTTGTATGTACAATATGAGAATCTACATTCTTCTCATATACGAGGTAGTCATGCCACTGCAACTTACCCCATCTTTACATTCAAATTAGAAGTGCATCTGCTTCAGCAATCTTTGCCCCCCGCCTTTCCTTCCTTTTGATGGCCACTCTTCCCCTGTGAAAACTTAATCCTGCAATCTTGAATTTCCCTTCTTTTCTAACCTTTAGCCTATTTGAACCTTTCCACCTTAGAAATGATTTATTTTGGTTAACTTTTAAGTTCTTAGCCTTCTCATAGTTGAGGTTGTTGAGCCGGTTAAAATAGTGTCGAGGGTTTATGTAACAAAAGGATGAAGACACGATTCCAGTGACGATCGATGGCTGGACTAACTTCATAAACTCCTGTAGCTCGCTGAAGCATGAGTGTTCAGAGTACGGAACAGGATAAGCATACTGATGCAGCTTATCATCATTATTGAAGATTTTCGAATCCCAAGGAAGGCCAGAGGGCATGATGCCAATTGTGGGATGTATTGTGTTTAGTGACTCGAGTGTATCAAATGTGTAGCTGTAACGCGGAACGGCACGGACTCTTGTGAGACTTGAGTTCGTGGTGAAAATGTCATCAAACCCTAGAAGGTGCATTGTTTGTAACCGCTCTGGCCACACCCAAATCTAAGGAAAATAACGTATATACATTACGCTTGTATTTGAAACTACTCACTTCCATATATGGATTACATGTCTAATGCAAAGTTAAATGAAGCGTAAACAGAACCACGCTCCCCAACTATTAATTGTGGTCCCTAATCTTGAATTCTGCAACAATTTTGTCCTTTTTATTTTATTCCCCCATAATGCCAAAGCAACAGTCATACAAGAAGTCAACTGCATTGCAGTTGGGCAAAGAAAGATGGTAATTAACAGAACAGAAAAGACTTAGGAATCCAAGTGCAAAAACTGAAAGGTAAGGGGACCAGACCACAAGAATGTTAAAAGATTGAGGACTCCTGGTACAATTTAAACTTGTACGAATGCAGATATTTTACTGTTTTATTCATGGTTAATATTGCAGGTCAAGAACTAAATTATGCTGAGCTCATTGATCATTATAACAAACCTGTATTCAAGGAACGAAAAGTGAAGAAAGAGCTTCACAAAAAAGAAGTTTATGAAAGGTTTGTTAAACTACGCGGGCACTTAATTATCAAAAAAGACAAAATGAGGACGCCTAATTATCAGAAAGAACATAGTTGTACCTTTGTTCCAAGGGCCTGTGAGATATGTAGCAGTAGATCTTCTTTTCCAAGTGTATCTATACCGATAATAACATCATGGTTAGGGTGCCTGGTAATGATATCAACCACCTGCATGTTGAATTAAATTAAAAACTAAATTCAAGAAAAACAAAGGCTATAAATGAGGAGCACGAAAGGAACAAGTATCCACACTATACACACAAGCACATGAACACCATTTAATATACGGACACATGCATGTAATACTGAAAATACAAGCAGGTCAATAAATAATGAAGGAAGAAAAACCGGATATGTTAAGTTGTTTCTTTTCCCACGTTTCTTATCCTCTTCAGCCGTAGCTCCCTTGTCTAGCTGTTTTCGATTTAGTAATGAATAGTAAGAAATTTCTATGCAATATTTTTTTGCTGGAATTTACAATGTAAACTGAAATAAATGTCGCTTATAGTAAATTTTCACTTCGTATTAGTTTAATCCGCCCATTATCGAGTGTCTATGCTAAGCTAATTTGGTTGCTATAACTTAATCTTCAGAACCTGATGATTGATATCCTGGATCTTTCAACAGGCTCAGAAAGTTGGTGTATGCATCTATCCGCATTCAGTGCTTGAATTTGCAAAGGAAAAGCATGAAAACCCTTAAGCTTGCAGCTCCTGCTCAGAAATGGCTACATAGTCACTACAAATAATTTTAATTTTTTTGTGGCTATCTTCTTGCGGAGATTCATCTCTTACATAGTCCTTCCCACATATAAATATCTGCCACCTCATCTTCACTTTGTGTGGCCCTCATCAAGCTCCATGTGCTGGGATTTACCTAAAATGGTTGTAGCGTACGAGATTTTTATAGTGAGCAGATATGAGCAGATATGTGATGTTAGTTGGAAGGAAATCAGGGAGTAAAAGATGTTACGACATAGATTGGCGGATTTCGTAAAGTTGTCGGAGTCTTGAAAATTGAAGATGAAAACATGAAGAAGAAGAACATCAAAGAGAAGATTTGACGAAACAAGAATGAAATCCATAACACCCAGGTATGGTTAAACATAGTTTATGGTGGTTTATTAGAAAGTCTATTGTTTAGCAGCACTTAGAATAGATTATAAGTGTATAAAAATCAAAACTGCACACTTTAAGTTTTTAGAGTCCGGACCTTTGAAGAAAAGTCCAGACCCCGAAGGTTTCTTTTCTTTTCTGTCGCAGAAAGTCCGAACCTTCTGGGAAAAGTCCAGACCCCGAAAGTGAAAATTCTTTTGCACAGAAAAAGTTCGAACCTTTGGAGAAAAGGTACGGGCCCCGAACCGCTTTCCTGCTTCACGCAAGGAAAGTCCGAACTTTCGGTGAATAAGTCTGAACCTTGAAGTTATTGTGCAACTTTAAAGTCCGGACCTTCTCAAAAAGGTTCGGACCTTAACTACGGGATGACTTTCCAAAATTGCAGTTTTCGATTTCTATTCTAATTCTAATTGTTTCTAACCTATAAATAAACACCTGGGGTGCTTATGAACGTATTGAAGAAGAGATAAACACTTTCTAATCCTTAAATTCTTCTTTTAATCTCTTGATCGTCTTCTTCGATCAAGATTCTTCATCGATTTGATTCATCAGTTTTTAATTCGTTCTTTCTTTTAAGAATCAAATTGAAGAAATCAATTGTACTTTCTACTATTCCAGAAATACAATACCTTTTCTTCAAACTCTTTCTCTCTTGCACTTTTACTTAGTACGAGTAGGTCCAAGTTCGCAAGTGAAGGCGTTTCATGAAGGAAGGCGAGCGCCGCGCGAAATTTTCAAGCAGTTTTGCTTAAGTCCGTTATAGTTGGTATCAGAGCGACGTTCGGAAGCTGGGAAACCATGTCGTCGTCGGAAGCTGCCGTTATCAACGTCATGGCCGAACCACCCAAGCAATCCAGACGCGGCAAGAGCAAAGAACTGCTGACTCATGTGAAGGAGTCCGTTTCGCTCGATGACTGTGTCGGCTTGATGGAGGAAACTATGGCGAAAGTTGAAGACAACTATTTAGTCCTTACCCAACATGTAGGGATCATGGAGGACGGGCTACATACCATGGAGGAAAGCGTTGCTGCTGCCATGGGAACTTTTCGCCAACAGCTCGAGCAGTTTCGTGCTGACGTTACTCATCGCGAGGACGAGCGGAAGACGCTGGTGGACGACCTTGTCACAAAGGTTGATGAGGTCGAGGACCTTAAGTTGCGGATGACAATCCTCGAGAACACGGTGGCTCATGGTGGAGAGACACCGAGGGAGCATACCCCAAAGATCTGCATCCCCAAACCCCAGTGCTTCAAGGGGACACGCGATGAAAAAAAAATTGACAACTTCCTTTGGCACATGGAACGCTATCTCAGGGCGTTGCGATTGAAGGACGAAGAAGACAAAGTCCAAACCGCTTCCATGTACCTGACTGACAATGCCATGCTGTGGTGGCGTCGGAGGTCGACGGAGGCCGAGAAGGGCCAATGCAAATTGAAGACTTGGGAGGACTTCGTGCGCGAGCTCAAGGCACAATTCTACCCCGAGCATGTCGAGTATCTTGCACGGAGGCAACTTCAACGGCTTAAGCATACAGGAACCTTCAAGGAGTATGTCAAGGAGTACTCCAAACTGATGCTCTCCATTTCCAGTATGGCCGAGGAGGACCGGCTGTTCTTCTTCCTCGACGATCTCCAACTGTGGGCAAACAAGGAGCTCGTGGGACAAGACGTCAAGGATGTAAGCTCTGCCATAGCCATGGCAGAGAAGCTACCGGAGTACGAAAGGACGGAGTCTAGTCGCGGCAAACCGCCCAAGGCGAGCAAGGCCACAGGTGAGGGAGACCGTCGCAAGAACAAAGACTACCACAAGGGCAAAGAGCAAAAAGGTCCTCCGCAGAAGAAGAAGGTGTCTTGCAATGTCTGTGGAGATGACCATTGGGCGCGTGATTGTCCAAAGAAGAAAACCGTCAATGCTGTCCAAGCTGAGGAGGGCGAGGAAGCAGCACAGACAAAGATGGGAGCACTGCGGCTCGTTAGCGCAATGCAAGGGCAAGCGAGCGACGGCAAAACTCTCAAGAAGAAACTTATGTTCGTCGATGTGACCCTCAATGGGAAGGTCACTCGAGCGCTCGTGGACACGGGAGCAACCCACAACTTCATCGCAGCAACGGAGGCCAAGCGGTTGGGCCTCAAGCTCGAGAAGGACACGAGCAAGATCAAGGCGGTTAACTCTGAGGCACAACCTATCTCAGGGGGTAGACAAGGGCGTGTCGATCGCTGTAGGACCCTGGGTGGGAACAGCGAACTTCACCGCCGCAACCATTGACGACTTCAAAGTCATTCTCGGCATCGACTTTCTAACCTCGTCAAAGGAAGTACCAATGCCACATCTTGGGGCCTTGAGCATCATGGACGAGGCCGCCCCTTGTATGATTTTGGCTAGCCGCAACGAACCAATAGAAACCCCAATCCTCTCAACTCTGCAACTGCGGAAGGGAGTGAAGCGTGGGGAGATGACTTATCTTGCGACCATCCGCAAGGTGAGTGAGGAGAGATTCGAGGAAGAAGACCTTCCAATAGAGATCGGTGTTGTCTTGGGGGAGTTCAAGGATGTCATGCCCCAGGAGCTACCCAAGCGGCTTCCACCTAGGAGGGAGGTGGACCACGCAATCGAGCTTGAACCTGGTGCCAAGCCACCAACAAAGGCGCCATACAGGATGGCTTCGCCAGAACTCGAGAAGTTGCAACGTCAATTGAAGGACCTTCTTGAAGCAGGCTTCATCAAACCGTCAAAGGCACCCTATAGAGCGTCGATGCTGTTCCAACGGAAGAGTGACGAAAGTTTGCGATTCTGTATCGACTACAGAGCACTCAACAAGGTAACGGTGAAGAACAAGTACCCTATCCCGCTAGTCGCAAACCTCTTCGACCAGCTAGGAGGGGTGAAATATTTCACAAAGCTTGATCTTCCCTCAGGTTATTATCAAGTAAGAATTGCGGAAGAGGACGAGGAGAAGACCACGTGCGTGACGAGGTATAGGGCGTACGAATTCCTTGTCATACCATTCGGCCTGACGAATGCGCCAGCAATTTTCTGCACCTTGATGAACAAGTTATTCCATCCCTACCTCGACCGCTTCGTGGTAGTGTACCTCAACGATATCGTCGTGTACAGCAACACTCTAGAATAACATGAGGAGCATCTGCAGATCATTTTCCAAGTGCTGCGGGACCAACTTTTCGTCAAAAGAGAAAAGTGTTCCTTTGCGAATGAGGAGGTGCATTTCCTTGACCACTGGATAGGCTAGGGTCGACTGCACATGGACCACTAAAAGATTCAGGCGATCTGCGAGTGGGAGGCGCCCACGACGATGTCCAAACTGCGATCCTTCCTCGAACTCGCCAACTATTATCGTCGCTTCATCGCCGGCTACTCCGCCCGAGCAACCCCTTTGACGAACTTGTTGAAGAAGTACCGGTCATGGGACTGGACCCCTCAGTGCGCGAAGGCATTCGAGGACCTTAAGCGGGCGGTGACTTAAGAACCAGTGTTGCGACTTCCTGACTGTCGGCAACCATTTGAGGTACACACTGACGCTTCAGACTTCGCCATTGGCGGTGTTCTCATACAGGAGGGACATCCTATCGCCTATGAAAGCCACAAGCTCAACGACACTGAGCGGCGATACACTGTTCAGGAAAAGGAGATGACAGCAGTAGTGCATTGTCTGAGGACTTGGCGGCACTATCTCCTCGGAAGCAAGTTCGTGGTGCGGACGGACAATGTCGCCACAAGCTACTTCCAAACACAAAAGAAACTGTCACCAAAGCAAGGCAGGACTTCCTAGCAGGGTTCGACATGGAGCTTCAATACAAACCCGGAAGGGAGAACAATGTGGTTGATGCACTTAGCCGCAAAGCTGAGTTATCGGCAGTGTGCCAACTCTATGGAGCGATCAGGGAGCGAACCCGCGAAGGGACTTGCGAGGACCCTGTGGCTCAAGGACTCGTGCGACTTGTCAAGGAGGGCAAGGCGCAGCGATTCTGGGTTAGCGATGGACTGCTCCTAACCGAGGGGAGTCGCGTCTGTGTGCCCAAGTGGGGCAATCTTCGTCGGGAGCTCATACGGGAGTGCCATGACTCCAAGTGAGCCGGACATCTGGGGCAAAAACAAACTCTAGCACTGCTAGAGGCCGCATACTATTGGCCTCACATGCGGGATGATGTGGAGGCGTATGTGCGGACTTGTCTTGTGTACCAGCAGGATAAGGTGGAGGGCTAGAAGCCATGAGGCCTCCTCGAGCCACTACCAACACCAACACATCCATGGGAGAGCGTATCGATGGACTTCATCTCCGCTTTGCCAAAGGTGGGGGCATTAGGATCAATTCTTGTGGTGGTAGACCAATTCTCCAAATACGGAACCTTCATAGCGGCACCAACAGATTGCACGGCGGAGGAAGCAGCGCGACTCTTCGTCAGCAATGTGGTGAAGTTTTGGGAGATCCCTGAAAACATTGTAAGCGATCGCGACCCAAGGTTCACTGGCAAGTTCTGGACAGAGGTGTTCCGAATCTTGGGGTCAAAATTGCTTTTCTCTACAAGTTTTCATTCGCAGACAGACGGCCAGACGGAGTGGGTGAATGCCTTGGTGGAGTACTTGAGGCACTATGTGAGTGATAGTCAGAAGGACTGGGTACATCATCTGTATGTGGCCCAATTCTCTTACAATTTGCGGAGGAGCGAATCTACGAACCACAGCCCGTTCGAGCTTGCAACGAGAAGACAGCTGCTCACTCTACACTCTGCTGCTACGGGCGAGCAGAGCCGCAGCCCTATGGCTCTTCAACTCACCTCGCATCTCCAAGAAAAGAGAGACATCACGAGGGCTTGTTTGGAAAAAGCAATGCATCGAATGAAGAAGTGGGCCGATGTAAAGCGACGACCCTTAGAGTTCGCCGATGGAGACCAAGTCTTGGTCAAGATGCAGCCACAACTGTCACGCCCCGCGTGTAAACCAGCACCCGGGTTTGTCTCCAGATTCGCCGTGCACACAGAATTTCCCGCGTACACGAAGCGTAAAACCTGCTCAGATGTAAGATAAACATAAAAGAGCACAAGTATAGAGCTGAAAACTAAAATAATCTCAGACAAATTGTATAAATAAAATCATCTATACATCAACATCTCCCAGAGTATAAATAATACATATCCATCTCTCAAAAGCTGTAAAGTACAACCAACTGGCTAAAGCCAGACCCAAATATACAGTAGTCTGCTCAACTAAACTATAAACAAAATAAAATAACACTGAGTCCACTGCTAGCTCACAAATGTGGTAGGAGATCTATCTAGCCCTTGATCCCCTCACCTCGATCCGCCGGCACCGCAACCGCCGCGAAAAAATCTGAAAAAAAAAAAACAGAGCAACAACGGGTGTGAGAACTACTAGAAACAGTAGTTCTCAGTAGGTAAATTGTCACGCCCCGGGGGTTTAAAATAAGCGGAAAACGTGTACATTTTTTTTTTGGGGTAATTGCATACATGTCCCTCCAAATATGTCGAATAGCAAATATATCCCTGCAAATTTCAACTTTTCATATTTATCCCTGCAAAAATCCAAAGTTCTTCAAATATGTCCCTGAGGTTAATCCCCGTTTGGAATCCGTTAATTTTTTAACAGATTTCATATAAAATTACTTTTTTGCCCCTTGTCCTTGTTTCTGACCTTACCTATGGCTCCTGCAGGAAGAGGAGAAGCACCTCCTCTCTAATTTCTTTTTCTTAACATTTTGATTTAGAGGCCAATCGACTTTAGGAATCAGCAAATCTGATTATGTCCCCAAAATAATCTCTTTTGATCTCTATTTTGAAGCCCCCACACTTCAAAATCCCCCTCTTTTCTCCTCTCTTCTTCTGATTTCATAAGTTGGGTTTTGGGTTTTTCTGAAAATTTTGAGTTGATCTTCTAATCTCTGCACTTTTATCATTTGTTTCAAACTCTGGATAAAACTAGAATGTTAGTTTTCTCTGAATTCTACACACACACACAAAAAAAAAGGGAAAAAAAAATCATCTTTTGAGTTTTGAGTTTTGGGTTCTTCCAAAAATCCGATTTTGGAAGAACCCAAAACTCAAAATCTCTGAATTCTACACACACACAAAAATCTCTGAATTCTACACATCCACGTGAAGCTCTCTCCCTCTTCTCCGACGATCGCCGCTCCCTCCGCCGCGTCGCCCTAGCTCCGCCGCCGCCGCCGTGGAGCTCCGATTGCGCGTGTGTGTAGAGGATGAGGACGAGGACGAGGGGCGGAGGAGGGACGGGGACGAGGACGAGGGAGAGGAGGTCGCATGCGAGGAGCTTCAAGTGGACGAGGGAGAGGAGGTCTCTGAATAGTAAATAAAAAAAAAAAAAGGGTAAAAAGGTATATTCACTGTCTAATCTAACTAAGGTTAAGCATTTAACCTATGATTAACTCAATTTTCCTAACAGAGGGGCATATTTGAATAACGGTGGATTTTTGCAGGGATAAATATGAAAAGTTGAAATTTGCAGGGATATATTTGAAATCCGACATATTTGGAGGGACATGTATGCAATTATCCCTTTTTTTTTTTATAAGTACACCCGCCGGACACGTGCGCAGATCCGCCACATACGTGAGAGTCTTCGATGAGCCAGGCAGAGTAACCCTTGCGCATGCACGGCGTAGGGAAGTACAATAACACTTTAACCACACTAGCTAAGTACGAAAGAGAAAGGAGAAAGTAGCCAACCAACATTTCTAATAAGGCCACCAAGTTTAGAAAGGATAAATCCACGGGTTGTAAAACGGTGCCCACACGACACCTAAATTTTATTAAACATTTTCGCAATCTTTTTACTTGATTTGAAAAGAGTGGCCGAATCAACTATTAAGGGAATAACGTTCATCCACGATAAAAACACAGTTCAAACCCAACATCCACAATAATGTATCACACGCACATAAGCTAACTAACCGAAATAATCAAAACGTAAGTAAAAGAAAGGTCACCAGCCCCTAATCGGGGCTAAAATCCTCGAGTCGCGGCCTCACCGTCGTCCCGAATCCCACCCCTGACCGAACCTGTCACATGTGGGAAGTCACTGACCAAAGAGTAAGAGGTAGATGTAAAACATGAAAGATGCTATAAGTACTGAAAGAAAAGCAAATCGATAAACTAGAGCATCCAAAACTCCCCCTCATGAATCCACAGTACCCCTGTGAACCAGAACGGAACACCTGCCAAAGGTCTAAGGACCCCCAGCGAACAGAAACACCTTGCTCTCACCTTGGTGCTTTTATCCCCTCTACGATACTTGTGCAGCACCTTAAGTAACCGTAAGGGATCCACACCACATCACCTTGTGGGGTACACAGGTCAACGTACCACCTCTCCGAAAAAGTACACCGATGCGATGGCCAAACCGCTGGTGTGCGCGTAAGCAGCCATGAGCATAAAGACCGAAGTCGGTGTGTGATATAGAGCACCGCGACACCAGTCGCAACAGATAGTAATAAAGGGATACTCATGCGAAAAGGGGTTAGTTGAAAACCATCAGCACATCTACTTTACTCTTACATAGAACATGATGAGACCTCACTTTAAAAAGGACGCACGAAAAGGGTACCCACCTTGAATCGCGTTGAACAGAACACCTGAAACCGTCATGCGCCCTTGCACGACTCCCGGACCCCTAAAAGTCCCCAACAGAAAACATCAGTAACACCTAACTTAAAAACCCATACCACCCAAGTAGAGAAACGAACTAAGAGACGCACGGGTGGACACAGAGACCGGGCGATTTCCCCGCGCGGGCGATTTCCCCGCGCGGCGCGCGTTGCGGAGCAACCCTGCGCGGGCACCAGCCCCGCGCGGCAAGTTCCCCGGCGGCGCGCGCTGCCTGCGGGCAGCGCCTGCGCGGCACCGCGCCGCGTGCGGTGCGGCCCCGCGCGGGCGGCGGCCCCCTGCGTCGCGTCGCACCGTAGGTGGTGCGGCCCCACGCGGCAAGAGGTGCGGCGACGGCGGCGACGCGACGAACGGCGAAACCCTAAAAGCCCAAGAAAACCCAACCAAAACGACGAAAACACAAAAACTAACGCCGCTTACCTTGATCTATCGGAGAAGATGATCCGTTCCCGTTCCTCGCGGTGGTGAGGATCCGGACCCGCTCCCCGTTGACGGTAACGTCTCGTTCCAGGCTTCCAGCACGTTGATCAAAGAAGATCCGGATTCCATTTTCCTTTTTCTCTCTTTTCTCTCCGATTAGGGTTTCCCTTTTCTTGAAGGGTAATTAATATAATATAATTAATTTCCCTTTTCTCATACGTATAATAAATCCCTAACTGCGACAAACGGAATTCTCTAACTAACTTCTAGATAAGAGTGCCACCTAAGCCAAGTTCTAAACCAGTCGGTGCGGATTTTAATGCACCAAAGCCTTAACGGGTTCGACTTATCCTATCGTACTCGTTAACACAAAAGACTCAATCCGGGAGATCCGTAAGTCGGATTTCAGATCCGATCACTCCGTCGTTCACCATTTCTCGGGCTCTAATATGGAAAAATATCCGCAAACCATCACGGTCTACCCAGGAAAACTTGATAATTTATTTTTCCTAATAAACTAATTTATTAAAAAGGAAATAAAAAGAGGACAGAAAAAGTCATGATACTACATAAATCATCAATACTCCGACGTACCCACCGAGTCTACTAGAGGCAAGAAAAGGGATAAAGTGGTAAAGCTGTAAATAAGTCTGCTGATAAAAGAAACTACCACTACTATGCCTCTAATGATGTAATGAATGTAATAGTTGTATATGCATGCATCAATGGATTATAACTGTCGAGATAAACCCAATCTAGTGGACCTGTATAACACCCGGCCCTGCCAACACTGTCGTCATCATCGGTCACACTACCAAGTGTATCGCCGATGTGAGATAAAACCAAGTATCAGTATCATAGACCTGTATAAGACCCGGTCTCAGACCTGTATAACACCCTGTCCCGCCTACTCCGGAGTGGCACTCAAGGGGAGCTACCCGCACAAGGAAGGTAATCATGTCACGTGTATTGATAAAACAGGCGAAAGATCATGACTATGCTCAACATGGAGAACTCTATCCACTAAAGAAATCCCGGCCCCAACCTGATGCAAAATCAACAACCGGTCGACCGCCCAATATCTACGGTCACCGCAATATCCCACGAGTCAATAATCTGATGCTATCCCACCCAGACTAAATAATCACAACTACACTATCCCAGACCATGCTCATAACCCCGAGCAACATGACGAGTCAATAATCTGATGCTATCCCACCCAGACTAAATAATCACAACTACACTATCCCAGACCATGCTCATAACCCCGAGCAACATGACACACGAGGAGAGAAGAAATATGAATAGCATGTTTTCTCCTAAGTCAATTCCAGCATGAAAGTGTAGCGATAAACAGTGGCCTATCTAGGTGACCATACAAGCATACATTTGTTCTCTTTTGGAAAGGAATAAAGATCATGAACATTACTTAACCCCACAAGGAAAAGATGCAACTACAACAATTATTCTCATATGAAAGGTTTAGGAAATCATTGTCACGGGTCATTCTCACATAAATCAACCAATCCTTCCAACATGAACCAACCAATCATTCTAACATAAATTAACCAATCTTTCCAACATGAACCAACCATTCATTCTAACATAAACCAAATCAATCTTTCCAACATGAACCAACCATTCATTCTAACATAAACCAATCAATCTTTCCAACATGAACCAACCGTTCATTCTAACATAAACCAATCAATCTTTCCAACATGAACCAACCGTTCATTCTAACATAAACCAATCAATCTTTCCAACATGAACCAACCATTCATTCTAACATAAACCAAATCAATCTTTCCAAAATGAACCAACCATTCATTCTAACATAAACTAACCAATCTTTCCAACATGAACAAACCATTCATTCTAACATAAACCAAATCAATCTTTCCAACATGAACCAACCATTCATTCTAACATAAACTAACCAATCTTTCCAACATGAACCAACCATTCATTCTAACATAAACCAAATCATCTTTCCAACATGAACCAACCATTCATTCTAATATAAACCAAATCAATCTTTCCAACATAAATAGGTGAAGAATCAAAACTACAATAATCTCACATAGTGTAGGCCAAAGATCAATAACCAAGATTGCTCTCACATAACATAGACTTGAGGATTATCAATTATTATCGACTTCACATGAGGTAGTGTAAGATCAACCAAAACTAATCATTCCCACATGGATAGGCTAAGGATCATTTAACATAACAATCTCACATATTGTAGGCTCGAGGATCATTAACAATATCAATCTCACATAACCATAATAACTATTCACATATAAGCATCATAACTTTTCTCACAAAAGCATGATAACCATTCTCACATAAATGGGCTAAGAATCATCAATAATAATCCATTCAAGCATGATTTATAAAGGAATGATGAAACAACAATCAAACAATGTCATGGTGGATTCCATAGCCTGAGTAAATCGAAGGATTGATGTGCTCGGAAACCCACCTGGTAGCTCGACGATCCAATGCCCGATCGTGCTGAAATTCGGCGTGAACGATCTCCTGCCTGTTACGAATCCAACGCACCAAGAATACAATCATCAAAACAATCATCAAAACAAAATCGCTGCGCAGATTTTTGGAAAAATTCCAGCAAGCAACCCTTTTGTAGATAGATTTAAAATCTGAATGTAATACCTCAATTTTAAGCTCCAATCTGAATTTTTAGGTTCTCCTCTATCCAAGGATTAACACCAAAGTCCTAAGAACCCATTTTAATGCTCCCTTAATTATCCAATTGGGCAAAGGGTTCAATACTGTCCAAAAATACATTCAAATTTCAGCATGCAATTTTAAAATTAATAGGGACCAATCCATAAGGAATTTTAAACTGAAACCGAACAGAGATTTGTTCACCTTGATCCTAAGAAGCTGTCCAAACTTCAAAATCCCAAAAAAACCCAAGTACTCATCAAGAATTCTGCATCCAAAGACTAATCCTTCAAAATAAAGTCCAAAACAGGGACGGCTACAATTTCTGAAACATGGTCGTAAAGATTGATAAATTTACCTGGGCAAATGAACTCCAAATTCTGCAAGCAAGTTACCAATGGATTCCTCTTCGAGAGTAGATGCAGATCAAGCCAAAAAACTCCAAAATCCATAAACAAATGAAAGATAAATTCCATAAATACTTTTGACTATCAAAAATTCAATCTGTGCACTAGTGCTTCAAAGATGGCAAATAAACTCCAAGAAAACTCTAGATCTAGGTAAAATGGTACATACCAAAGTTGTAGAGCTTCGAGTCCTGAAGATTTTCCCACAAAAATCACCTCGAAACTCCACTCCAACTGTCCAGGGGAGGGAAAACACTGTGGGTTGTCCAAAATCCCAGACTGTACATAAGGGTCCCAAAGATGGCATAAAAACTCCATGAAAACACAAGATCCAGGGGAAATGTTAAATACCAAAGTTGTAGGCCTATCTCTTGTGAAGATGCAGAACCAAAAATCAGGTCAAAACTCCAAAAGATGAGTCCTGTAGGGCTCCTGCACTGAAACGCAAAGAAATATGGTTGAAAATGGCTCAAAGGTGTTCATCCTCCACTAGTGTAGCTATGAGTCCAACAGTGGCTCCCCCAATCTGCACCACAGATGAAGAAGAAGAAGATGATGATGATGAGCAGCTCTGGATAACTCAGGAAAAATGGCCAAAGTTCCAAAATTTTGAAATTGGAGAAGGATGGGGCAACTTACAGCCAAAGAAGCCTCTATAAAGGGGTTCGGGGGAGCTTTTGGGCGATCCATAGCCGATGGGAGTAGTGAGAGAGGGCGGGGGACACGTGGCGCCCATCCACGCTCCCCGCGTCCGCGAATCGGCGGCTCGACGCGCGCCACGCGGCGGATCCGCAGCGGCGGGCGCCCGACAACCAGCAGGCGCCACGTGGCGCCTGGGGACGCAGCGGGCGCCGCCTGGCCCGCCCCGCGTGCGCCGTGCCAATGCGCGCGCGCCACACGTCGGGTTGTCGACGAACCCCGTCCCACCGAGTGTCCATGCCCGCGCTGCATGGACCCGGTGCACACTTCCAGGTCTGTGGACCGGCCCGCATAGAAATGGGCCCAATAGGCCCGTTTAGCCTATTTTGGCTAATTTTCCGCGCTGAGTCTATTTTTTGCGTCCGTTTGCCACGTTACAAACCCGATACACCAATAATAGGTGTTTTCTCACCACGGACCACCCGATCAAGTAACACGGCGGTTCGGGCCACCACGACAACAATTCAAAGCCTTTCGCAAAATTCATCGCAACCTGATACGGAAGTATGAGGGTCCGTTCACTGTGGTGAAGCAAGTGGGCAAAGCTGCCTACAAATTGCAATTACCAACCAACCTACGGATCCACCCTGTCTTTCATGAGAGCTACCTTCGGCTATTCCATAACGACCCCGAGGATCCCACCAGGAGCGTGTCGCAGCGTGCTCCCGCTATTATGACAACATCCATTGATAAAGATGTCAAAACTTTGCTGCACACTCGCACCATCCGCCGTTGCGCAGTCCCGCCGAGTGTTGAGTACCTAGTCAAGTGGAAGAAACTCCCGCATGGCGAAGCAAGCTGGGAGAAGGATGACACTCTCTGGAAATATTCCACCATGATCGAAAAATTCCAACACCAGCGCGCAGTGAGGGCGTCTGCGCATTAGGTGGGGGGGTTGTCAGGGACTTAACTTTTTCTGCTGATCACTTCATGAGGTTTTGCTACATCCATCTAGAAGCTTCCTCACGAATCTCAAGACGTCGGACGCGGATGCCAAAGAGTCATGGGCTTCTTCAAGTTTCTAGGTAGGGTAATTAATGTAGGACTCTTGGGAACTTGTAACCTCCTCTTTTGGTTTGTACTTTTGTGCCACTTGGCATTTCTTCATTAGGCTTATGGGCGGCGAGTAGCCTATATAAGATTGTGGCCTCCACCCTCATAAGATAAGTAAGAAAGCAGTTGTACTTTCTATTATTCTAGAAATACAATATCTCTTTTTCAAACTCTCTCTCTTGCACTTTTACTTAGGACGAGTAGGTCCAAGTTCGCAAGTGGAGGCGTAGGCTTACTCACTTCGTGAAAGAAGGCAAGTGCCGCGCGGGCTTTTCAAACAATTTCGCTTAAGTCCGTGACACTGTGCTCTGTGAGGGAGTCCCAAACCGAGCCCTAAAGCTTGTGGTGTTGGCCACCTTGCTCCGGCAAGCTCTCCGGCGACTCTACAACCACAACAAGGTGAGACCTCGACCCTCTGGACCTCCCTGAGCATGATGCTCGCCTCAAGTTGCATAGTAATGGGCAGCAAGTAAACATTTTGCATTAAGTGCTCTTGATGACCAATGTAGGTTGACCCTGGACATTCTCTAGACTCCGGGCAACCCTCGGACAGCGAGCACAGGTCTCAACGTGTCGAGGCCTATCTCCCAGTACCCTCAGATCAATCCGAAAGTCTTTGAATTAAGGTATCAAGCCAAAACACCCTGTTTTATATGTTAATATGCAAATTCTCGAAAACCTAGGGGTCTAGTTGCAATTGTAGCCACATAGGCTACCTCGAACAGTGTGCACATGACCTCTAGACTTTTCATTCGAGATCCGGTGGCTATCGATAAGTTAAATTTAATTTACGATTCGTGAATTGGCGAAATCGCCGGTTTATTGTCGTTTTGGCGCAAAACGCACGATCCGAGCAAATTTGAAGATCAATTATGATCGCCAAGTGTACTTGGCTGTTCCCGACACTGTCCTGGCTGGTCCAGCAACTTCTGATTCGCGTTGGAGACTTCCGAAGCCGAAATCGACAATTCCGGGTGCGTTTGCTGTATTTATGGCAAGGATTATTAGTGGCACAGTGTTGATTGTTGCTGCCCGGACACCATAAACCAAGTGTTCCAGGGCAACAGGTGAAGTTTCATTAAGTTTGGTAGCCTGTAAGCACTTTTCGAACCAATATTGATCAATCGGCGGATTGCCGAAAATTCCGACGAATCCCGAGACTAAACTTAAGTCAGTGGTTTAGTTATTTTATACACTGTGAGTTAGTGGGTTGGGTTTGTGTGAGTCAGCATCTGATCAGTGGCTTTGGTTTAGGCCCGAGCAGTCAAGAACCTCCGCGTGAGCTGAGCAGCGAATTTCTAGATTGCCTGCACTGAGGTGGGTACTTCGATCTGGACATTGGCATAGTGTAGCCTGATTGGGTACCGTAGTCAATCAGACCCTTAGTTATCTTACTAGCCCTTCTTTCAGTTCTTGCATTTCGGCACTTTGATATGTCCCTGCTATATATATGTATGTCACGTTATTCCTCAGTTGTAGTTGACATTCTTAAATGTTACTTGACATATCTCCTACTAATGATTGGTCATATATATTAGTATCTCATGATTGGTATTCATGAAAGAGTAGGAGGATATTGTTTTCACTATGGCATTGTTGGCACTATGATTGACTCTGGATCCCGTTTGGGAGTTCTCGGCTATTCACCGTATTTCGGTCTTTTGACCGCGAGCTTGAGCATCCGCATTGAGATCGCCATGCACCAGCTGTACATTTTCACGTACACCAACGAACTGACCCCCGTTATGGTGTTCTTTACCGATATAGTGGTTTGGTTGACCAGTGAGCCCGTCATGTAGCTGCACCTGCAGGCCGGGTGATATTGATCCCTATGCTTTTGCTATTCTTGCAGGTGTGGGATATATATATCAATTATGGTCAGGCACTAGCCTGAGGTCCTTGTGACCAAAAGTGGCACCTGATTGGGTTGGTTGGTTATCGTTATATTTGACGCATGCTTACAAATATATTGCTCAATTATTGGTTTCATATCAACTTATACTACTGCCTTCATACTTGCTTTACCTTTTGATTATTGTATACCAGTAAGTACGACTTGCTCGTCTCCGGCTCGTTGTACCCACTGGGATACATTCAATTGCGTCTCACACTCTCTGATGATCCTTTTTTCAGGTCCGTCAGGTGGTAGGTAGTCAAGGCGATGATGTGAGGATCTCGCAATAGAGTTGCCCCTATGTGCTAGCTAGATAGCTGGCCTGCACTACGTTTATTTCAGTTTACAGTATATGATCATGACTTCGTACATTTGATTATGTTAGATCACCATGATTTTAGTTATCAGTTCATATTGGATTGGATTTCAATTATTGTAGTTGATTACGATATGGGATTATTGTTTAAATGGATTATGATGTTAGCTTTATTTTAGTAAACTCTGATTGCACAGATTGTAGTTTTGTATTTGCCTAGCCGTTCGTGTATAGGGGGAGACTCCGTCCGTTTGGGCAGAAAATTTCTATGCGCGTGGCGGATCTGCCCACGTCCTTGGGATTTCGTTTTAACTCTGATTTATAAAAATATATATATATTTAGATCGCTTTTAATATCCCAGGGCGTGACAGTAGCTCAGTAAGTAAAGTTAAGAAATAGAGGCTCATGTACTACCCACATTTTCTTGGAACTGCCATACATGCCAATAGTGCATAAAGACTCATAACTAGTGTGAGAACCAATGAAGAATATAGAGACACGAAAACAAAAACAAACCTGCTCAGCAACAACCTCACGAGGAGGAAATGAGAATGAAGGATGGCAATATGTATTGTCCAAGTAAAGAGCATCCACTTTATCTCCTTGAAGAGCTTCAAGAAGTGTCTTCCTTCCCATCATTGCCCTCTTTGACCTCAATTCCCAGCGAAAGTCTCCAGTGTACAGCACACATCCAAACTCCCCACGAAACAAATACATCACCGCACCTGCCCAAAACCCAATTTTTATCCAGTAGGCCACTCTAGAATCACATCCTGAGTTTAAAAATCACATTTTTGTCTCCCAATGTGACGATTTTTCTTAATTTTTAAATTAGAAACAACCCTAATTTCGAAAAGAGAAAACATTTACCTAACATGCTAGCAATTTTGTTTCAAACAATGTGTAGGTATTGTTCAATGCTGTCAAAACTTGCATAATTCAAAAAATGAAAGAGAAACTAAAGACAAAAACCTAACATCCAAACCAGCACAATTCAGCTAAATTTGACTAAAATTTTGATTTATAAGCATTTCTTAAATCAAAAAAGAAAAGGACGAATGCTTCACACATTTAGCTAACAATTCTACCTCACTTAAAGTGAAACTGTTGCTTCAATACCATCAAATCTTAGCACAATTCAAAAAGATCAATAGAAACTAAGATGGGTTTAGAGCTCAAATTGATCACAAACCAGGGCAATGGTGGGCGTCGATGGAAGTGACGACGACACGGACCTGCGATCCAGCAGTAGGGGAGTGAAGCGAGAGGCAGCACGTGGCTCCGACATCAAGAACCCTAATCAATGAGGGATCGAACCCGGGAAACTTGGAGGAGAGGAGGCGCGCGGAGATTGGAGAGCAGAAGAGGGGGCCGCGGCACCATTGCGGGGAGAGGCCCCTGGTGTGGTCGGCGTGGAGGTGGGTGAGGAAGTAGGCTTGGCTCTCCTCGCCCCACCGATCGACCGAGATCAAGCCCTTCTCCATGGATGATGGATCGATCGGAGATTAGAGTTAGGGTTAGGATTAGGGTTTGGGGTTTGGAGGAGTAGACGAGAGAAGTAATGGGGCGGGAGCGGGATTAAAAGAGCGCGCATAGGATTTTTAGGATTTTGAGTTTGAAAATTTAAAATGTTCCGTTCGAATAAACTCGTATGCTAGTCCATGTAGTATCACAATATTAGAACTTCGGGAAAGTTCGACCTCCATTTTGAAAAAATAGTTTTGTTAAAAGTGATTTTGGTTTAGAAAATTAATTTTATTAAAACCTGCATAACGTTTAACTGAGTCAAAAAAAAAAATCGATTTTTCTGATTTCATTATATAAAATTACTTGACAAAATCTTTTTGCTGCTTGTAAATAAAACTTTTTGTTGCTGAATTTTATTTTAAAATTTGAATTTAAAATATGAATTTGACTTTAAAAATTAAAATTTTTGAATATAAAATCTAAATCAAAATTTAAAATTTGATATTTAAATTTAAAATTTAAGTATATAATTTAAATTTTAATTTTTAAATTTTTAAAATTGAAAGCTAAAATTTAAATTTTTGATTTTAAAATCTAATTTTAAATTTTAAATTTTAAATTTTAAATTTCAAATTGAAAATTGAAAATTGAAAATTAATATTTTGAATCTAATTTTGAATATTGAAATTTAAAATTTAAATTTAAATTTGCAAATTAAAACTTAAAATTTTAAACTTTAAAATGTTAAAATAAAAAATTAAGTTTAAATTTAAAATTTAAAATTTAATATGTTAAAAAAATAATTTTCAAATTTCATATGTCAAAATTTAAATTTTATCTTTAATTTAAAATTTAAACTTTGAGATTTAAAGTCTAAAAATATCTAAATTTAAAATTTTGTAATTTAAAATTCATAACATTAAATTTGAAAATTAATATTTAATATTTAATATTTAAAATATTAAATTTTAACTTTTAACTTTTAAATTTTAACTGTTAAATTTAAAATCTAAATTTGAATTTAAAATTAAAATTAAAACTCTAAATTTGAGTTCAAAATCAGAATCAGATTTCAAAAGGTATATTTTGACTGTTTCTGATTTTGGGGCTCTAAAATTAAAAAATCGATTCTAAAAATTAGAATCAAATTTTTAAAAATAGATTATCAAACGCCCTATTGAAAAAAAAAAAATTAAAAAAAAAAAAATCACTTGGACCTTGTTGAAGTTAAAATTGTCGTCGCGTGGAACGCACTGTGGTCAAGTTGGGAGGCGACACGTGACGCAAACTATCGGCTAATGATATCAGCCGATAGAAGAAGTAGCCGATGAAAAGGTACTCACGTCTTAACCGAAACAGACTACGACTGAATGTAAACCACCAGACTGTATCGGTCGAACGATAACAAGAGGCGAAACCAGAATCAAGAACTGGCTGCTCGAGCCGCAAAAGGGAAGATCCTGAGGAAGAAAGGCACAAGATTTTGGGTGTGAATCATGCACTAACGCAAAAATGGCAAGCTACACCCCGCATCGAGAAGCGTCGAGGATCACGCCTCGGCGCACCAATCTAGGGATGAACGTGGATGGAAAAGAGCTGCTATCCAACCGAAAAAAATCAACTCAAAAGAAAGTAATTGAGAGATACGCAATGATTCCCCTTCAATTACGATATATATACCTATCTACGTGGTTCGGACAAGTATAAATAAGCGAACCATCGAAGAAAAAGGGGTTCTGCAACCTTGTAAGCCAGTGGCCACCCTAGCTTTTCAATACCTTCAAATCCTGCATTTATCGCTTTCCTAGAGTAGATTTACTGCTTTCCTAGATAAATTTTCATACCAGGATTTACTGTTTTCCTTTATAGCTTTCCTATGAGTAGTCTTACTTGTAATCATTTCCTTGTAATCCGTCCTCAAGCAATACAACTTTCAATTGACTATTTAGCCGTGTCAATTCCTATCTCTAAGTCCCGGTTCGGCTCTTCTAGGCCGAACTCTGTTAAGAGTTCGATTGAGAAGAATCCGGCCGAGCGGATCCCTCCTCGACCTAATCGTTTGGCACGCGGCGCATCACATCTAGAGGATCAATTCGGAGGCCAATCGCAAACCGAACAAGATCAATGTTCAACGAGGCATTTCGTCCCCAATAGGCCTAAAATAACATTCCAGAATTTAGGTCAAACACCCGTTAATTACACTACTTTTTACTTATGGACTATTTAGTTGCATGCAGATGCAGATACATTGCTATTTTAATTGCATAGAAATTCAAATATTTGGAAGTGCACAACAAGATTCAATTTCAGCAAAAAAAAATATTATATTCAAATTGGCCGCACTTTTAACTGCAACAATTGAAGATCGAAAATAAATTTAAATAAGAAATAACCAAATAAATTATTTATAGTTGCTATATTTTTTACTATATCAAATCAAATAAAATATATTTTAGTTTAACTACATAAATTTCTAGCTATACTATATTTATAATTTCATCCAACGAAATAAATTTCTAGCTATACTATATTTATAATTTCATCCAACATAAATTTCTAAAGCCAATCTTTATAATTCGTTCCGCTTAAGCGGCTAGTTTTGAGAATACGAGAAAGAGGATTAGAAGCGAACATTTTGTTCTGCAGAGAGTAAATATTAAAATTAGATATTTATATTTGTTTCAAAATTTTGTTTTAGGAATATTTTAAAAAAGAAACGTTAGCCTCCTACTATTTTCTCGAGTCTCTTATACTTCTCGAGTAGAGAAACGAAAACCCAACGCGACAAGGGTTTTAAGTGGGTACTACGGTCCCACCAATTTACCGCACTACCTCACATGACAGATATTAGCGACACGAAAACCAATGAGTGGACAACTCTTGTCCAATGCTTCTTAAGCAAATTGCAGTGATGTTCGGTCTCTAAGTCCTGTAGGCCTCACCTGACAGATATTAGCCTCATTCCTTAGTTAAGTCAGACCCACCGTTCACTGGGTCCCTCACCTGATAGATATTGGGTCCAACCCGATCTTTACTCCGTAGCATCTTATGCTAATAGAGTGGTTGCGCCTTCCCGATGCAACTGACCACTGTAACCAGCCGTGCCAGTCAACACCAGAAAAGACACTCGCACTTCTACAACGGTGGAAAACCGCTCGACTTAATATTTATGAGGAGATTTGCATTTAAGTCTCATATTTAATTTTATTTATTTACATCTCATGCAAATAAAAAAAAAACTGCGTATAAAAATATAATGCAACTGGTGATGATCATGGATCTAAAAAGAAGATTCGTGCTCGAGCCACTTAGCCGGAATCGGGGTCTAAGGGTTATAAATATAAGCACACACACGTCATTGGCTTGATTGTCTTCAACTTCTTGATCCAATCCGGAGCTACAATTTGATTCAATCACCAGCAACTCCTTGATACGACTGCCATCAAGTGCTCGTCTCAATCTGGGCTTGTTGTGTGCTAACGGTTTGCAACTAATCATGTAGAGTACCTGTAGAGTACCCAGGCCTTGTAACTATTCAGTTGTGTCCTTGTGAGATGACTAAGACATCTGGAGATGCTCGGATCAAGTGAGTGTCGTTTGATGTGAAAATAGCGCGAAAAACATACTCTGGAATGCAAACAGCAAAGGAACTGAAGTTCCATATGTTTCGGGCGCCCTATAGATTTTCCTGGATGCCCAAAATAGTTACGCATTTGCGGATCCTATTTAAGGACGCCCAAAAGTTACTGTAGCAGGCTCAAAGGTTGGATGGCTATGATTTCCTCGAGTTTTGTGCTCTCTGTATAGGTGTTGGAGTTTGGGGCGTTGTATTGTAATACCGGGCGCAATGTGAGGGCGCCCGTAGGGCTGAAGAGCGATTGGAGCACTGTGCCGAGATTTGGGGTCCTCTACTGTAGCAGTGCGGGAGGCCGGGGAGCGCCCGTTAACACTGTAGCTACGAAGTTTAGGGCGCCCGGGGTTTGGGTTAGGGCGCCCGAAATGCGGATTTGCCTGCGAGATAGGTTAGTGTTCCAAGTTACGTCGCGACTTATTTTACCTCGAGATTAGACTTTGGAGACGTGCATGTTACACGTGTCTATCCCAGGCCTCTGTGGGTGACATGAGCTTCAACCCATCTCCTTCTCCCTCATTCTTCTTCCTCCTCCCTCCCAGCTTGAGTACCAGAGAAGGAGTCTGAGCGACTATAGCACTAGGAGTTGCACTGGGGAGCTGCAGCTTGGAAATTTTTGTAGAAATTTCTTCGCGCCGAAGATACGGAATAGATCGAGAAGGCTGTAGAAGGCTCTCCTGAAGAAAGGAGCATAACAAAAAGGGCTTTGATTCCTGGAATTTGAGGTACGTAGTGAGATTTTTCGAGTTTTGTGGTTTTCCTAAAGTTGTGATTTTTCCAAGCTGAGTTGTGTTTTGGAGATTTTGGTTGATTGAGTGGTTTTCCTGTTCCTATCTCCTGCCTTTGTGAGGTGTGATTCTTGAGCTGGGAGTGAAGTGAACAGAAGAGGATTTTGGTATTGTCCTTGTGGTGACCCGAATCCCTGTGATGCTTGGCTACGTGGTCAGTGACATGTAGATACCTATCTTTGTGTGTCAAGTGTGCTTGCGCGCCAAATGGACGCGACAAATGGACTCAGCGCGAAAAACCAGAGAAAAACATTATTTTTCAGTTTTTGGGAGCAGATTTGGGCGCCCACTTCAGGATCCGGGCGCCCGGTTCTTCGGCGCACTGTAGCTCGGGTGGGGGTCAACGCGGGCGCGGCGACCGAGGGCTGGACGCATGGCAACGCACGATTGGAAGAGTCGCCACCTTAGGAGTGCGCGGATGAGGCCGCCACATGGTAGGACGCAATTGGCCGCGCGGTGGATTGCGACAGCAAGCAAGCGAGCGACGCGTAGCGCGCGGTTCTGGGCGTGCTGAGGGCGCGACACGTGGCTTTCGGGCGCGGTTTCGGGCGCGCGAGGGGTATTTTTGGGCGCCCGAAACTCCCCCCTTCGACTGCAGCTTGAGGATTTTCTGTTGGACTTGTTTTAGCTCCGAGGGTGCATTCTACACCACCTCTGATGCTATAAATAGCCTCCCTTCGTCCCCAGGAGACCGTTTTCCCCTTTTTCCACCATTGTTGCTGGCTTTGGAGATCTTGGAGAGCTTCTTCAACCTTCCACCACCACCATTGTTGACCTTGGATCACTTCTCCCATTTTTGGCAGCTTCGTCGACGGATCTTCCTCGGCTTCCCTAGAGCATACCACTTGGAGTTTTGAGCCGAAATTTGGAGGGGAGCTTCTACACTGGTAGATCTCCAAGTTTTTTATCGATGACCACCCTCCATTCCAACTCGTACTGAGGTATCTTTACCCATCTTTAGAGCCCTTGTGCAAAGAGCAGTTTTCTGGACAGTATTGAGTATTTATGGATTTTCTTTGTCTTCTTCTTATGGAACTAAGGATTTAAAGGCTCGTGAGTGTTCTAGACTTCAAGATTAACAAGTGGACACCTTATTTTGGAATTTTGAAGGTGTTTTGTATAGGTTATGGGGACTCTCATGAATCCCTTTGTATTGTTTAGCCTTAGGAAGCAATTTCGTGGTGAGTTCGGGGATTTTATGAAGATGCAAGAGCTTGATCACATCCTCATGATTATGGTGAGCAACTTCCCTTTTGGTTTTAGCTTGTGATCATATATGGTTTAGCATCTACACCAAGGTGAACTTACATGCTGATTTTGGGGCAGATTCTGGACAACACCCTATTGAGTAAGCATTTTCTTGGATATTTGGACTTGAGGATTGCGTTTTAAAGATTTTTGGATGTTCCTAAGTTAAAGGAGAACTTAGGGATCAAGTTTGGGATCTTCTTGTTGAGGTATAACCAGCAGATTTTATATCTTTTATCACTTGTATCAGTTGCTGAATTTTTTGCATCTGAGTTGATGTTTCTGTGATTGCGCTCAATCCGACAGGAGATTGTTGGAGTTTTTCGGTTCGTTGGAACCGTAGGAGCTTGAGGATCGTGCACGCCAAGTTTCAACCCGATCGGACTCCGGATCGACGCATTCCAAGTGGGTTGGATTTCTTCCAAAAGCGGTGGACTCCCCTCTACGTCTATTTGTTAGTATGTGCATGTTAGGCATAGTATCTTGTGATATGATTATCTGCTGAACCTGTTGGTTGTTTGGAGATATGTGTTGGTGAGACCACGAACCCAGAATGTTTTTGGACACACATGTTTTATGTAAACTTATGTTTTCTCTCTGAACTTCGAAGGATCGTCGGAACCTGTTCTTGTTTGATTAAGGTGAGGGCACTAGCCTTTCGGGGTTTAGAAAATACAATTTATTTTTAAATTGATTTCTTGAAAACTAAAAAGTTATTAAAATGGGTTTTCTCAAATCAAGATGGTTTTCCAATAAAATAGCTATCTTTTTTCCTCACCCGAAGAGGGTTTGAGTGAGCATGGTTTTTTGGAATAAATATCATCTTTTCATATAAACCTCCTCACCCGAAGAGGGTTCGAGCGATCTGGGTTCGATGGACTTCACCTATATTCGTGCCAGCGGGACCGAATATTGATCATAGTATGTAGTAGAGTTGTGGAATTCTAACTAGCACGCCTGTCATATGCTGCATGATATCTGATCAGACTTTAGAAAACTCTTAACTTGGGTATACTTTAGCCATATTCGGACCTTCTACACTATTGCATTGTTTTCCTCCTTACTTAGAGTTCATCCTCGCCCTGGTATTGGGCTGAGTGGTCGGAGTAGTGTAGGATGCATATTGCGCTCGTGCCTGGGAGCCGAGTGGAGTCTGGTAGTTGAGGCTAGATTTTGTTATAGTGTAGGATGCATATTGCACCCCCCGGTCTCGGTTTCGCTCGTGTCCGTAACGGGGGCTTTGTTGCCGCTATGGGGCCTATGGCCCCTCTTGGCCGTCTCGAGCCGACCCTGGCCTTTCCTGATCATGAGACTCGCGCAGAGTCCTCTAGATGAGAGGGCCTTATTCTTCTTTATCGTCCTCCTCTTTGGAGGACTATCTATTGGACCCTTCAACCGAATTTGCGCTCGGCCGATGGTCAAGGTTGTTCGTGCCTTTAATGCCAAAGATGAAGGCGAACCAATCCTCCACCTCCTCGGGTATGTGAATGAGGAGATCATCCCAATCTTTCTCCATCATTTCGGCTTTGCAACAAGTGCAAAACGAAGCATGTTCCGAGCCGATTTCTCCTCAGAGGTAGGCTCGGGCTCTTGGGTTGGCTCCTTCCCTTTGGGATCGATCATGTTTACTTGCGGGAGGAAAGAGTTAGATTTTTTATTTACTCTAGTGGTCAGCAAACAAAGGCAGACCTTCATCCCTTTATAAGCAACTGGCTTTAATTTTTTAGCTAGCGCTTTATCGCCGTTTCTCGGCGCCCTTTCGTCGAAGCGTTCCATCAGAATAGCTTCGTGTTAGGGACTTAGAAAATTTCAGTCTAAGTTCCTAGCCCAAACCAAAGTGGGCTTGACAAGGAAGCCCAACTTCAACATCATTTGTGGGAAAGTGAAGAGACTTGCAACCTCCTTCATCAATGCCACCACTAACATCAATGTCAAGGGATGCCAAGAGTCATGCATAACCCACAAGGTTGTAAATGTAGACTTAGTGGGTATTTATTGTAGACATTAGTGGGTGTCTTAAATGTAGGCTTAGTGGGTGAGTTATGTACATAACCCTATAAATAGGGGAGTTGACTAAGGCCAAAACAACAAGAGAGAGTTGTATCTTGTAGTTGTTATTTTCTAAGTAAAGAGACTACTTAGTTTTTTTGCGAAACCACTACTCCTTTCTTTTTTCTCTATTTTTGCATTTAGTCGTAGGGCGCGAAGGTCCGGGCTAGCAAACAGAGAGCAAGGCTTGCCCTCTTCGAGCAGGAAGGCGGGCGCCGCACGAACTTTTGCTAGGTGAAAAGCTTAAGTCCGTGATAGTTGGTATCAGAGCCCGTTCGAGCTAGGAACCATGTCAACATCAGATGCTGGCATCATTAATGTTCCGGCTGAACCTCCAAAGCATCCTAGGCGAGGCAAGAGCAAAGAGCACGGGCCATCACAAGAGAGGACGCTCCTTTGGAGGACCGTCTCGCGCTATTGTAGGATGCCATGGCAAAAATAGGTGAACGATATTCTGAGTTGGCTGAAACTTTTGGAATGTTTGTTGATGACTTTCGCAACATGGAGGAAAGTGTTACTACTATAATGACAACCTTTCGCTCCGAACTTCAAAAGCTTCAGGAGACCATTACTCGTCGAGACGTGGAGAGAAATACCTTGATCGAGGATCTTGTTGCTTGGGTCGATGAGGTCGAGGACCTTAAGTCACAGGTGACAATCCTTGAGAAAGCGGTGGGGAGTGGTCCTGAACCTCACAGGGTGTATGCTTCAAAGGTACGTGTCCCCGAGCCTCAATCTTTTAGGGAAACGCGCGACGAAAAAGAAATCGACAACTTCCTATGGCACATGGAGCGCTACATCAAAGCACTGCGGCTAGACGAAGAGGAGGAAAAAGTCCAAGCTGCATCCATGTACCTCACTGACGACGCGATGCTGTGGTGGCGTCGGCGATCCGCAGAGGCCGAGAAGGGCCAATGCGAATTGAAGACTTGGGAGGACTTTGTGCGCGAGCTTAAGGCGCAGTTCTATCCCGAGCACGTCGAATATCTTGCGAGGAGGCAACTTCGACGGCTCAAGCATATTGGGACTCTCAAGGAGTATGTCAATGAGTACTCCAAGTTGATGCTGTCCATCACCAACATGGCGGAAGAAGATCGTCTATTCTTCTTTCTTGACGGACTCCAACCATGGGCGAACAAAGAACTTGTGGGGCGCAACGTGCAAGACGTGAGCTCTGCAATTGCCTTAGCGGAGAAACTGCCTGAGTATGAGAAGGCGGATCCGTCTCGCGGCAGGACACCCAAAGTGAGCAAGGTTAAGGGTGGGGGAGAACGCCGCGACCCAAAGGAGCGCAGAGGTCGCGACAAAGGACCTGCGGCGCCATCCAAAAAACTGATGTGCTATGTTTGTGGTAAGAACCATTGGGCGAGAGACTGTCCAAAGAAAAAATAGGTAAATGTTGTCCAAACTGAGCAGGGTGAGGGCAGCAGCGAACCAACGAAGATGGGTGCTCTTAGGCTCGTCAATGCAGTTCAGGGGTTGGCAAGCAACACCAAATCCCTCAACAAAGGACTCCTGTACATCGATGTGGTCCTCAACGGCAGAGCCACACGAGCGCTGGTCGACACGGGAGCCACTCATAACTTTGTCGCGGAGGTGGAGGCCAAGTGATTAGGCCTTTCCCTCGAGAATGACACAAGTAAGATCAAGGCCATCAACTTGGAGGCACAACCTGTGGTCGGGGTAGCTAAAGGCGTGGCAATTGCAATGGGACCTTGGAAGGGCACTGCAAATTTCACCATCGCACCTATCGACGACTTCTAAGTCATACTGGGTATGGACTTCTTGGCTTCGTCAAAGGCAGTTTCGATGCCACACCTTGGAGCATTAAGCATCATGGAGGAGACAACCCCGTGCATGGTCCTAGCGAGCCAGGAGAAAACGGTAAACACCCAGACCCTCTCTGCCTTACAGTTGCGAAGGGGTGTGAACCGTGGTGAGATGACTTACCTTGCGGCAATCCGTGAGGTGAGCGACGAGGGCCTCGAGGAGGAGGGCCTTTCGACGGAGATTGCTGCAGTTTTGGCAGAATTCCAGGACGTCATGCCCAAGGAATTGCCAAAGCAACTTCCACCTAGGCGGGAGGTGGATCATGCTATCGAGCTCGAGCCAGGAGCCAAACCGCAAGCAAAAGCTCCATACCGAATGGCCCCGCCAGAGCTCGAGGAGTTGCAAAAGCAATTGAAGGAACTCCTCGATGCAGGCTTTGTTCGACCGTCAAAAGCACCCTATGGAGCACCAGTTTTGTTCCAGCGGAAGAGTGATGGAAGCCTGCGGCTTTGTATAAACTACAGGGCACTCAACAAGGTAACTATCAAAAACAAGTACCCTATCCCTTTGGTTGCAGATCTCTTTGATCAATTGGGCGGAGCAAAATTCTTCACCAAACTTGATCTTCGCTCCGGGTACTACCAAGTGCGGATTGCGAAAGGAGATGAGGAAAAGACCACGTGCGTGACAAGGTACGGGTCCTATGAGTTCCTTGTCATGCCGTTCGGCCTGACGAATGCGCCAGCAACCTTCTGCACCCTCATGAACAAGCTGTTCCATCCCTATCTCGATTGCTTTGTGGTCGTGTACCTTGACGACATCGTGATATACAGCAACACCTTGGAGGACATCGAACACTTACGAACCATCTTCCAAGTGTTGCGGGAGAACCAGTTGTTCGTCAAGAAGGAGAAATGTAGCTTCGCGAAGGAAGAGGTACACTTCCTTGGCCACTGGATAGGCCAGGGACAACTCCGCATGGATCAGCAGAAAGTGCGAGCCATTTGCGAATGGGAGACCCCAACAACCATACCTGAGTTGCGATCATTCCTTGGGCTCGTCAACTACTATCGACGTTTTATTACAGTCTACTCTGCGAGAGCAGCCCCCCTAACGGATCTCTTGTAGAAGAACCACTCGTGGGAATGGACCTCTCAATGCATGGAGGCATTCGAGGACCTAAAGCGGGCGGTGACGGAGTATCCGGTGCTGCGACTACCTGACTGCAGTCGCACCTTTGAGGTATACACCGATGCCTCAGATTTTGCCATTGGCGGTGTTCTCGTGCAGGATGGGCACCCCATTGCCTATGAGAGTCGCAAACTCAACGACACCGAGCGGCGGTACACTAGCCAAGAGAAGGAGATGATCGCCGTCGTGCATTGTTTGCGGACCTGGCGGCATTATTTGCTCGGGAGCAAGTTTGTGGTGCGCACCGACAACGTCGCCACAAGCTACTTCCAGTCGCAGAAGAAGCTGTCGCCTAAACAGGCAAGGTGGCAGGATTTCTTGGCGGAGTTCAACATGGTGATACAGTACAAGCCCGGGAAGGAGAATCACATGGCCGATGCACTTAGCCGCAAGGCTGAACTAGCGGCTGTGTGGCAACTTCGCGGGACACTCCGCGATCGACTTCGCGCAGGAACCAACGAGGAACCTATCGCTCAGAACCTTGTGCAACTTGTCAAGGAGGGCAAAACGCGAAGGTTTTGGCTCAGTGACGGGTTACTCCTCACCAAAGGGCGGCAGGTGTTTGTGCCCAAGTGGGGCAACCTTCGCCGCGAGCTCATAAAGGAGTGTCATGACTCCAAGTGGGCAGGTCATCCAGGTCAGAAGCGGACTTTGGCATTGCTCAAGGCCGCTTACTATTGGCCACGAATGCACAAAGACGTCGAGGCCTACGTGCGAATTTGCTTGGTGTGTCAATAGGACAAGGTTGAACACTAGCGACCTGGCGGTCTCCTCGAACCATTGCCTATTCCAAACCGTCTGTGGGATAGCATCTCCATGGACTTCATCTCTGCCTTGCCAAAGGTGGGGGAGCTTGGGTCCATACTGGTGGTGGTGGATCGTTTTTCTAAGTACGGGACCTTCATCGCAACACCAACCGATTGCACAGCTGAAGAAGCAGCATGACTCTTCGTCAGCCATGTCGTCAAGTTTTGGGGGATCCCCGAAAGTATAGTGAGCGACTGCAACCCCAGATTCACCGGCAAGTTTTGGACCGAGGTGTTCAAAATCTTGGGGTCTGAGTTGCTCTTTTCCACCAGTTTTCATCCACAGACGGACGGACAAATGGAGCGGGTGAATGCTCTGTTGGAGGAGTACTTGCGGCACTACGTGAGTGCCAGTCAGAAGGATTGGGTACATCACCTTGATGTTGCCCAGTTTTCCTACAACTTGTGGCGCAGCGACTCTACCGGCTGTGATGAGGTGACAACCGCTCGCCCCACACACAGCCGCTATGGAAGAGCAGTTCCGCAGGCCTGTTGCTCTCCAATTTACCTTTAACTTGCAGGAAAGGGGTGAAATTGCGAGGGCGAGATTGGAGAAAGCAGCTCGGCGAATGAAGAAGTGGGCGGACGAGAAGCGACAACCTCGCGAGTTTGTCGTGGGTGATCAAGTGATGGTCAAATTACTACCGCAGCAGTTCAAGGTCTTGCGCAAGGTGCATAAGGGGCTGCTGCGCAAGTATGAAGGCCTATACCCCATCGTCAAATATGTGGGTAAGTCTGCCTACAAACTGCAGCTGCCCGCGAACCTCAAGATCCACCATGTCTTTCATGTCAGTAGGCTGAAACAATACCATGAAGACGCCGAGGATCTAAACCGTGGTGTGTCTCAGCGCGCCCCGGTGACCATGACTACATCCTTTGACAAAGAAGTGGAATCCAACTTGGACACTCGACTGATTCGGCGACGCGGAGTGCCGCCAAGCCCAGAGTACTTAGTAAAGTGGAAAAACCTTCCCTATGGTGAGGCTACTTGGGAGAAAAGTGACACGCTTTGGCAATACCAAGCACTTATCAACGAGTACTAGAAGCAGCGCGCGACGAGGACGCCTGCGCATTAGGTGGGGGAGAGTGTTAGGGACTTAGAAAATTTCAGTCTAAGTTCCTAGCCCAAACCAAAGTGGGCTTGACAAGGAGGCCCAACATCAACATCATTTGTGGGAAAGTGAAGAGACTTGCAACCTCCTTCATCAATGCCACCTGTTACGCCCCGGGGTCGAAACTGCGACCCGGGCTCGCCAACAGATCCGCCACCTATGCCAAACTCCGCATAGGCGAAGCGTCCTACCTGTAAGAAAAGTACTACAGCTAACAGATATTAGAGCTATAAATAAAAATCTGCTGTAAAACTAAAATCAACCACTGTACAACTGTCACGCCCCGGAGGTTTCAAGAGAAGCGAAAAACGTGTTCATTTTTTTTTTCTTTTTGAAATACAGGGAAGAAAACGAGTGATCGACCTCGCCCACCGGTGCGTGTCAGACCCGCCACATATACAAATTCACCCTTCAAACGGACAGAGTCTCCTTTGTATATGCACGGCGTCACAGTTACAACAACGACATCAACATCATTCATCACACAAACTTTAACCACACAGTCATAGTCAACCAGTACAAGAGTGTAAAAATATTCAATCACATTAAGAGGAACCTACACGTTTGCAAACGGTGTCCACTCGACACCCAATCCTTTAAAAAAAGTCTACACATTCACAGTAAGGCGGCTACATCGTTTGGAAAGGATAAATCCACATGTTTTCAAAGTAGTGCCCACACGACACTTGATTTTTGAAAGGCGTTTTCGAAACCCCTTTTTCTATCGTAAAACGGCCGCAATGATTGAGAACAATAATTTAAATCTACGGTGAAATCAAACAACTAACCAACCATCCAGCATGATTCACATCCACACAAATTGAACTACAATTAATCTAAAGAGAGAGAATAGAGATAACCAATATAAGAGTTCTGACATAAGGCCTCATACGGCCACAGTTATGACTGCGTTGCCTCACCACCGTCCTACTGACCATACCTATTTGAACCTGTCACGGAGTGGGTAAAGTCAGTGGCAAATAAAGTAGATGTTTCAACAATAACGAATAGTAACATTAAATTAAATACTCTGCACCGGAACCTTTCGCTATCCCTCGTCATGAGTCCACTTTATTTGATTTAATGACACCGTCACGTCAGGGTAGTCGACGATCTCCCCACGTGACACTTACGATGCTTTTTACCCCTTCACGATACGTGAGCGACATGTTTAGCTATCGTGAAGAGGTCTCCACCCTACACACGTGGGGCACACGGGTCATTCCAACCACTCCTCCGGAAAAGTACACCCATGCGGAGGCCAATCCGCCTGTGTACGTGCAGCATCCAAAACTGGTTTGTCGAAGTCGGCGTAAATTAAGCACCGCGACACTTGGTCGCCACAAATATCAACAAAGGAACGGTACATAGTAATGCGAAAGGTTAATTCACTAGAAACACCTCATCTACTTTATTAAACAGGTAAGTACGAGCTTTTAGATGATACACTGCACACAATGCACTTACAGCACTTGTTGCATAAGAACCCACCTGGTTGCGGGAAGATCGGGGTACTTGGGGTCTTTGACACTCTCCCGCTGCGCACCTGGACCAAACGAAATCCCCAGAAACAGCAGTTAATAACGCATACTAATACCGAAAAATGGAAACCCAACTAACTCCACGCCGAAAACCCCAAAACGGCGCCAACAACTACACTCGACGGTTCCTCGCGCGCGCGCACACCTCCCCTTGCAGGCGTCGTTGCCCGCGGGGGTTACCCGCCGTCCGCGGACATCCCGCGCGGCGCTCGCGCGACGGCCGCCGGTCCGCGGGTGCCCCGCGCGGCTCAAGGCCGCGCGACATGCGCCTGCGGGTGGCGCCAGCGCGGTGCCCGCGCGGCGCCCGTGGGTGCGGCCCGCGCGGCGCCCGTGCGGGTGCGGCCCGCGCGGCGCCCGCGGGTGCTGCCTGCACGGCGCAGGCGCGGCGGGTGCGGCCTGCGGGTGGCACCCGCGCGGCGCCCGCGCGGGTGCGAGCCCGCGCGGCGCGGTTGCGGGCCCGCGTGGAGCCCGCGAGGCGCACGCGCGACGCCCGCGCGGCGCCTGCCTTGCGGTGTCCGCCCGCGTGGTGCCCTAGCGGCACCACGCGTCTTCCCCGCCCGCGCGGTGCCCTAGCAGCACCGTGCGTCGTTCGCCGGCCCGCGTTGTGCCCTAAGTTGCACGGCGACGACGGCGGGCTGGCGGAGACAATGGAGACGGAGACGGAGAAGACAACAAAAGTACAAAAAACCCCAAAGATGCTACGAACGTAAAATCACTCACCGGATAATCCGACGGGGGAGTCGACCGATCGCGTTCTTGCTTCCGGTACGTGGTTCGGGGTGATCGGATCCCGCCGTCTTCTTCCTCTTTCTTTCCTCCGGTTAGGGTTCCGCCTTTTCCCTTTTACGAAAAGTGGAATTTTCCTCTCTCGTACGTACAATTAAATTCCGTTTTTACTTTCCGTCACCGAATAATTAATTATTTAATTAATTATTCCTACGAGATAAACTCCCATTATCCCATACGGGTGCAAGATATTTTGCACGGATTCCGATGCACGTTTAGTCACCGCATCACTAAAAATTCCATCCCAGGAGATTACTACATCGGATTTCAGATCCGATCGCACCGTCGGTCATCATTTTTCGTGCTCTTTCACAGAAAAATACTCACGCCACACACCGACCGACTTACAGAAATATGATAATTCCGATCCACTAAAGGAACACTTTATTAGAAGGAGGGTAACTGTAGTGAACCAGAACGTGGTGTATAAATAAATGTAAATAAAATAGTATGAAATGCTATTTATTGAATTTATTGGGGTAAAGGATGACCTGGAAACGAATTGGGCCCAAATCAGGATTAAAATAAGAGATATGGGATTTTATAGGAGAAAGTAGGCCCAGATTTTTAGTGCAAAATTCACAGTGTCGGAAAATTCCGAGAAAAGTGCGGGAGCTCCGTAAATGTGTTTAAAGGCCTCAGAAAGAGTTTCGCGTTGATTGGATGCCGGGTAGTGAGTTCGGGCTCCGTGTGAGGTCCCGGAATTCCCAGCGTAGGGTTTGCTGGTTGTTCGGCAGCTTTCGGTGGCCTTTGGGCGTGATTGGACGCGTGTCGGGCCCAAGAAATGGAATTGTGGTGCAATTTGGGCACAAGCGTTGGAAACCGGGCTTAAAAAGAGATCGCGTGGGTCACTGGAGGACCCGTCAAGTGTTCAGAAGTGGTTTCGCGTGCCGTGGATGTCAAATTTGGCCCCTGGGCGGAGTTTGGATTGAAGATTTCCTCTCCGGGCACCTCCGGGGAATTTTAGAGTTGAAATTCGGCAAATCGGGCTTCAGAATTGGACCCGGTGCGGAAAACCGGATCAGTGGGCTATCCGGAGGCATTCGGCAAATTTTTGGATGAGAATTTGGAGAAACGAACATCGTTTTTGGACTCAGCGCGCGAAATCGCTAAGAATGGACTATTTAATTGTTGGATTTGGAGCCCGGTAGGCGTGCCGTGGATGTCAAATTTGGCCCCTGGGCGGAGTTTGGATTGAAGATTTCCTCTCCGGGCACCTCCGGGGAATTTTAGAGTTGAAATTCGGCAAATCGGGCTTCAGAATTGGACCCGGTTCGGAAAACCGGATCAGTGGGCTATCCGGAGGCATTCGGCAAATTTTTGGATGAGAATTTGGAGAAACGAACATCGTTTTTGGACTCAGCGCGCGAAATCGCTAAGAATGGACTATTTAATTGTTGGATTTGGAGCCCGGTAGGCGTGCGCGTTTTTCGAGACAACGCGGCACGCAAAACGAGACGTTGTCGCGGCACGAATCCCGAGGTGGACGGCACGGGGCTCGAGGTACGCGCAGCAGGAGGGTTAGGTGCGCAGGGAGGCGCGCCTCCTGCGCGGGCCACGCGGGGGGCCGCCACGTGGTGGGCCCCCGTTGGCGCCCGCGCGGGCGCGGGGGCGGGCGCCCGTGTCACGGGCGCGTGTCCCGCGCCTGGGGGCAGCGCGGTGTCACGCGCCCGTGTGGCGCGCGGACTACGCGGCCGCGTGGCGCGCAGGGGCGTGGCCACGCGGCCCCGCCATTCCTCGCCTGGACCGGGTGCACCCGCGCGGGTGCTGTGGACCGGCGGGTGCACCGTGGACCCCCGGACCGTGGACCCACCCTCTCTCCCTTTTTCTTCTTCTTCTTCTTTCTCCCCCGCACCTCCATTTTTCCCTTCTTTCGTTTCCTTCTCCAACCGAGTGAGAGGGAGAGTGAGGGAGGAGGTTGTGGGAGATGTCGTTTTGCGTCGTGGGCCTCGTGGAGCGCGCGAGGCTTTCGATGGGGGGCGTTTTGGCGGCGGCGGCGCGGTCGGGTAAGTCCCGCGTTTTGTTTTACTGTATTTTTTTACACAGTTTGGGGGCGTGTTGTTGACCTTGGTTTAACCCCTCGCTTTTATCTGTGTTAGGGACCGGGTTTTTGCTGCACCGTTTTGCGTACGGACCCCAACGGTGTGCACCGTTTTGCGTGCGGGCTCCGTTTTGTGCGCGGGTTCTGGCACCGTGCTCCGTTTTGCGCGCGGATGCAGAAAATATGCACAGTTTTGGGCACAAGCTTGGAAAATGTGCACCATTTTGCGTGCAACCCTACAGTAAGATGTGCACCGTTTTGCGTGCTAATACGGGGTAAGTGCTCCGTTTTGCGTGCGGGTTGGCCCAATACGCATCGTTTTGCGTGTAGATTCTAATGGTTGCATCGTTTTTCGTGCAGGGCTAGGAAAAATATGCACCGTTTTGCGTGCAACCCTACAGTCAGACGTGCACCGTTTTGCGTGCAGTTTCGAGGTACGTGCACCGTTTCACGTGCAGTTCGTGTTGTCGCGCACCGTTTTGCGTGCTGTCGCTAATGTTATGCACTGTTTTGCATGTAGGGTCAGAAAAAATTGTGCACTATTTTGCGTGCAACCCCACGGTGAGTCGTGCACCGTTTTGCGTGCAGATTCGAGATACGTGCACCGTTTTGCGTGCAGGTTGAGTTGACGCGCATTATTTTGCGTGCCGATTGAAATGGCGCGCATCGTTTTGCGTGTGGATTTTTCTAACGCGCACCGTTTTGCGTGCAGGTTTGGTGGACGTGCACCGTTTTGCGTGCGGACTCGAGGGAAGTGCGCCGTTTTGCATGCAAGCTCGAGGGGACAAGAGGAATCGCGCGGAGACCAATTGCAAGTGTCTACAAGCAATTGGGTACACTACAAGGTGGAGAATTCTGCCGAAATTGGGTGACCTCTCCCCTTGCTCCTTTGCTTTTCGATTTCGAAGCATGATAGTAGCCTGTTAGAGGCGTTAGGTAATTATGATTAAGATTACATATTTAGAGGAACATAGGTGAAAAGTGCAACTGTTGGTTACCAATAACAGATGATATATGTGCATGTGTAGAGAAATTTAGAGGAAAAGCGACATTTATGATTTATCCATAATAGAGGATAAACTTGTATGTGCAGATGGACACAGATGAAAAATGCAACTGTCGGTTGCCAAAAAGGAGATAATTCATTCTCATGTGCAAAAGGACTTAGAGGATAATATTATTTTTATGATGGATAAGAAATAATTGCATGCGTAGAAATGGATAGTTAAGTGATGACTGTGATCATGTTAGGGTACAACCCTAGGAATCATGTGACATAAGGGAACAGTACTTGTTGGTAGTAAGACTAGGAGAAAACCTAGTTTAGGGGTTTGACGAGTGACATCAAACTTAGGAGTTTCCTATGATTGAACGAGTGGCATTGTCTTAGGAGATAACCTAAGGACATTGGATAGAATGTGGCATTATCTTAGGTGATAACCTAAGGACACTGGATAGAGTGATCGACATAGAGTCAGAGAACTCTAGGATGCATATGACGTGGAACTTAGGTAAAGAAAACCTAAGGAGAACTAGTGTTCAACATAGAGTCAAGGAACTCTAGGATGAGTATGACATGGAGCTTAGGTAAAGGAAACCTAAGGTGAACTAGAGGTCAGCATAGAGTCAAGGAACTCTAGGACAAGTATGACATGGGACTTAGATAAAGGGAACCTAAGTTGAGCTAGAAGAGTTTAAACTCACAGACAGGAAAACAGAGTCAAGTTGACTCTAGGATTCAGTAAGGAATCAAGAGGATGGAAAAGGTGGATCAAGTGTGGAGATATGAAAGGGAAAACAGGAAAGTAGAGTCAATGTAATTCTAAGATAACAGTGGAACATGGAATTAGAGTCAGTGTAACTCTAAGTTAATGGTGGAGCAGGAAAATAGAGTTTAGTTAACTCTAGGATTCAGTGAGGAATCAGAAAAGTGGGATGAGATCCCCAGTTTAAAGAGTTGATCAAATATAACCCTAGAAGGTCATAGGGTGTCTGGGCAAATGGATAATAACTTTAACTTCAATTTGAGTTAAAGAAATAAAAGAGAAATGTTTAAGAGTCCAGGAGACTCTTTAGTTATCCTTATGGCGAGACCTAGGATAAGAGGTAAACTGTTGTAAAAAGGTAAAGTTAAATGCAAGCTAAAAGTGGCTAAAAAGCATAAAGAGAATGTAAATGACGCCTTCGAATTTGAGACTCGTCAAGTGGAGCAGGACTCCCTGGGCAGTGACCCATCGGACGAGGTACTTTCGAAAGGCTTAAAGTGAAAGCAAGGAGCTAGATGCTCAAAGGAAAGAGAAAGAGAATTGCCAGTGGCAAAAAGGGAGCTATAAGCTCGAATATGAAAGAAAAGTAAGTGTTCAAAGGCAAAGAGGCCAAGAACTAAAGTAAAAAGAAAAGAAAGAAAATATAAAGAGATAAAATGGGCGTACCTTCGGGGGTGAAACGTAGATCTTGTCGGAGCCTAGGGCAGTGTCCCTCTCCCGGGCAGTGACCCGTATGACAAGTTCCCCGTTGGGCGGGGTAACACTTGCGGGTGTTATCGGCAACCTTAAAAATCTTATCTTATGGTAGCAAGACTACCGGGCTCGGGCCCGTTGGATAAGAATTTCCGAGGGTTAACTTGAACTAAAGCACCAGAATCTAAAGAATAAAGAAAAATAGAGTGGCCAAGGTGGCCGGGTTAGTTGGACCCTGTATACAGCGGCATAGCGGCCGAGTTGGTGCTTAGCAGCCTAGTGTGGCTAGACAGAGTAGTGCTGGGTAGATGGTTATACACAGATAGTGTAGTGATATGTTATATTGCATAGCTGCATTTTGATATTGAGGATTTTAGTTTCCTAGCACTATTATTATTGCTTCCATTGGACCAAGTGGTGTAGGACACTTTTTCTCGGTGGTTGAACCCACTGGGAACTCAGATGAAGTTCTCACACCCCTTGGGTGACTCCCCCCACAGGTTCGGGAATGGATGCAGCGGTCGAGACGGATCAGATGCAGATGACAGCGAGGCATACGACAGGGGCAAGGGCCCAGCAGCATAGTGACCTAGAGGGTCTAGCAGAGGTATCCCATTTATGTATCTTTTTGAGTGAACCTTGTATAGTGAGAAAATTTATGTAAAGGAAATGTAATAGTTTTATTTGCAAGTTCAGAAATGTAAAGTGTAATAAGTTTAATTTATGGTTCACTCTTGTATGCTTTCATTTCCGCATTAACTGTTGTTATTGAATGAAAGATTCAAATTTATAGTGATTTTTAGTACTCTGATATACAGCTTCCGCATACACTTGTTGTGTTATTATGGATGTTACCGTTCCTTTCGGGTAGAAAAAGGTCTTACTCGATTGGCGGGTCTGCTGGCGTGCCCGAGCCGTACAAATTGGCGGACTCGGGGCGTGACAGTAACATACTACCAAAAACCGTGTCATTACAACAACTGGAAATAATACAACAATGTCCATCTCCCAAAAATGATAATCATACAATATCCTCATATACAAAACTCAGTACTCAACAGGGAGGTATCTCTAATAAATACATCAGTGTACAGGCTCTCAATACATATCATGTCCTCACTACATCAGTCTCTCAAAAGAAGAAAATAAATAACTAATCTACTGAAGATCTCCTCTGAAGGGGTACCGCTACTCTCCAACGACGGGTAGGGATCTAGCTCGCGACTCCCTCGCCTCGATCAACAACCGCAGAATCAGCAACACCCGCTAAGACTCTGCAAAACAAAGGAGAGAAAAGAAGGGGAGGGGGAAAACCCCCAACGGGTGTGAGAACTACACCAAAAAGGGAGTTCTCAGTGGGTACTGCCGCCAGGCCTGACGATCTGCCCACTAAGTCCACTAGAGGCATAAGATAACCAAAGCAGAAAAGACCGAAATAAGAAAGCTGGAGACTCTCAACAGCTACCATGCCTCTATCTAAATGCTCAAAAGGGGAGAACCAAAGAATGGTATGCAACCACTAGCACATGAAGTGCACAATCGACCCAATAGAGCTGACTGCCACATCTGGTCCAGTCAAACCTGCGCCCACCTAGAACCACCTCTCGCTGACGGGCAAGAATTATGTAGGGCGTCCAAACGGACTAACTCGCTATCGAAAAGTGGCTCATGCAAGCTATAGTCGAAATCCACGCTCTCTCTCAGAACAGATAGACTCAATATGCTCAACCTCACACACAACGGTCAAAGTACTCTCAACGACACGGGACCACCGTCAAACCAAACGGCTCCCAACAACACTAGCACTGGTCTAAATACAGCTACTAGACTCCACTCAGTCCCCCTGACACGAGTGCAACAATAAAGTAACTGCCTGTAATAAACCCAATCTTGTGCCACCAGTAAAACTGGTACTGCCTGCTGTGCCTGACAAATCGGGTATGCTGGCCAACGCATAACACCGATAAGGGATAGGAGTCTCAAGGACTCAAAGTATGTATATCGCACACTCCGGAGTGGCACTCGAGGGGAGCGACCCACACGAGTAAAGTATCTTAGTAACCAGTAACATAAGTATAAATCAGCAGGACTGGATCATGACTCTGATCAAAGTGGGAAAGCCTAACCACTAAAGGAAGCCTCGGTCCTCAATCAGATGCAGGCCGGTCCATAGACCTGGGGGTGTGCACCTGGCACAGCGAGCGGCGGCGGTGGACGTGTGGCGGGCCAAGAGAGGGCGCAGTCAGCGGCGTCTCGGGCGGCAATTCGCGGGCGCGTATGGCGCGTGATTGGCGTGCGGCGCGCGTCAAAGCACGCGGCGCCACTTGGCGCCCCGTGGTTGGGGGCGCCAACCACCCCCGCATGCGGGGCGAGCCATGTGGACTGGCCCGGTTGGCCTCGCCCCCGCTGTTGCGCGGGGCGGGACACGCGGCGCGCTCGGGATGATCCGGGCGCGGCGCCGCTGTTGCCTGTTCGACACCCGAAACTTTCGGGCGCCCGAAATCAGGCCAACCCGAATTGGGTTCTTAGGGGGATTTTGCCTATAAATACCTCATTTCTCTCCCCCATTTTGGTTCTTTTGCTTGTTCCCTTGGAACCCCCTTGAGCTGAGGTACTCTCCTACAAATCCTCCACCTGTTCTAGGAGTCTTGGATTTTTAGGAGGCCGCTGCATTGACGTTTTCCCCTACTCGGCGCGCTTTGACATTCCTCTTTCGGTGGCTTTCTCCATCACAGTTTCGTCCGCGGGCTCCCCTGAGCTGATTCAAGAGAGTTTTTAGCCGATTCTTGCGGCAACGTTTCCACGAGAGGTAGATCTTCAATTTCCATATTTACCATTCCTCTCCATTTCGAGTTTTTATAGGACTTTTTTGGGGCTTCTTTAGACTCCATTTTCTGCAGCAACTTTCTGGACAGAGCTAGAGTAATTTTGCATTTTCTCGGTCTACTGTTGTTGAAACTGGGAGTTTAAGGACTCAATTGACATCTACACTTCGAGACGAACGCAACCATATTTTTCTTGGATTTTTCTGAGGGCTCCTCAAAGTTGAGAATTTTCGTTTTTGGGGACTGTTGCACTAAATAATAAAATGAAGATTTTGTGATTGTAATTTTTGCAGCGTTCCGCTTTTGTTACAGTTTTCGTGGACCTTTCTGTGTTTCGCAGGGAAAAAAGAAGTTGGAAATTTTCATCACGATCGAGGTGAGTATTTTTTGTTTTGGTCACGGCTGAAAATTATGCTCGGATTTGCTTCTACACTCGAGCGACGCGCCCGCTGAATTTTGTATCGAATTTTGAACAGTACTTCAGTGTTTTGCTTGCGCCGCCGATCCGGGAAGAGTTTTTGGGAGTTTTTGGATTCGTTGGAACTGTAGGAGTTGAGAAAACGCGTACGTCAAATTTCAGCCAGACGGATTCTGGATCTGCGCATTCCAGGTAGGATGTTGAGCACCTCTTTCTACGGCATACTCACTAGGACAATTAGAGTGACCCCGACTTGTTATTTATCTTTTTGCCACCCCATTGGAAATCTTGCATGAATAATTATCCTGATTAATTTTTAGCCTATCTATGTGGAATTGATGTACTACAGTGGTGATATATTAACTTGTATTGTTAGCACGTAGCCATCCATGTGTAGTTGGTACTTGTCACAACATATGATCTAGCCTATATGAAATTACTACTTGATTCTCTTTTCATTCCCTATTACTCGAGAACAATTGTATGCTTATATGGACATCTAGATAGGCCATCTTTTATCGCTACACTATCATATTGGGACTTGACTTAGGAGAAAATATGTTTGTTTCTTTTTCTTCTCTTTCTCGCTTTTAGACATGGGATTTATGTTGCTCGGGTTGAGAGCAGGGGCTTGGGATAGTGTAGTCGAGATCATTGAGTCTCGGAGGGTTTTCACCAGATTTTTGGACTGTGGGGTATCGCGGCAACCGCGAATATTTGGCGGTTGACTGGAGATTGACTTTTGCATCGGATTAGGGATCAGGGTTTCTTTAGTGGATGGAGTTTCCCATTTTGAGCATAGTCGTGATTAAGCCCTACTGATTGAGGTACTTTCGACATGGTTACTTTACTCGTGTGGGTCGCTCCCCTCGAGTGCCACTCCGGAGTAGGCGCTATGACCGAGTCGTGTGCCGGTCAGTTGGTTACTTTGAGATCGAGCCGTGTGCCGATCAGTTACTGGGTCCTTGAGTTCGACGGCAAAGCAGGCAGTACCGGGTTTCATACCGATTCATTTGATTATGTTTTTGTTGACAGATAATGTTCACTGATGCATGCATACAGTCTTTTTATTCAGTTCTGCATTAGGAGCATAGTAGTGGTAGTTTTTTTTATCAGAAGATTATTTCAGTATACCGCTTTACCCTTTTCTAGCCTCTGGTAGACTTAGTGGGTACGTCAGAATTTGAGGATTTACCCACTGGGGGCTACTGGTTTTACTAGTGGTTCTCACACCCATCGTCGTTTCTCCTTTCTCTTCCCTTTGTTTTGCAGAGTCTTCTGCGGGAGTTGCTGGGACTTCGGCGGCTGATCGAGATAAGCGGATCGCTGAGTAGATAGATCTCCTGCCAGGATGAGAGAGTTTTAGCTAGACTTTTGGTGTACCCACTTTACTCAGACTGTTGTACTCTTATTTCTTTTGGGTCTGGCTTTAGCCAGCTGGTTGTATTATTTTGGTGAGCTGAGAGACATTATTGTATTTATTACAGCTGTATTTTACTTTGAGTTTCAGTTTCAGTCTGAAATGTTATAGTTTTTAATTTCCGCTCTATACTTGCGCTCTTTATTGTTTATCTTATATCTGAGCAGGTTTTTGCCGCTTCGTGTACGCGAAAAAATTCGTGTGCACGGCGGATCTGTAGACGGGCCCGGGTTCCGGTTTACCCCCGGGGCGTGACAGGAGGTCATCACCGAGTTTGATAAAACCGATCTCTACAAGACTTGGGTTCGCGTAAGTAGCTTTTTTTTTTTTTTTCCAATTTTTTGGTGATTTTTGGGATTTTTTAATTTTTTTTTTAGGCAAAAGTTGTACTCTTTGAGTAAAATTTATACTGTTTGATGCGAAAATTGCACTCTTTGAACAAAAGTTGCACTGTTTCTCTTTCTTTCTCTCTAAAACTTACGACCCTTCTCGTTCCCCTCTCTCTCTTCTATCTACAACATAACAAATTTACTTCGATAAAGAAAAAGAGCCCCTCACTCCACTCTCTCTCTCTGGTTCTCTTCTCTCTCTCTCTCGCTCTGTAGTTTCTCTCTCTAGAGCTTCAACAATGGTAGGGAACGATTGGATCAACAGCTACTTAAAGGCGATCCTCAGCGTGGGGAAGGGGATCGACGCCAATAAGTCCTCGCTCTTCCTCAAGTTTGTCGAGGAGGTCATCACTAGCTTCAACAAAACCAATCTCTACAAGACCTAGGTTCGTGCAAGTTGTTTTTTTTTTTTTTTTTTTTGATTTTTTTATTTTTTTTTTGGTGATTTTTCTATGATTTGGGGTTTTTTAAATTATTGCTTTTAAGCCGCGACAATACGGAGTTCACAAGAGCGGAACGCGAGGCTTGAGAATATGTGTTGGAAGGATTTGGAATTTGATGAGGAAGAAGAAGCAAGTAAGGGTTTTCGATTCCAAATTTAAATTCTAATTATCTATAGTTATGATTTTAATTTAATTTTTGACGATGAATTTATGTTGAGCGGAGGAAGTTGTCGAGATGGGTGAACATCTGAGCTAGTATTGGCGGAGGTGTGATCAAGATAAAAAAGTAGAGTGCGGAGTAAATGGTGGGGCAATGAAGGAGAAGGAGAAGGCAGAGTAAGTGGGAAAGAGAATGAGGAAAAAAAACGACCATAAAGAGGAGGAAGAGAAATCTGAAACGAAAAAAAAAAAAAAAAAAAAAAAAAAAAAAGAGAAAAAAAATAAAAAGAAATAAAAATATGTTGGTTAATTTTTTAAAAATTCAGATCTGCAATATATGAAGTAGTGATTTATTTTTTTAAAAATACAAAGTCTGTTAATTTTTCGTACAAATTGGTCTAAAGTTTATAAAATTTATTTGAAAAAAAAAAAAAATCCACTTCCTCTTGTTCTTGTCACTTCACGTAGTATAGTTTTCCACGCGATCGCTCATGTGTGTTCGCCCCCATTCCCTCCACGAGTTCTCGAAACCTCCAAAAAAAAAAAAAAAAAAAAAAAAAAAAAAAAAAAAAAAAAAAACCTTTCTGTTCTCCCTCTCGCCCACTGTAGAGAAAAAAAAAATCCACAAAAAATTCGCCATAAAAAAGATCAAAGGAAAACCCTAACCCCGTCTGATACATGATGGCGAACCCGCCGGAATCCGATCCGAAGGCTCCGGCGGCGGCGGCGCCGCCGCTGTCGTCGTCGTCGTCACAGCGGCGCATCGCGATTGCCGTAGACCTGAGCGACGAGAGCGCCTACGCCGTGCGGTGGGCCGTCCAGAACTACCTCCGCCCCGGCGACGCCGTCGTGCTCCTCCACGTCCGCCCCACCAGTGTCCTCTACGGCGCCGACTGGGGCTTCACCGACCTCTCCCTCTCCGCCTCCGCCTCCGCCGAAGGCTCCGAGGAGGAGGCGGCAGCGGCGGCGGCGGCGGCGGCGGCGGAGTCGGAGCAGAAGAAAATGGAGGACGAGTTCGACGCGTTCACGGCGGCAAAGGTGGAGGACCTGGCGCGGCCGCTGGTGGAGGCCCGGATCCCCTTCAGGGTCCACATCGTGAAGGACCACGACATGAAGGAGCGCCTCTGCCTCGAGGTCGAGCGCCTTGGCGTCGGCGCCGTCATCATGGGGAGCAGGGGATTCGGGGCCTCCAGGAGGGCTAGCAAGGCGCGTCTCGGCAGCGTCAGCGACTACTGCGTCCACCACTGCATCTGCCCTGTCGTCGTCGTCAGGTATCCGGACGACGCAGTATAGGAGGAGACCGACTATCAGGATGCCTCGGAGGAACACAAAGGTTGGGCTTTTCCCCGTGAGATTTTTCATCTGATATAAATGCTAAATTCTGTTGGGAAATTTTGCCTTTTGATCTTATTCATGCTGGAATTTGATCCATATTTCCTTGATTTTTGCTTGTTTTATCTCTTGTTGTTATTGATTAATCTTTTGCATCAGTTTGTTGGATAATTTGTGATATTTTTATTGATTATTGATGAGGAAGTTGATTATAGCTCCTTGTTCCTGAGCAGAATTTAGCACTATGGAATTGTTCTTGAGACTCTTTACTTTTTCACCAATTATAAGTTGTTTATTTGAGCCTGCAATGTAGGTGATACGTGAGCTTCTTGTTGTGTGCCATACTACCATCTATCAGACTTTTAATTAACTATTACCCTTACTCGACATGGTTTGATCCTTGGTGCCTGTTTGGCCAGAGTGGACCTCCTGAGCAAGTGTATTTGAGTTGAGCTTTTCTATGAAGCTGTAATAGCTTACAACTTCTTGCCAAAGTTTGAATCATTCAAAGTAAGGCTTTTGCTTCTTGAATACAGAAGCTGTTGAGGAGATGGGCCAAAGAGGCACGTACTCTTTCATTATTGGTCTGAGAGTATAAACTGATAGAGACAAGATTAGATATGGATCACCTCTCCATTCTAGGAAACTAAAGTAATGTACTAGGCTGTATCAATGGAGCAAGAGAATGTTATTTTGACTAGGAGAATTGATGTGTTCAATTTGTTGGATGGAGGGCAAGTGTGCAACATATAGAATGCTTGCAGCAATTTGCTGCATTGCGGTGCATTAGAGATTCAATATTTGATGTTTCTTTGGAGGAATTGGGATATTCTGGAGAGTTTCTGATGAGGTTATTAGAAATTAAATTGTTCTTTTTACTGCATCTTATATTATTGCTTGGTGTTGTTAGTAATAGTACTAAAGACCTTCGGCCTGAAGTATGTGGTTGAACATTTCAGTCTCCAGAACAGCCATTTCATGCAAAAAATATTGACCTTTAGGGCCAGTTTGGATGTAAGTACTTAGTTATCTAGTGATAACTTATGCGCTAGGAGAACCTTCTTTTGTGATTGCAAGCTAGAAGTTTGATTTTAGCCCTTTGCAAAGTTTTGACGGTCATGATTTGTTATGATAGTGTATTTCACCTACAAGGTGATTTATTTTATTATGAGAAATGACTTATATGCCTTTCTAGTCATTTGATCATGCTCCACATTGGATTTACTAAATGCTACAAACTTCTTGAGTAAATAAATAATGTGTGCTAAACAAGATGCTCATACATTCAAACAAGCCCTTAGGATTTTACCTCAATATTCCATAGGACTATGCAATGTCATTTATAACTTTTGTCTTGTAGTATCTTGATATCAAAGAGCAAAAATTTGAGTTCAATCATAATGGTAGTCTTTTCCTTTAACCGTGCTCTTTTCCTTCGACCATGCTATGAAGGAGACTAAACCATCTATTTTCAATTGTACAATTTTGTTTCAAAATTTTCTTCTTGAGAACTAATCAATCTCTTATTTATGTCAATGTTACTAGGTGCTTATACTGTCATAGATTAGTGCACTTTCTATGGTGAACAATTATGAATAGGGTTGGTTGGAAAATATGGATACACACTGTTGTTCATCATTGAAACTGTTTCTTGTAAAATATGTAATCATTGTGCATGACAAATATCAGAATCAACATCAGCGATAGGAGAACTAGAAGAAAGTTCAACCAAACTTGATCTGTAATCAAGTATCAAAATAGTAATTTTTAGGGAAAACTTACCAAAATAGGAGATTTACCTATTTAGTTCTGTGCCAAAACTTTTTAATATAATTCACGATGAAAACTTCTGGGTTCTTTATTCCAGAATTTAGGCAGCTATGTTAAATTCTTCATATTATATAAAACATGTGAATTATATTTGTTAATCCGAAATTTGTCATATATATTTTGCCAACACTAATTTCTGCTAACGAAAAGGTACTGTAGTTGCTACTAGTTTGATACACAATAAAGTTGTGTCCTGCTATTTTATCCTTGCATGGAAACACTAAGGCTGCGTTTGGTTCGGGTAAAACAAAAACTAGTTATTCCCGGGATAGGTATAAGTTCAGGTACAAGCAAGAATTAAAATAGTTTTGTGTTTGGTTAAGTATAAGAGTTATACTGGGGATAAGAAAAATTGTGTTTGGTATGCTAAAGAGGATTAAGAATTATAGAGGGGATTAAATTGTGTTTGGTATGATTTTAAATATTTAATTTAAGATATTTATTAAAAAAATTTATTAAAATTTATATTTTACTTATATATTAAAAAAAATTATTAATTTTTTTTTTGTTTTTGAAAATTTATAAATTTTTAAAAATTCAAAATTTTGTATATAAAAATTGGTATAAATTTTAAAATTTTAAAAATTTGGTATAAATTTATTAAAAAATAAAGTTAAAAATTTAAAAATTTGTATAAATTTTAAAATTTGTATAAATTTTAAAATTAAAAAATTTTAAAATTTTGTAAAATTTTAAATTTATTAAAAATTAAAGTTAAAAATTTTAAAAGCTATAAAATTTATAAATTCTCTAAAGTTAAAAATTTATAAATGTTAAAAATTTCAATTTTAATTGTCTCAAAAAATTAAAAAGGTGGGAGCAAAAATTTAAATTTTTAAATTTGTATAAATTTTACAAAATTTATAAAAAAATTTGTATAAATTTAAAATTTTCAAAATTAATAAATTTTAAAGAAAAATTTTAAAAATAAATTTTTAGATTTATTAAAAAGTAAAGTTATAAATTTTAAAATTTATAAAATAAAAAAAAAATAAATTTTAAATTTTATAAATTTAAATATCTTAAATTTTTTTTTTAAAAAAAAACGAAAAAAAAGTGCTGGAATGGAAATCAACTGTTCCACCTGTGGGTGGGAACACTATTCCCCCCCATACCGGGTTATCCCGGGATAACCCGGTATGGAGGGGGGAACAGCTGTTCCCGCCCCCTCCCTTTTTGCCGTTTGGGTATAAGGAGGGGGGGGGGATATCCCCCCCTTATACCGGTACCCAAACGGTGCCTAAATAGCCAATTTATATTAGCAATAGTTTAGCAGAATTAATGTAGAGCACAACAAACTATTCTTCTTGTGAATTTGTGTAAATAGTAGAACTGTTGAGTCATTGGCCTCTTGGAGGATTATTTTGCAATTTGCATACCAATAATTACATCAGCATTGCTGGAATCTTGATGAAGTATTATACTAAATAGCAGGGGTAGCTATAAATATTGCTCTCTCTTTCCTGTTTATTAATTTCAAGTGTTGGGTTAGTAGCCCTGCCCGTGTCTTTGATTGATACTTGCCAAAATTTTGTATTCAAGAACTAAGATTCTGTCCTTATTGGATTATGCAGTAGTTCAGCATTTCAGTTTTGTCCTGTAAGTTGCTAATTATTTATGAGTTTATTATTGAAGAGTCAAACATGGAAGGTACTTGATTCCTTATTTTACTGGAGAGCTGTTGTTATATCTTATTTGACTTGATTCAATTATTTTGAAATTTAGTATGGCTATCACACACAGCTAATGAGTTACTTGGTTGTGTCGTGGTTCTTTAGTACCCAAGCCATGGTCCTTTAGTATCCAGGCGAGGCAGTATGAATAGAAAAAATATGTTTTTCTTAAATATTATCTAATTTTCTGCATAATTTTGGCCAATAACCTCTTGCATAATTTTTTTTCTCCTTTTTTGGCATTGTTTTTGCAGTTTGTAGTTTGGGCTGATTTAACTTTTCTTTTGATTTTGCTGTAGAAAGCTGGAAGCTGGGACCAACTGAAGGCAGAAATTTTCGCTGGCACATCCGTTGATAGGCCTTGGCACTGGCCTTTCATCAAAATTATGCTTCTCCTATGCCTTAAAAAAAAAAAAAAGGGGGGGGGAAAAGAAGGACAAAGGAAAAAAGAATCTTTGGATTGGTAGATGATGTGTTTCTTTTCTCTCGTCTTGTTCGTGTTTGGTTTGCTGTGAAATACCTATCCTGTTGAAACATAGCTTCTTCCCTGATTGTATATGTTTAATCTTGGTGTGCTCTTCTATCTTTGTTTTGGGTAATGCGACCATCATATACTTAAATGTATGTTATTGGCTCCAAAATTTGACTGAAGATGCTGGAAAAAAAAAAATCCTGGTAACATGGGCCGAAGTCCATAAACTAGTGTGATTTTATTAGTGTTCTTCAATGGAAATTTGTTGAGACCTTAGTTAATTCATAAATTATTCGTGAATATTTAAAAATTTAAATAAAACAGTGCATATGTGATTTTCTCACAAAAATTCAGAATAAAATGCTAATATTTAAATTAAATTTAGTATTCACGAATAATTCGTGCCTGCTAAACTATTCCGTTAAAAAAATGTGAATAATATTTTGGTTAGCAAATTATTTTTGAATTATTTGTGAATTATTGGAAACCAAACAAAACAATTCCTATGTACTATGCAGAGTGTGGGTTTTCTTTTATATTTAATTTTCATTCGTACTATTATGTGAATATTGTATATTTTATATTTAAGTATGACTATCTTAATCTCTTGCTTAATTGTTTATATATTGTGGTGTATAATGTCGTTTGCTATTACTTTATTTAATCTACCTTATTTTGCAACTTTTTATTTGCTATTACTTTATTTAATACACCTTATTTTGCAACTTTTTATTTTTATACTTTTAAGAACTATAATTATGCATAAATTTAGAGAAAAGATTTTAATTTAATAGCTGAATTGTTTATCATGAATTTTTAATTGTTGAAATTGTGCATCTGAATTATGTATGATTTCGTATAAATTACGTATCTGAATAATTAACAAAATTGGTTTTAAATGGTATTTTTCAACGAATTTAAAAAATTTAAATACGAATTTTATTTATATTATACTTGTACTGAATTTAGAATACGAATTTTATTTATATTATACTTGTACTGAATTTTTGGCGTATTTAAATTAACTATGGTTGAGACAATGAGTGATATAAAGTAAAGTAGGAGAGAAAAAAAAAAAAAAAAAAAGAAGGTTCGTCCAATTTCTATTTTAATCGTAAGAGAGAGGTCTCCTATAATAATTGATCTGAGAGAAAAAACAAAAAGTTTTTCCAATTATACCGAGTTCTCTTTTAATCATAAGAGAGAGGTTTTCTATAATAATTCATCTTTATATTAGTTCTCTTATGATTCCCTGTAATAATTAATCTTTATATTATAATTAATTTTTTTAAATTGCTAGTACAATTTTGAGTAATAATTCTTCTCCACATTGACATAAAAAATTACGAAATTTTTTTTAAAATTATTTTATTATTGTGTGAAACATAGATTCCCAAGCAGCCTTGTGTAAATACATATATAGAGGCCGGTATAATTTTGATAATTAACAGAGATTAAAATTCTAACTATAATGTTTTCTTATCATGGTAAACAAAATTTTGAAATATTTGTTGAATTTGGCTGTAAATTTTATAGAACAAATTTTTTGATAGTCTTAATTAATTTATTAGAATAATATATAATACTAGTGTAGTTGTCCTCACTATGTGACGAGTAAATATTATCGAAACACTTATTTTTTCTATTATTATTGATCATCAGTAATACTTTGGAGGAATAAGCTTAAAATATACAGTTCATTAAATACATAGAAAAGTTGCCCTCATTATGTGGCGGGTAAATATTATCGAAACACTCATTTTTTTCTATTATTATTGATCATTAATAATAATTTGGAGGAATAAGCTTAAAATATACAGTTCATTAAACTATGGAATGAAGAATATTAGTTTAAATAATCCGCAAGAACGGGTGACAAACTATTAAAGATGGTTTTTCCATCCATATTAGCTCATCAATGTGTATGATTAAACTGAATAGTTCAGTGAAGAAAGTGATAAGATTATGAAAGAGGATAAATATGTTGGAAAAATTTATCTTTTCAAATTAATTTTTTTAATTAAATAATTAAATTCAAAATATTAATATGTAATTTTTATTATACTGTTAATAAAAAATATATTAAAGTTTAGACGGAGCCTGTGAATGTCGAGGCCTACGTGAGCACTGTCCTAGAAGCGAGATTGTCCCTTCACGTGCGAGGCTACGGCAATCACCCCCAGCGATACAGCGACCACTGTCCACTTCGTCCGCAACGACTCCGGGATGGCGCATAGCGAACCCAACGACTTTCAGAAATCCAGCAATAGTAAGACTCGAAATATTAAAAGAGGAGAAAGGTAAATCTCAGTGTAGTAGAACTCTGTAAAATAGAGTAGTATGCTGTAGCTCAAGGTAAGGTACCAAGCTCTCATTCTCCATCTATATATAAAATCCAACGGGAGAGAGCCCACAGGGGACAAGGTCCAACGGCTAACTCTCTCGGGCAGCCCACAAGGCCCTTCCCAAGGAAGGCCCTTGGGTAGCCCGAGATGCAAGTTTCCAAGAAAGGTTTTAATGCAAAAAAAAAAAAATCAAAATAAAATATAACCGGGTCAAGATCGCGCACGCCGCCTGGCTCGTGCCGTGCGCACGTGTGTGTTTAGGAGAAGCCTTGCTCTCACTTTCTCTAACAAAGATACACACAAGTGAGGGAGTAAATAAATCCACTCTAGATGCAATGAGTTTCTAATGTGGGACTAAATATCATATGTAGAGGGGATTGGATTTGGGCTCCCAGACAAAGCTCATTGATATTGGGCCGTCCAGAAAGACCCCAAAGGCCAAAACACAAATTTAAAATCACTAAAACTATATAAAATTCAACAAAATACACATATGCAAAATTTAAAATTTTTATAATGAAGCAACATTTACCTTTTGTTCTAAAAAGATCATGCCTTTCTTCAATTTGAAGATTACCATTTTTTTTTTCTTTTATTATCTCATGTAATTCTGTAATCCTTTATTCGTAGAATCAAGTAAAGAATATAAAAAACTATAACATCTTAGAGTCTGCAGTATTGAGTGCATGAGCAGCAGCAACCAATTAATTTATGGTTTTATCCTTCTCTTTACATTCCTTGCAAAGGTCGTAGAATTCTTGCTCCCTGCCGAGGAGTTTAACTTTAATATAATTAAAAATGATAAAAAATAATTCTTGGTTGGATTTAAATAAATATAAATTTATTTGTAAATTTGTAAACATGTCATGTACCAATAAATATATTCCTTCTCTTTTCATAACAGAGAATAGTTTTGCCAATCAATCCTACCTTGGAAGCTCAACTCCTATTATCCTATACAATATTTGAATATGAATTTAAAATAATTTTTGAATTCTAATCCAACATCTCTTGGTGCGTTTGAAAACGGGTTAAGGTAGAATTAGTTAATCCTGGGATAAGTATAAAATACGGAACTAGAGTGAAAAAGCGTTTGGGATGGTTCCAGGGATAAGAGATTTTGTGTTTGGTTTAATAATGAGGAATAAGAGAAATAAAGAGGTTAAGTTGGGTAAATTACCTTTTTGCCCTCAAGAGTTAATATGTGATAAAAGTTGTTAAAATCTAATTTGTTCGTTTTAATTAATGGATTAATGGTTTAAAAAAATAAAAATAAAATTATAATCATAATTAAATTATATTATTTAAAAATAATATTTAATTTAATATTTTATTTTCACAAATTAAAATTAAAATTTAAAATATAAAATTTCAACATATTAATTTTAAGATTTAAAATTTTATAATATTAATTTTGAATAATAAATATTTTTACATAAGAATTTTTTTAAATTTGCAAAAATCGTATATTTACTAAATATTTAGAAATTTTTGCTCTCAAGTTTTATTATGTGATAAAAATTTAGTAAAATCATTTTTCTCGTTTTAATTAATAGATTAATGGTTTAAAAAAATAAAAATAAAATTATAATCATAATTAAATTATATTATTTAAAAATAATATTTAATTTAATATTTTATTTTTTCAAATTAAATTTAAAATTTCAAACATAAAATTTCAACATTTAAATTTTAAAATTTAAAATTTTATAATATTAATTTATGATGATTAGAATGTATTGGGAAGAGAGAAAAAAAGGTGGGATGAAGGAAAAGAGAGAGAGAGAGAGGAGAGAGAGGGATTTGTTATGATGAGAGTGTATTGGAAAGAGAGAAAGGAGGGGAGGAGGGATAGTTTGGTAAAAAGAAAAAATTATAAAATAATGGATAAGAATTGTTGTTCTAACTTATTCTGCTTGTACTGGAACTAGCTGTACCGGATAATTCCTAGTGCGTTTGGTAGAATAAGGGGGATAAACCCCTTATTCCTTGTTCTAGCCCCGAAACAAACGGGCCTTAGGAGAAGACTATTAATATTGATCATTGCTAAGTTGAATGGGTATCAGACACAAATAGATCCTATAGAAACGAATAATCATTGAAAACCAAAGTTATGCATATAAAAAGCAATACGATTCAAAAGTTTACTATGACTAATCAATCACTTTGTGGCATCGTTTATAATTAAAAAAATCCAAAATGCCAACCATTCTTACATGTGTTAGAATTATTTAAAACAAAATCTCAAATAAAAGAGTGCAAGCTGATTTAGTCTTATTGACTGATTATCTATGAAGAATGTGACGTACCAACAAAAATCAAATAAATCAGACATTGCGTGCTCCTGCAAATTTGTCGCAAAGATCTTAAATATTTCATCTTTTAGAAATTTCGTTTTATTTGAATCTTACACATAAAATAAAGGCCAGAATTACGTATACACAAAGAATGTTAAACCTTCTAAATATTTCCAACCTTTTGCATGCTAAGAAGAGTAATACCGCTCTCGCAGTTCAACTATGGCATGCAACCAAAAAATTGACCAGGACATTTTACATCAATTAGCTTAAGAAATTTAAGAAAAATAAAATTAATTAATCTAATAAATTATTTGAGCATTTTTAAGATGCCAGATGCTCTGGATAATATAGCTCATCAAGACCTCATTCAGGAATTGATAGACTATATTTCAAACCCTAATCTCTTTCCTAATCTCTTTCCTAATTTATTTAACCCTAATAAATCTCGTGAAGTATCCCAGGCATGCTCTCAAGTCTAGTTTGAATGATTATTTATATTTCTATTAGATAATATAAAGTGTGAGTTACTATAAAATTTGCTGTTCAAACTTTCGAATTCTAAAAAATTTTCACAAAAATTAAATAGGACAACCGAAATTATTATTATTATTATTATTATTATTATTATTATTATTATTAGTTTTTGAAAGGTTTTTTAGAGCATGGGATCCTTCTCTTGTGTTTTGGATATTATAGATGCAAAATTCCCATTCAACAATGATCGAGATTGAATCGAAAACTCATTCGGCAAAACCAAAATATCAATGTTTTTATTAAAATTTAAATAAATAATACAAACTGAATATACACTAAGACCAATTACTATCCTATAGGTGATGATCAAACAATAAAAAAAAGACTAACCAATCCACCAGGATGTTGCCGTTGTTGGGATTTATTAGGTTTTAAAGTGATTTTAAATTTGATTTTAGTCTATAGGCTTTTTGGGGGGCGCAATATATATAGGCTTTGTCTGGAAGCCCAAAGCCTATTATCTCTGCATGTGATATTTAGTTCTACATCGAAAACTCATCACATGTAGAAAGTGTTTATATACTCTTTCACTTTTACATGTATTGGTTAGAAAAAAGCGAGAGCAAAGGCTTTTCCTAAACACGCGCGTACAACCTTGAGTCGAGTTTTCTTGGAAAAGGCCTTCTTGGGCTTTCCCAAAATCCTTGGAAAAAGGCTTTCTTGGGCTTCCCAAGAGCCTTGCTTTGGAAAGTGTAACCCCTATCCGTTGGAGCTTTTCCTTCTTCTGTAAAAAGCCCGAGAACCTATCCATTGGAGCTTTCCCTTCTTCTATACTATTTTAGAGAAGCATTCTTAGCTTTACCTTCTTCTCTACTATTTTACAGAAGCATTCTTACACTGAGATTTACAGTCTTCTTCTTCTTCTCTTTTATTTCGATTTTTTTTTTTTTTTTTTTTTTTTTTTTTTTGTTGGATTTCTGAAAGCGGTTGGATTTGTTACGCGCCAACTCTCGTACGTGGAGAAGCACCTATCTATTGGAGCATTCCCTTTTTCTGTAAAAAGCCCAAGAACCTATCCGTTGGAGCTTTCCCTTTTTCTCTACTATTTTACAGAAGCATTCTTAGCTTTACCTTCTTTTCTACTATTTCTTACACTGAGATTTACAGTCTTCTTTTTCTTCTCTTTTATTTCGAATTTTTCTTTTTGCTGGATTTCTGAAAGCGGTTGGATTCGCTACGCGCCATTTCGAAGTCGTGCTGATGGGATGGATAGTGATTGCTGTATCGCTAGGAGTGATTGTCGTTCTCATACGTGGAGAAGCAATTTTACTTTTATAACAGTACTTACGCACGTCTTGATATTCACAGACTCAATCTAATCTTTACTATTTTTATTACTAATAATATATAAATAATTTACTAATATTTCGATTTTAAATTATTTAACTATTATTTAACTAAAAAAATCAATTTAAATTTTTTTTCCAACAGCCGTCCCCTTCCACGCCCTTCAACGTCGCATCAAACTCTCTCGCCTTGTTCGATCCGAGCCTCCTAAAGCAAACTCCCGGACAATTATTGTTTTTTCATTATTTTTAACCTCCTAATATTACTTTGGGATAAAATTCAAAATCTTCATTATTTATTAATTTTATTTATTTATTTATTTATTATTATTATTATTAATATTTATTATTTATTTATTTATTTATTTATTATTTCTTGGCGCGAAAGAAACCTAACGGAGCGTGGCTTCCGTTTCTTGCGCCTAACAGAATATGGTTTCCGTTTCTTGCGCCTAACTGATAGTTACGTGGGTCGAACGTTGCTCAACGTTCGATTCCCAACGTTCGATTTTCTTCGTATATTTATATGTTTGTTTCTCCTCTGTTCTTACACGATAAGAAACAGAGAAAGAAATATATTAATCATATTATTTTCATCTTTTCATCTTTTTCTCAATTGAGTGTTGAAAGAATTTCCGTCAACCTTCACCACGATCGTGCTCGCAGGAGGAGGAATTCCGGTCGTACCTTGGGATGCTGTTCTCGGTTAATTCCGTCCCGAATTCCGGTCGTACCTTGGGGTGGTGTTCTCGGTTAATCCCGCACGCAAGGACGAGAATACACCTTAGGACAGTGCTACGCACGCTTCCTGATCATTTAAAGATTTTGAATTATTTGCGTTATTGATAAGTTTTTATTTTATTTTATAACTAGATTAGTCAGATATTAATCATAATCAAATTCTGTATAAATTTTTCCTAACATACTTAACACAGAATAAATTGATCCTTATATACTACAAAAGTGTTAGGATTTGCACAAAAGAAAAAAAAGAAAAAGCCCATAAATTTAGAAGATGAAAAAATAAATTGAACAAAATCTCTTCTTTTAACCGCTCAATATTGCAGATCCATCATTGAACTGCGCCGAAATCAGAGAGAAAGTGCTCACATTTCCAGAGTAAATAATCTCAATGGGCTCTTTAACACTATTACTCAACTCCTGAATAAAAATAATTTAACAATTAATTTGATAAAAACATCTTTAAGAAAAAAAAAAAATAAAAAAAATGGTTAATTGTATACGGCTCCCTGTAAATATATTCAATAGCAAATATATCCCTACAAAGTTTAACTTTCTATATTTATTCTTTCAAAAATCCAACGTTATTCATATATATATCCCTTGTTTATTTTTTAACAGATTATATATGAAATGACAGTTTTGTCCTTTCAAAAATCTCCCTCTAAAAAATAATACAGAAATATTTGAAAGGATAAAAAGATAAATTTATCTCAATAACTAACCAAGATTAAGTATTTAACCTATGATTAACTAGATTTTTCTAAAGAGATAGACAGTAGGAATATATATGAATAATGTTGGACTTTTGAAGGAATAAATATAAAAAGTTGAACTTTGTAAGAATATATCTGCTATTCGATATGTTTACAAGCGCTGTATGCAATTAACCCTAAAAAAAAAAACACCTATGAGGACGAGCATTTAATTTCTCATTGTCTGGCCCTAGTTTTCAACCAAAAAAAAAAAATAAAATAAAATTAAAATTTTAGTCTTATTATTGGGGAAAAAAAATAAATATCCACCTCAACAAAACTGCTATTCTCTATAGGAAAAAAAAAACTAAAAAAAAGACTAATTAATCTCAAAATGTCGCCCATACTTGCGAAATTACTCAACTTAAACCGAAAAAATGTCCTAATTATTAAATAACAGTTGATGGTATAGCAACAATAGTGTTAGAGATAATGCTAATTAGTTAGAATTAAATTATCTAATATATTTGGTTATTTAAATTGTGATAAAGATAAATCTAATTGAATAGGATATCTAATTAGAATAGAATTTTGTATAATAATCTATAAATAGATAGGCCGGACTATTATGATAGTTAATGAAGCCGGAGTCGCCTTAATTAATTAGTGAGGCCCCAAAGAAAGACTTGTGGGCATGAGGTTATTTTTTCAATAAATACAAGTTTAGTTTGCTTTCATCATAACGTACCAGATTCTTTTATTATTTGTCTTTCTCTCTTTTCTTTTCCATTCTATTTTTTGTGGAGATTCCTATATACCATAACAAATATATAGAAGATATTTGCTGGAGGCCCACCGCCGTAACAAGTGGTATCGGAGCCCTGTTTTCAAGAGAAGAAAATACCGATGGCGTTTAACAGTGCCAACGGAGTTGCACAAGGATTCTCAATATTCAAAGGGAACAATTATGATTTTTGGTGCATGAAGATGCGGACGTTACTACGATCCCAAGATCTATGGGATTTTGTTGAAAAAGAATGTAAGGAAGCAACTGGAGAGAATCTGAAAAAAGATGCGAAGACGCTTTTTTTTATTCAGCAATCTATTGACGACTCAATATTTTTCCACATTGCCGGCGCTATCCGATCGAAAGAAGCATGAAATATATTACAGAAGGAATACCAAGGTAACGAAAAGATACTCAGAATTAAAATTCAAACTTTGAAAAGAAAATTTGAGATTTCATTTATGGAAGAAAAAGAAAATATTCATACCTTTTGTTCTAGAGTTATGGAATTAGTTACCTTGATGCGTACCTATGGTGAACAAATTACTGATCAAACAGTAGTTGAAAATTTTTTAAGAAGTTTGACGAAAAAATACTGTGATGTAGTTTCTGCTATAGAAGAAGCAAAAGATTTATCTAAATTATCTTGTAGCGAACTACTTGGTTCTCTCTTAGCAGATGAGAAACGAAAAGATAGAACGAAAATTTTTTCTGAGCATGCTTTTCAAAGTGAATCGAAAAGCAATGAAAAAGATAAAGCAGATACTTCTAATCGCCAAGCTTCAGCATCTGGAGACCATAGTAGAGGTCGTGGTCGTGGCCGTGGTAGAGGTCGCGGCGGTAGATCGGGTGGATACAATAACAGAAACGGTGAAGGATTAGGTAATCAAAATTAGAGAACCTACAGAGGTAACGATCAGCCCCATAATTATAAAAATATTCAATGTTATTATTGTAAGAAATTTGGCCATATCGAGCGGTTTTGTCGATTGAAACAACAAAACGCTAATTTTGCTCAAGGAAATAATGAAAACGATAATATACTTTTTGCATATCGTTCATCAGAAAAAATTGCTAAAAGTATTTGGTATGTCGATAGTGGTTGTAGCAGTCACATGACAGGAAAAGAAGACAACTTTATTAATTTGGATAAATCTGTTAAAGGCCGAGTGACGATGGGTGATGGCTATGTTCAGGACGTGCATGGAAGAGATACAATTGAGGCAAATATTTCTGGAATTCAAAAAATAAATAATGTTTTATATGTTCCTGGATTGAATTCCAATCTTTTTAGTGTGGGTCAATTTTTGAAAGAAGGTTATTCGCTTATTTTTGAAGATTCTAAGTGCACCATTTATAAAGATAAAAATAAAAGGGATTTATTGTTTGAAGTTCCGATGACAGAAAATAAAGTTTTTCCTGTTCATATTGTAATGAAAGTAGTGCTAGATGATGATTAGTTATGGCACTATAGATATGGTCACTTGAGTTTTAAGGGGCTTGATTTATTACATAAAAAGAATATGGTTGATGGTTTGCCTTTAGTGCATAATAATGATTCTGTATGTGAAAGTTGTGTGTTAGGAAAGCATCACAGAGACTCTTTTCCAAGAAACAACAATTGGAGAGCCAAAGATCCATTAGAATTGATACATGCTGATGTTTGTGGGCCGATGCAAACACCGTCGCTCAGTAGCAATTATTATTTTGTAATTTTCGTGGATGACTACAGTCAGATGACTTGGGTTTATTTTATTAAAAATAAATCCGAAGCTTTTGATGTTTTTCAAAAATTTAAAAATTTGGTCGAAAACGAATCCGGTTATTATATTAGGACACTTCGTACAGATCAAGGGGGAGAATTTATTTCTAATAAATTTGAAATTTTTTGTGAATCAAATGGTATTCGCAGGCAGTTAACGACCAGTTATACGCCTCAGCAGAATGGCGTTGCTGAGCGCAAAAATCGAAGTTTAGTAGAGATGGCAAAAAGTATGTTGAAAGCGAAATGACTTCCAAATAAATTCTGGGCGGAAGCGGTATCTACTGCAGCATACATTCTTAATAGAAGCCCAACTTTGGCGCTGGATAATATTACACCTTATGAAGTATGGACAGGTTGGAAACCGAAGGTAAAGCATTTTAAAATTTTTGGATCGGTTTCTTTTGTTCATATTCCATCACAAAATAGACAAAAATTAGATAATAATAGTAACAAGTGTATTTTTGTGTGCTATAGCGAAAGAAGTAAAGCCTATCGATTTTATAATCCTGTTACTAACTCCTTAATTATAAGTCGTGATGCTATATTTGATGAACAAAAAGGTTCGGATTGGAGTGCAAAAGTATAGGATAATCCACTTCTGATGTTAGGAGATGAAACAACTATTGAGAATAAAAATAATGGTGAAAATACTATAAGTACTGAAACAACACCACATATTTCACCACGAATTTCACCAGAAACTTCGCCTGAGACGACACCGAGAAAAGTAAAATTGCTTAGTGAAATATATGAGCAGTGCATGTACACACAATATGGAGAACCACAAACTTTCGAGGAAGCGGCAAAATCTGATGATTGGTGTAAAACTATGAATGAAGAAATTGCAGCGCTATAGAAAAATAATACATGGGAGCTTGTTGAACCATCCACAGAAAAGGAAGTTATCGCGTTGAAATGGATATACAAGGCAAAATATAAACCAGATGGATCGATCCAGGAATTAAAAGCACGTTTAGTTGCAAAAGGTTACTTACAACAGACAGGTATTGATTTTAATGAAACCTTTGCACCCGTAGCTAGATTTGATACTATCCGAACTGTTTTGGCTTTGGCTGCACAAAATAAATGAAAAATTTTTCAATTTGATGTTAAATCAACTTTTCTTAATAAATTTTTGGATGAAGAAGTTTTTGTTGAGTAGCCGCATGGCTACAAAATTAAAGGACAAGAAGATAAAGTTTACAGACTACGAAAGGCGTTATATGGATTAAAACAGGCACCAAGAGCTTGGTATAGTCGGATCGATTCGCATTTTATTCAAAACGAATTTTCTAGAAGTGAAAGTGAACCCGCACTTTATATCAAATCTCGAGGTATGAAGATTTTGATTGTTTGCCTTTATGTTGATGACTTGATTTACATCGGAAACAGTATAGAATTGATCAATGATTTTAAGAAAAATATGATGACTGAATTTGAGATGACTGATCTTGGCCCCATGAGTTATTTTTTGGGTTTAGAGGTAAAATAAGAAGATAATAAAATTTTTATCTGTCAGAAAAAATATCTTGATGATTTACTTGAGAAGTTTAATATGAAAAATTGCAATCCTGAGCAAAATCCAATGGGTACGAATATGAAGCTATCATTGGATGATGGAGAAGAAAAAAATTGATTCGAGTTTGTACAGAAGCCTAATTGGGAGTTTACTCTATATTGGTAACAGTAGACCGGATATTATATATGCGACATCTTTATTATCGAGATTTATGCAAAGCCTAAGTAAAATCCATTGGGGAGTGGCGAAAAGGATATTGAGATATTTGAAAGGAACAAGAGAACACGGACTGTGGTATACTAATGCTAACGTTTTTTATTTTTTTTGGTTGTTTTGATAGTGACTGGGCAGGTTCGGTAGATGATCGACGAAGCACGAGCGGGTTCGTCTTCAATTTTGCTGCAGGAGCAATTTGTTGGTCTTCCAAAAAATAGCAGTCGACGGCTCTATCATCTTCAGAAGCCGAACACATAGCGGTTACGACTGCTAAATGTCAAGCAATCTGGATGCGGCGAATCTTAACAGATTTGAAATACGAGCAAAAAGATCCAACTGTAATTTATTGCAATAATCAATCGACCATCGCAATGGCAAAAATCCAGTTCATCACAGCGAGACCAAACACATCGAACCGCGACATCATTTTATTCGTGAACAGATCGCTAACGGTCTAGTCGAGTTGATACATTGCTCTACCGAAGAACAGATGGCCGATATTTTCACAAAGCCGCTATCATTGGAAAAATTCATATTTTGTCGAGAGAAGATCGGTGTGAAGAATATTAGCATTATGGGGGAGTGTTAGAGATAATGCTAATTAGTTAGAATTAGATTATCTAATATATTTGGTTGTTTAAATTGTGATAAATATAAATCTAATTGGATAGGATATCTAATTAGAATAGAATTTTGTGTAATAATCTATAAATAGATAGGCCGGGCTATTATGATAGTTAATGAAGCCGGAGTCGCCTTAATTAATTAGTGAGGCCCCAAAGAAATACGTGTGGGCATGAAGTTATTTTTTCAATAAAGGCAAGTTTAGTTTGCTTCCATCATAACGTACCAGATTCTTTTATTATTTGTCTTTCTCTCTTTTCTTTTCCATTCTATTTTTTGTGGAGATTCCTATATACCATAACAAGTATATAGAAGATATTTGTTGGAGGCCCACTGCTATTCTCTATAGGAAAAAAAACTAAAAAAAAGACTAATTAATCTCAAAATGTCACCAATACATGCGAAATTACTCAACTAAAACCAAAAAAATGTCCTAATTATTAAATAACAGTTGATGGCATAGCAACAATAGGAGAGGACTCTGCAGCACATGCACGACGCGCATATCTGAAAACTTCCAAGCTTCCTCCTTATTCGTACCATTGCCTCGATCAATGGCGTCGCCACCGTCGCCGCCGATGCCACTACCTCCAAGATTGTTGTCCTTCACCACTACAATCCCCACCCCAGCTCTCCGTAGCCGCAAGCAATACATGTAGGTAGCGTTTGGTAGTGGGATAAGAGAAAACTAGCTGTTCCAGAGATAAGTATTGTCACGACCCGAGTGTAAACCAGAACCCGAGTTTGACAACAAATTCGTCGTATACGTAGTATTTCTCACGTATACAAAGTGATACAACAAATCAAGCTATAATAATCGAGATATTTTAAAAGTGAATTAAATAAAAAGATCGAGTCCAAGTTCTTTTCAGTGGTTTTTTCGACGACTGTATTAACTTATACAGTTGTGCAGTGGATGACTTAAGTGAACAGAGGATGAATAGTAAACTCTATTTCTATATTCCCTTAGTGCCAACGTTAGCCAATTCACTATCTGGACTCCGATTATAGCAATCCAGGTAGCCGTTTTGATCGGTTTCATCAATCTGAACGCAATGGCGCTGACGGAATTTTCGTTTGACGACCCTAGAGTCTCGAAAATCATGATAAACTGTATTTTTGTACAGTAATTATGGACCGAGAAATTATCCGGGCATTTCGTCAAAAAACAAAAATCGCTACCTGATAGGTTTCGTCGAGCCGGACGTCGTGGCAAAGTCTGTTTTTCGATTTGACGACTAAAATGCCTCGAAAAGCGTGAAATATGGTGAAAAATACAGCATTTTGCGCAATAAACCCTATATTTTATGCTCTTTGGAGAGGGACCTAAGTGCGAAACAAGTCTGCTGTGAGGGACTGGACTCAAAATAACAGGCTTTGGGAGGGTTAAAATGCGATTTGTCACATGCAATATAAGAGAACCGCATTGGGTTAGGGTTCTCTTAAACCCTATTCCCGTAGCCCCAACAGCCGCCAGCTCCAACGTTCTCCACTCCCTCTGCCGCACTCCACGGAGGTAGCGCACCGGCCGCCGCCGCCTCATCGCCGGAGAGGAAGAAGAACCAAGAATTTTCCCTTCACCTCGGTTAGGAAGGTGAGAGATTTGCTCCTAGAGGCTTTGGGTGGTTCCAAGCATCATCTGGGAGTGCCTCTGCGAGGTTGACGTCGAGCCGAGGTGAACCAGACGCCTAGCTCCGCCGTGCGCCGCCGCGGGCCACCTCCTTCCTCATTTATTTTTCCGGCGAGGTGAGTTTTTGGAAGTTTTTGTTTTAAGTTGGCCCATGGACCCATGCATTGTGTTCCTAACACCGAGGGGACCATCCTGGTGCAGCCCGAGTCGCCGCCGTCGACCCTGTTGCCGGCGGGAGCAATATCTCGTCGGAAAACCGCGTTCTTGGCCGATCTCGGGCGCGGCTACATCCAACCGTTGGAACCTAGATCGGAACCGTTGGATTCCTTCCTCGTGATGACTGAAAGGGTACCATCAAGTTTGGTGGAGATCGCATGAGGATCCAAGCCGCACGAGCCAGCCCTAGATTCGGTCTTTTTCTTCCTTGGCCGCACGTCATCGCCCGGCGCCGCCGCTGCCCGACGCCGCCAGGCATACCCCTGGTAAGCCTCACAGAACCAAGGGGAGCATGCTGGTCCAAGTTGGAGGGGCTCGGGAGTTGCCGGTCGGAATCCACCATTAGAGCACCTCCAATTTACCCGAGCTCGGTTGGGTTGGCCGTCGGCGATCGCCGCCGCACCCAGCCGTCGCGTTGTGACTCAGGTAAGCTCGTTTGATCATTTCGAAGTGTTTCGTAGTGTTGCATGGTGTTTTTGACGTAGGAACATTATTTACTGTAGTTGCACCCTTGTTGCCACTCGACCTCGATCTCCGGCCATCGCCGCCGCTCCTGGTCGCCGGCCGACCACCCAGGTAACATTTTCTGGTCGAGGGCTCCCCATATGTGCCTTTACATGTAATCGAGTTGCCTTTTGTTACCAAAGTTCCATGCTTGCTGTTAAGGTGGCCGAGGTGCTCCTTCCCGGCCAGCCGCCGCACGGAGCCGCCGGCGTCGGGTCGGGTCAAGACTGAGATTCATCTGGGGCCAACCTCCTACTGCTGCTTGCCTCAGACTGCACTTGGATTCCGAGCTGATCAAGGCTCGGCCAAACCGAGCCTTGTGTTGGGGTGGTGTTGCTCCGGCGACTTCTCCGGTCACCCTCCGACGCGCCACAGGTGAGCATCACTGTCCGCTGTCATCACTCAGTGCCATGCTCCTGTTAGTTTCCAAATTGATCGAGTAATGAATAGGATATTGCATAGTTGCATTTTGGGCCGAAATAGTTTATGGGCCAACTTTGTAAATGGGCCTTGTGCTGGCTCAAGCCTGTGAGCACGAGCTTCGTCTCGTCGAAACGAACGCAATGGAACTTACGGTGCTATCTTTGGTTTCCCGGATTGCGAGAACGGGTCGAAACAATTAACCGAATTAATGTTTTTATGCAATTTAAAATGTATCAAGGACCTAGATGCAGTTGGGACACGCTGGCTGTCTTTAGACAGTATTTTCACACCTACTGGGCATTTTGTTAGAGTTCCGTGGGCTCTCGTTGAGCGGGAATTGGATTTCGTTCCGTAAATTGGCTAAGTTATCCCGTGTTAGCGTGGTATTGCTGTAGTGTTGTTAGGATGGGTATGAGTGAGTCTATTACTGATTACAGTTTCTATCCAGGGCCCAGTTGTTCAGCACCAGCTTCCCAGTAGTCTAGCGGGAGTTCGGGATCTGCCTACATTCAGGTGGGTTATCTTCGGTCCGGGCTTTATCTTTTCGGCCCTCTGGTTGCTTTAGTCCAGTCGGATCCCTGTTCTTCTATTTAGCCCAGATTATGTTTATGAGCTTTATTCTATTGATTTAGTATCCTTTGCTTATACCTGGACATATACCTGCTTGATTGGTCATTAGTTAGATGACAGTTCATTAGCTCATATTTGGACATATATATCATGTTTGCTCGATCACTACATAGACTTGCTTCTATTCAGATATCAGTACAGTAGCATATGCTTGGACTTATCATGCCTTCTTGGTCATTATACTTGCTTTTATTCAGAGATACATACTTCTTGTATTCCAGACTGCATGATATATGGTTGATATATAGACATTTGCATCCCTGTGGGGATTTCCGGCATGTTGCCGTTTACCCGGTCTGTGGACCGTGAGCTTGAGCATTCGCATTGTGATGGTTGTGCACCTGCTGTTCACTCGCGTACGCTGTGGGATTGATCACCCACATTGCGTTCTTTACCGGTAAAGGGTCTGGTTGACCCGTGAGCTATCCCTTCTTGCTGTATCACTGGGTACGGGGAGCCCCTTGGCTGTACCGATATGAGGAAACTCTCGGCTGTACCTTTAGGTACAAGGATCCTCTTGGCTATATCAATGGTACGGGGTTGCTGTTCAGCTCGGCTAGGTGGAATCCAGTATGGTTGTGGTTGGCTCGGCATAGATATCTTCGCCTGAGGTCCCCGTGACCAATAGTGGTATCGGTTGGGTACTTGCTGTTCTTTTGTTGATGCATAGCTTATATTTCCATATTCTGGCATGTTTTATTGCTTATTTCTGTACCCATATCTGCTCAGTTATATCTTGAATATCCGTAGACATTTTATTGATTATTCAGCTTTACCTATGGATCTATTTACTATCTGCAGATCATTGTATCCAGTAGGTACGATTAGCTATTTCTCGGCTCGTCGTGCCCACTGGGATACACTGTCGATGTATCTCACACCCCCTGGGTGACTGTTTTTCAGGTCGTTCGGGTGATGGGATGTCGGGACACGTTGGTGAGGCTGTTGCGATAGTACCGACCCTTATGTCATCAGTATATTTCATTTTTCGCATTACATTTAAGATATTATAAATTGACTAATTATGCATGCGTAGTTTAGACTACTCTGGTATTGACTGTAAGTGGTTAGCCGTGCATGTATAGGAAAGGCTCTGTCTAATTGGACACGGAATTTACTATACATGTGTGGCGATCTGTTCACGCCTAAAATGATTTAAACTCTGATTTCAAAAAAAAAAAAAACAATTTAGCCTGCTTTTCAAAACTCGGGGCGTGACAGATTTTATGGTATTAGAGGATAGGTACACGATGCCTAGGTATTTTGTTAGGATTGAGCCCTAGGATGACTGGTGATCTACGTGAGAGCGCGGGGTGATTGTATAATGGTTAGGAACTCAAGGGCAGTGTTACTGCTGAAACTATCCTGACCTGATTTTTTTTTTTGTATAGGCATGGCTCGTCCTCCTGGGCGTGGGCGGGGACGAGGTGCGGGCTCTAGCCGAGGTGTCGGCCGATCACCCAGAGTGCAGAGTGAGCCCGAGGATCGGGGCCGTATGGAGCGACTTAAGGCTCAGCTAGCAGCTCTGGCTGAGATGGTTCAGCATTTAGTACAACAGCAGGCCGCTGCCCCTGCCCCACCTGTTGCCCCACCTGTTGCCCCATCTGTTATCCTACCTATTGCACCGCCTGTAGTAGAGCTCGAGGGTCCAGTTGATCCACCAGTTGACCCTGTGCCACCGCCTGCGGGGTTGGCTCCTGATGTTCCCGTTACTTCTAGAGCGGTACCGGGGGTTGCTGCTGCCGTTGCCCCCGCTGCTGTTGTTGCTGGGAGGACATCTGCGTCGTCCCGATCTGTGACCCTGGTAGCCGATGCCGAAACTGATGCCGAGGCGGACCAGGCGGAGAGGGCTCGAGCGAAGGCCATTCTCCTCGAGTTCAAGAAATTCAAGCCAAGGGTGTTTCAGGGCAAAAATGATGACCATTGGGCTATGGAACAGTGGCTAGATCATATGGAGAAACTATTCCAGAACCTCTACACTGAGGAGCGCGACAAGGTGCACATCGCTGTGCACTGTCTTGAGGAAAGCGCGAACAAGTGGTGGAAGCGACATTGGGCGCGTCACTTCGAGGGTTTGCCTGAACCCTCCTGGCCCGAGTTTAAGGAGGCCATGTACCACCATTATCTCAAGGAGACCACGAAGGAAGGGCTCGAGCGCGAGTTGGAGAACATTCGGCAGGGTGATCGATCTGTCCGCGAGTACGAGCAGGAGTTCTCGCGCATTGTTGATCTGGTTCCACAGGCAGTGCGCGAGGAACGGCGCAAGGTTCGGCTCTTCTCTCAGGGGCTGCGACACGAGATACGCCGCCAGCTCTCTTCCCACTTTATTGCCGATTTCGACAACTGCGTCGAACGCTGTCTCTCCATAGAGGCCGACATCCTGATTTTTCGTGCAGAGCGGGATGCCACTGAGAGAGGAAAGGATAAGAAGCGAACTTCCTCTGGGAGTAGGGTTGAATCCTCAAATAGCGGGAAACCCCCTAAGTATCCTCGATCCCAAGATCAGGCTGTGAGCGCATCCGCTAGCAACCAGCAACGTGAGCTGCGACCCTGTATCTTTTGTGGCAGCCCACATTATGCAAATACGTGTCCACGTCGACATGGACGTTGCTACCGGTGCGGGCAACTAGGACACATTCGGGAAAATTGCCCACGGGGAATCACACATGAATATTCCACTGCTTCAGCACCTGTGATCCCATACCAGCGACAGGGTACTTCCTCGAACGCTGCCTCATCGGGCGCCCTCCTCTCCCTCGTCAGTCCGAGGGGGCGCGCCAAACCTCTGGAGGACGGATCTATGCACTGACCCCTCAGGAAGAGCCAACGGAGGGGAACCCGACGACTGACTTTGTAGCTCTTGAATAAACTAGTATAAGCATTCCATAAAGTATGACTCTAAGTTGTAAGCTTCGGGAACAAAACTTTTTTTTTTTAAGTTGTAAGTTTCGGGGACGAAACTTCTTTTAAGTTGTAAGTGATGTAATAATCGAGATATTTTAAAAGTGAATTAAATAAAAAGATCGAGTCCAAGTTCTTTTCAGTGGTTTTTTCGACGACTGTATTAACTTATACAGTTGTGCAGTGGATGACTTAAGTGAACAGAGGATGAATAGTAAACTCTATTTCTATATTCCCTTAGTGCCAACGTTAGCCAATTCACTATCTGGACTCCGATTATAGCAATCCAGGTAGCCATTTTGATCGGTTTCATCGATCTGAACGTAATGGCGCTGACAGAATTTTCGTTTGACGACCCTAGAGTCTCGAAAAGCGTGATAAACTATATATCTGTACAGTAATTATGGACCGAGAAATTATCCGGGCATTTCATCAAAAAACAAAAATCGCTACCTGATAGGTTTCGTCGAGCCGGACGTCGTGGCAAATTCCGTTTTTCAATTTGACGACTAAAATGCCTCGAAAAGCATGAAATACTGTGAAAAATACGGTATTTTACGCAATAAATCATATATTTTATGCTCCGTTTTTGCGTGCTGCTCTTTGGAGAGGGACCTAAGTGCGAAACAAGTCTGCTATGAGGGACTGGACTCAAAATAACAGGCTTTGGGGGGGTTAAAATGCGATTTGTCGCATGCAATATAAGAGAACCGCATTGGGTTAGGGTTCTCTTAAACCCTATTCCCGTAGCCCCAGCAGCCGCCAGCTCCAACGTTCTCCACTCCCTCTGCCGCACTCCACGGAGGTAGCGCACCGGCCGCCGCCGCCTCGTCGCCGGGGAGGAAGGAGAACCAAGAATTTTCCCTTCACCTCGGTTGGGAAGGTGAGAGATTTGCTCCTAGAGGCTTTGGGTGGTTCCAAGCATCATCTGGGAGTGCCTCTGCGAGGTTGACGTCGGGCCGAGGTGAACCCGACGCCTAGCTCCACCGTGCGCCGCCGCGGGCCACCTCCTTCCTCCTTTATTTTTTGGGCGAGGTGTGTTTTTGGAAGTTTTTATTTTAAGTTGGCCCATGGACCCATGCATTGTGTTCCTAACACCGAGTGGACCATCCTGGTGCAGCCCGAGTCGCCGCCGTCGAACCTGTTGCCGGCGGGAGCAATATCTCGCCGGAAAATCGCGTTCTTGGCCGATCTCGGGTGCGGCTACATCCAACCGTCGGAACCTAGATCGGAACCGTTGGATTCCTTCCTCGTGATGACTGAAAGGGTACCATCAAGTTTGGTGGAGATCGCCTGAGGATCCAAGCCACACGAGCCAGCCTTAGATTCGATCTTCTTCTTCCTTGGCCGCACCCCACCGCCCGGCGCCGCCGCTGCCCGACGCCGCCGGGCATACCCCTGGTAAGCCTCACAGAACCAAGGGGAGCATGCTGGTCCAAGTTGGAGGGGCTCGGGAGTTGCCGGTCGGAATCCACCATTAGAGCACCTCCAATTTACCCGAGCTCGGTTGGGTTGGCCGCCGGCGATCGCCGCCGCACCCAGCCGTCGCGTTGTGACTCAGGTAAGCTCATTTGATCATTTCGAAGTGTTTCGTAGTGTTGCATGGTGTTTTTGACGTAGGAACATTATTTACTGTAGTTGCACCCTTGTTGCCACCCGACCTCGATCTCCGGCCATCGCCGCCGCTCCTGGTCGCCGGCCGACCACCCAGGTAACATTTTCTGGTCGAGGGCTCCCCATATGTGCCTTTACATGTAATCGAGTTGCCTTTTGTTACCAAAGTTCCATGCTTGCTGTTAAGGTGGCCGAGGTGCTCCTTCCCGGCCAGCCGCCGCCCGGAGCCGCCGGCGTCGGGTCGGGTCAAGACTGAGATTCATCTGGGGCCAACCTCCCACTGCTGCTTGCCTCAGACTGCACTTGGATTCCGAGCTGATCAAGGCTCGGCCAAACCGAGCCTTGTGTTGGGGTGGTGTTGCTCCGGCGACTTCTCCGGCCACCCTCCGACGCGCCACAGGTGAGCATCACTGTCCTCTGTCATCACTCAGTGCCATGCTCCTGTTAGTTTCCAAATTGATCGAGTAATGAATAGGATATTGCATAGTTGCATTTTGGGCCGAAATAGTTTATGGGCCAACTTTGTAAATGGGCCTTGTGCTGGCCCAAGCCTGTGAGCACGAGCTTCGTCTCGTCGAAACGAACGCGATGGAACTTACGGTGCTATCTTTGGTTTCCCGGATTGCGAGAACGGGTCGAAACAATTAATCGAATTAATGTTTTTATGCAATTTAAAATGTATCAAGGACCTAGATGCAGTTGGGACACGCTGGCTGTCTTTAGACAGTATTTTCACACCTACTGGGCATTTTGTTAGAGTTTCGTGGGCTCTCATTGAGCGGGAATTGGATTTCGTTCCGTAAATTGGCTAAGTTATCCCGTGTTAGCGTAGTATTGCTGTAGTGTTGTTGGGATGGGTATGAGTGAGTCTATTACTGATTACAGTTTCTATCCAGGGCCCAGTTGTTCAGCACCAGCCTCCCAGTAGTTTAGCGGGAGTTCGGGATCTGCCTACATTCAAGTGGGTTATCTTCGGTCCGGGCTTTATCTTTTCGGCCCTCTGGTTGCTTTAGTCCAGCCGGATCCCTGTTCTTCTATTTAGCCCAGATTATGTTTATGAGCTTTATTCTATTGATTTAGTATCCTTTGCTTATACCTGGACATATTCCTGCTTGATTGGTCATTAGTTAGATGACAGTTCATTAGCTCATATTTGGACATATATATCATGTTTGCTCGATCACTACATAGACTTGCTTCTATTCAGATATCAGTATAGTAGCATATGCTTGGACTTATCATGCCTTCTTGGTCATTATACTTGCTTTTATTCAGAGATACATACTTCTTGTATTCCAGACTGCATGATATATGATTGACATATAGACATTTGCATCCCTGTGGGGATTTCCGGCATGTTGCCGATTACCCGGTCTGTGGACCGTGAGCTTGAGCATTCGCATTGTGATGGTTGTGCACCTGCTGTTCACTCGCGTACGCTGTGGAATTGATCACCCACATTGCGTTCTTTACCGGTAAAGGGTCTGGTTGACCCGTGAGCTATCCCCTCTTGCTGTATCACTGGGTACGGGGAGCCCCTTGGCTGTACCGATATGAGGAAACTCTCGGCTGTACCTTTAGGTACGAGTATCCTCTTGGCTATATCAATGGTACTGTAAGAACTTGAAATTTTGTAATTAAATAAAAAGGAAAAATAATAAAAGTCTAGTCGATTTTGAATCATGAATGGCAAGAGCAGCCTCAGTGCCCCTTTTCTGCAGTGTAAATTGCACAATTAATGGGCCAGAAATGTCGCTTTTCAATCCGAGCCGAATCTCGAAAATCCGAGATCACCAGCACGACCGTCTCGTCGAATCGAGTGAAAACCATATTAAGTAAGTTCAGATCCGACGGTCGGATCTTCCAGAAATCGACGAAGAAGCGGGCGGGACCCGCGACTTAAGTGCACAGTGCTTGGGGACTGTTGATGAACAGTAACCCTATGTTTCGAATCCCCTAAGTGCTAATGTTGGGCCAATTCGCCATCCAGAAGCCGAACATAGCACTTCAAATAGTGGATTTGAACGGTTTCATCGTTCTGGACGCAATGGCGCTGACGGAATTTCCGTTTGACGACCCTAAGGTCTCGAAAAATGCGAAAACTATATTTTGACACAGTTATTACGGACCCAAAATTCATCCGGGCACTATTTTGAAAAACGAAAATCGCTACCTGATAGGATTCGTCGAGCCGGACGTCGTGGCGAAGTCCGTTTTTCGAATTGACGACTAGAACGCCTCGAAAAGCGTGAAAACTGTGGAAAATACAGAAATTTACACATTAGTCCCTATATTTAGTGCCTTGATAAGCGTGTCACTCCTTGGAGAGGGACCTGGATGTGAGAGAAGTGGGCTGTGAAGGACTAGGCTCAGATTATCAAGCGAAGAGGGACTATGGTGCAATTGTGCATATAGTATATATATATGCATTTTGGGTTAGGGTTTCCCTTGAACCCTAAGCCCGTAGCCCTTGCCCCAGGCCGCCTACTCCAACCACTTCCTCTCTTCTGCCGCACCCCACGGGAGCCCCGTACCGGCCGCCGCCTCCCCGTCGCCGGGGAAGAAGGAGAAGCAAAAGCTTCTTCATCTCGGTTGTGAGGGTGGAGTCTCTTCCCGAAGACCTGGGTGACGCCTAGCTACACCTGGAGGCTCCTCGTGGACGGAGACGCCTGGCTGAGGTGAACCCGACATCAGCCGTCGCCGTGCGCCGCCGCGGCCACCATCTCCTTCTCTAAGTTTTCCGACGAGGTGAGATGTTGGAAGTTTCTAATTTATTTTGGCCTGTAGACCCTACCATGGACTTCCTGACATTAAGGCGATCATCCTCATGTAGCCCGAGCCGCCGCCGTGCCCTGGGTCGCCGGCGGGAGCAATTTATCGCCGGAAAACCGAGCTTCGGTTGCGGGGTTTTTCAGACCGTTGAAAACCTGATCGGAACCGTTGGATCTCTTCTCCTTGGTGACTGTAAGGCCCTCCCGAAATATTTTGTTGATCGGGTGAAGATCCGTGACGAACCGGGCCAACCCTAGTTTCGAGTTTTTCCTTCCTTCGGCCGAACTCCGCCGTGCGGCGCCGCCGCTCATCCGGGCCGCCGGGCACCACCTCGAGAAGCTCCGTGGGGCTGTGGGGAACATTTTGATCCAAGTCCGAGAGCTTGGGGTGCTGCCGGCCGGAATTCACCATTAGAGGGTGCAACTCCGGTGATCTTGTTCTCCGACGATCGCCGGAGCTCCGCATGTTGGGAAAACCACTCAGGTGAGTTCGTAGAATCTGTATGAACCTTTCCATGCATTTGCATGTAAGTTTTGACGTAGAAGCTTCATCTTGTAGTTTTTCAACCTTGAAGTTGGCCGAGCTTTCACCTCCGGCCGCCGTCACCGCCTCCGGGCTCCGACCAACCGCCCAGGTAAGCTCCCTGGACCTTCTAGAGCTCCCCCATCATCTTGCATGGCCCTCCTAACGTTAGGGTTGTGAACCCCAGGTCTGCACCCGATTCCGGCTTGGATTGCTTTTCCGGCCAACTCCGGCGCACCGGCCGTCGACCAACTACACAGGTGAGACCTAGACACCTTCCTCGTAATCCCCATGATCTTTGTTTTGGTCCAGAGGGGCTCCCATTACATGACTCAAGACTTGCACCCGAGCCATACCACTTGCGGGCTTAACTCCGGCCGCCGCCGCCTCCGGCCGCCGGGGCTCGACCCCTCATGGACCAAACTCCTCCTGGGATTCAAACTAACTTGATGCTCACCTCTGGCGCAGGTCTGCACCTGTGCTGCTCAAGAACACCCAACCCGAGCTTGGACAAGTTGTGTGGGGTTGCTCCGGCAAGCTCTCCGGCCAAGTTCAGGCACGCCGCAGGTGAGCACCACTCTTCTTGGTCATCATGTAGTACCATGCTCCAGTAAGACTCTGAATTGATCAAGTATAAATTAAATTGTGCAATGCTGCATATTGAACACTAAAAGATTATGGGCCAACTTTGCCCTCGGGATCCGTGTCAGCCAACTCTTGTGAGCACGGCCTTGGTCTCGTCGTAACGAACGCGCTGAAAGTTACGGCGCAGCTTTTGGACTCCCGGATCTCAAGATCGAGTCGAAACAGTCAATTAACGTAGTGTTTTTATGCGAATTAAAGAACATTATGGATCAAATTGTAAACTGGACTTAATGGCTGTCTTGAGACAGTAATTACACACCTACTAGACATCTTGTTAGAGTTCCGTAGGTTCTCGGTGATCGAGAATCGGTCTTTGTTCGGTAAACCGACGATATTGCCCCGTATAAACGAACCGTTACTGTTGTGTCACCGGGATGGGTTTGTATGAGTATTACTAATCCTATCTTATTATTCAGGGCCCAGCTGTTCAGCACCAGCCTCCCAGTAGCTGCGCGGGAGTTCGAGGATCTGCCTTCATTCAGGTGGGTTACTTTCGATCCGGGCTTTAGCTCGTTGGCCCTCTGGTTGCTTTAGTCCAGTCGGACACCTGTTATTGATTTGCCCTGCTGATTAGATCCATATGACCTATTTTGACATATCCTGATCCTCCTGATTGATATTGGCTTCATTAGACCTGTTCATGATTAGCTTAGATTATTATGGTTTCATGCTCCATGATCATTCGTGATAAATCTTGATTCCCTTGAGACACACTATATACATCTGCTTGTCAGTGTTCATGTCTTGATTATATCTGATGAGTTGATCTATATACCGCATGATTGTTCGATAGACATTGATTCCGTAGATACATGATATACAGCTACTTGTCAGTTCCATATCTATTACATAGATGTCATGATCGGATTATACCTATTGATTCCTGTCAGCCGATATATTGTTGATATTTCGATATGCATGATTGATTGATCTTGATTGATAGATACTACTCGATGTTCCAATATGCATGATTGATAGATACTACTTGATGTTCAGATACGCATGATAGACCTTGATCGATATGATAGATGATTTCCTGTTGGGATCTCGGCTTATTGCCGATTACTCGGTCACTAGACCGTGAGCTTTTGATCATAGCATGATGACTACCACGCACGCTGTACTTCACGTACATCAGCGGAGTCATGACCGCAACGATGTTCTTTACCGGTAAAGTGGTCTAGAGGAAGGACCCGTGAGCCCCCAGTTAGGCACCAGTGGGTGCGGGGTTATGTCAGCCAGTTAGGTGCCAGTTAGGTGGTATGAGCCTGAGGTCCTCGTGACCAATACTGGCATTGATTGGGTACTTGAGTTCATTTGTTGACGCATTCTTATTATCTTGCGCTGTTATTGATAGATATCTTACCCTGTACCCTTACTGCTCAGTTCATGATTGATTATCTCGTTTACATACATAGATTTCCAGCATTTATTACTTGCAGTTTCATTACCCTTGATTACCTGCTTATTCAGTTATCTGTGGATTTGGTTGATTATCAGTAGATCTGCTTTATTGTTCAGCTTTACCCTATGATTCTTACTATCCGCAGATTATTGTACCCAGTAGGTACGATTAGCTATTTCTCGGCTCGTCGTGCCCACTGGGATACATGTACAGTGTATCTCACACCCCCTGGGTGACCATTTTTCAGGTCGCTGGGTGATGGGATGTCGGGACACGTTGGTGAGACGATTGCGATAGTATCGACCCTTATTTAGTCAGTGTATTTTATTTTCCGCATTTCAGTTTAATTATTATAAATTGACTAGTTTTGCATGCGTAGTTTAGACTACTCTGATATTGACTGATTATGATTAGCCGTGCATGTATAGGAAAGGCTCTGTCCAGTTGGGCAGGGAATTTACTATACATGTGGCGGTCTGTTACGCCTGGTCTGCGAACTCTGATTTATAAAAAAAAAAAAAAAATTTAGCCTGCTTTTCAAAACTCGGGGCGTGACAGGTACGTGGTTGCTGTTCAGCTCGGCTAGGTGGAATCCAGTATGGTTGTGGTTGGCTCGGCATAGATATCTTCGCCTGAGGTCCCCGTGACCAATAGTGGCATCGGTTGGGTACTTGCTGTTCTTTTGTTGATGCATAGCTTATATTTTCATATTCTGGCATGTTTTACTGTTTATTTCTGTACCCATATCTGCTCAGTTATATCTTGAATATCCGTAGACATTTTTTTGATTATTCAGCTTTACCTATGGATCTTTTTACTATCTGTAGATCATTGTATCCAGCAGGTACGATTAGCTATTTCTCGGCTCGTCGTGCCCACTGGGATACACTGTCGATGTATCTCACACCCCCTAGGTGACTGTTTTTCAGGTCGTTCGGGTGATGGGATGTCGGGACACGTTGGTGAGGCTGTTGCGATAGTACCGACCCTTATGTCATCAGTATATTTCATTTTCCACATTACATTTAAGATATTATAAATTGACTAATTATGCATGCGTAGTTTAGACTACTCAGCCGTGCATGTATAGGAAAGGCTCTGTCCAATTGGATAGGGAATTTACTATACATGTGGCGATCTGTTCACGCCTAAAATGATTTAAACTCTGATTTCAAAAAAAAAAAAAAATTTAGCCTGCTTTTCAAAACTCGGGGCGTGACACAAGCGATCCGACAATCTATACAGGAGTGAGTTAAACCACATAAAATGGTATAGAGCAGGAAATAAATCACAGACTAACTGTATAAAAATAAAAAAAACAACTCTAACCATAAGATATCACATCAATCCCAAACTGACCGAATCCAACACCAAAGTACAACCCGACATCCAATAATAACTCTTCAACAAAACTCCCTCAACAACAAGAATACAACAACGCCTCAATGAACAAAAGAAAACTCCACAACAACTACAAAACTGAACCCACAATAACGACTCCAACAATAACAAGTCCAACTCCAAAAAGGTCACCATATTACAAGTCAAAGAACAACACTACTAATACAACTCTCAAAATAAAACCCTGTACACTAGAAATCAACCCAATATAAAGAACAAGTACAATAAAGGTAACCCAAATACATTACCAACCACAACACCAATTTACATAACTGCCGCAATGACTATACTACAACTCCAATATACAAACAACTCCAAAATAAATACAACTCTGGGACTGACATAGATACACAAAGCTGGCTCCAGCCAGGCCAAATTTATACAGTAGTCTGAAAGTCTATAAATAAAAACTGAAAATAAGAAAGCTGTGGGACAGTCTCTATCCAACTGATCTGGGTGGAGCTCTATCCAGTCCACAACTCCCTTGCCGCGCTCTGTCCGTGTCGCTGCTCTTGAAAGATCACTGGGGAGCAACAATGGGTGTGAGAACTACTAAACAAGTAGTCCTCAGTGGGTAAATCATCGAACCTCCGACCTACCCACCGAGTCTACCGAAAGGGCAAAATAGGAGATGGTAAGAAGAATAACAACAATAGCTGAAAAGAAAACTACTTTACTATGCCCAATGCCAACTGAATAATAACAAGTGTATGTATGAATGTAGCGCTACCCTTGTGTACCAATAATGTCCTCAACGGTATAATATCCAAAGGATACATGTATGCATCATAAAAGAACAATTACCGAAATATAACCCAATCAAATGGTCCTGAATAAAACCCGGACCTGCCTGCGCTCGTGTCACAATAGAACCTCTGACCGACTATAACGGTCTATATCTCTCAGACAGACTATAACTGTATACACACACACACACACACCACACACACACACACACACACACACACACACACACACACACATATATATATATATATATATATATATATATATATATATATATATATATATATATATATATATATATATATATATATATATATATATATATATGACAGACGCCTACTCCGGAGTGGCCCTCGAGGGGAGCGACCCGCTCGAGTAAATAAGTAACCCATGTCAATTATCTCCGTCAAGCAGGCAAAAGTCGACACTATGCTTAAAGTGAGACTCACTCTATCCACAATGCAATACCCACCTCAACTGATGCATAAAACTAATCGGCCCTATAGTGGCCCAGATCCCCGTATAGCTTTTCCCGTGATTCGTGGTGTGAAACACCTATTATTGGTGTGTCGGGCCCGTAACGCGTCAAATGGATGTGTTAGACGGACTCAGTGCGGATTCTGGATCAAGCCTGTATTTCGGCTGCTCTTGCCCAATTTTAGAAGTGGTTTCACGCTAATCGAAGGTCGTATTTGGATTCAGCGCAGAAAAACGCTCGAAAACGGCTATTTACTTGTATTTTTCTGAGTCCGGATGCCCAAAAAGGACACCCGGAAGTTTTTCGTGTGTTTTGGTGCACGGGGGAGCCGTGGATCGGCGGGGGTGACACGTGGCGGCCTGTCATTGGCCGGCGCATGTTGCGTGGTCCATGGAGTTTGGGTGCTGGTGCTGTGGACCGGGCAGGGGACACGTGGCAGCCGCCCATTGGCGGGCTCACGCGTCGCGGTCCACGGGGTCGAGCGGCCGGGTGCATGGTCCGGGGCGCGCCACATGGCAGCCCCGGATTCGTCGGCTCACGCGCGCGTGGCGAGCGCGACTGCGGTCGTACACACGCGTGGCAGGCGTGGCAGGCGGCGACTGGCCGGTGGCGGTTGGCGTGGGGGGCACGGCAGCAGGTTCAGCGCCCGCGTGCGCCACGTGGCGCCCAGCCATTGGCGGGCGCCACCCACCCCGCCGCAACGCCAGGGCCACATTGTGGCAGCGGGTTCGCCGAGCGCTCGCTGTCCGCTGTTTGGGACACGCATCGTGCCCTGGTGAATCCGGGCGTTCGTCGCGGGCGGGCCATGGGCGCAAAATCGGCGCCCGAAAGTTTCAGGCGCCCGATTTCTGGGCCCAAATCCGGAAATTGGTTTGACTTGGGCTGGGCCTATAAATAGAGCTTCCCAAATTTGAAGTTCTTGTAAATATGAAATTTGAAGATCTTCAAGTCCTGAAAATTTTCCACCAAAAATCAACCCAAAATTCCACTTGTACATCCCAGGGGAGTAAAAACACTAACCACTGCTCAGAATCAACAACTGAAAACAAGTGCTCCAAAGATCACAGAATTTACCTAGTTTAGAGCTCCAATTAGGTCACCTCTTCAATAAGAAAGTTGAAGATCTTGAAGTTATGAAGAGAACCCCGCAAAAATGACCACAAAATTCCACTTCCACAGTTCTGGAGATCTCTTGGAAGAAAATGTGACGAAGTGGATCACTCAACTTGCAAAGACCATGCTCCAACAATGATGGTTTCTTGGTGAAGGAGAAGGGTGTAAAGGTCTCTTAAGCAACTAGAAGAGAAGAGGAGATGCAAAAGGATTAATCCTAGCTATAAGGCCCCTTAAATAGGCATATCCAATCCCTAAAATGCACTTAAGGCACACAATACCCTCACAAATCCATCTCCACAGCTCCCCTCTCCTTGCACCGGATCCGCTGCAATGCCGGTCGGACGACCGCGCCACAACCCGGGCCAGGTGGCGCGCCCGCGCTGTGCCACGCCTGCCGGGACCCGCCGCGCACGTGCAGCGCTGGCGCGCGCTGCGGCCTCTGGTGCACGCGCGGTGCTCCGGGCGGCGGTTTCCTGTGCTGTGGACCTGGTCCACAGCACAGTAAACACTGACAGCTTAAAATAAGTCCCGAAACGCGCAGAAACAGTGCATTTTTCACGATTTTTCGCGCTGGATCTATTTTTCTCGTCCATTTGGCGAACCGAGGACTCCGACACACCGAAAAGGTTTGGTCAAAGCCCTCCATTCCCAAAATACAACTACCACAAGGCCCCAGCTCATCACAAGTATAAAGTTGGAAACTAGCTGGAACTAGTGTAAAAAAGTGTTTGGTATAATTTTAGGAATACGAGAATTTGTGTTTGGTATGTAATGGGGAATAAGAGGAATATAAAATATTAGTTGGTTAAAATTATGTTTTTGCCCTCAACCTTTATTTTGTGTTAAAACAAATTAAATTTCAATTTGTTTCTTTTAAATAGTTGATTGAAGAAATTTAAAAATAATATAAAATCAAAATCAAAATCAAATTATATTTTATGGAAATAATATTAAATTAAAATTCCATTTGCTCTATTTTACAAAATTTTAAAATATTCACAAAATTTTCCCAAAATTTATATCATGGAAAAAAGTAAAGAATTTGTTTGTTATAAATTTTATATTACTTCCCTACTAATATATACAATTTAAATTTAAAATCAAGTACCGAAAGTAATCGATTCACATGTTTATACATCTGTCATAAAGACACAACTGATTATAACATATTATTTTAACGGTAACCATTGCGGGTCTAGCTTCTATTATTCTACAATTGTTCTGTAATATCAGTAAGAAGGGTGTCGCCCCGCCGAGAGTCTGATGCACCGGGCAATGAAATACATCTGTCTTCCTCTTCATCTCCGGTAGCCTGTGGGTCAAGTGATTCGTTGAAATATCTATCACTTTCTGCATTCCTATGAATAAAATTATGTATGATACAACATGCCATAGCAATTAGACATTGCACCCTATATGTGATGACCCGGACCTCCGCAGAGCTGTTGCAGCGCATTGGGGTGGCTACTGGAGGCCTACGCGGTGTGCGGGAGGTGTTTAGGGCACAATTGGACACAAGTGTTGGACTTCGAGCTTAAATGGATCACGTGGGTGATCGGTTGACCCCATCGGATGTTTAGAGGTGCTTTCGCGCAAATCGGATATCAAATTTGGACTCGGCGCGAAATTCGGATTGAAAATACCTTTCCGGGGGCATTCGGCAATTTTTAGAGTTGGAATTTGGCGAAACGGACGTCAAATTCGGATTCAGCGCGCGAAAACGCTTCAGATGGACTATTTACTTGATTTTTTGAGCTTCGGGTACTGTTCATCGCCGGAACAGTAATTCCGGCGATCACCGGCGGCCGGCGGCGGTGGCGGGCAGCGTCGGCGGGCGGCGGCGCAGCCTCGGGCAGGCGGCACAGCGGCGGCGCACGGCGCGGGCAGGGCGCGGGCAGCGCGGGGCAGGCGCGCGGTCCACAGCGCGGGCGTGCACCAGGGCGGTGCCACGTGGCGGCCTGTGGTTGGATGGTTCATACGGCGCGGTCCACGGAATTCTTTAGGTGCACGGTGGACCGACAGGGAGGACACGTGGCATATTTCCATAGGCTGGTTCACAGCACGCGGTCCACGGAGTTTTTTATGTGGCTTATGGTCTACGGTGCACAGGGTGGACACGTGGCGGATTCCTATTGCGTCGGTTCACGGATATTGGTGCACCGGGTGCAGCTGGCAGTGGCTTCGACACGTGGCGCACCCCTATTGGATGGTCTACTGTGCGGGCAGGGGCAGCAGGCGCGTCTGGGCGCGCGGTCAGCCGGTCGGTGCCACGTGGCGCATTCTCAGTGGTGGAATTTGGTGTTTCCTGTTCGGCGGACACAAAGGTAATTTTCCGAAATGTTTTTTTGGCTTTGGCTCTTTGAGGGAATCCGAGGAGACTTGGGAGGCCGTTTTCACCATTTTCGGGGCTCCATCTCCCTTAGAGGTGAGAAGATGAAATCTTCATCAAGAAGAGAGGAAGCATCCTGTGAAGTTTGAGGATTTTAGGAGGCTCGGATCCCGAGGTTTGGGATTTTTCCGGCGCGGCGCGACGATCATTCTCCGGCAACCCGATTCGACGCATTTCAGTGTTCAGGCTCCCCCGACTCACCCCGACCTCCTATTTTCGCGATTTTTTGCGCCGTTGGATTCTTAACAGGTAGGACTACGTTTCTTGTTTCTACTGGTTTTTCCCCATTCCGAGGTTTTCATGGGTTTTTCGGATCATCTTGTGACCCCATTTTGCTGTGATGGAGTTTTGGACAGCGGTTCGGTATTTCGGCGATATCTCCGCAACCGGGCATCGGATTGGGGTGATTCAAAAGTGGATTTGCATCTACGCATGGCAAGGAGTCTCTCTGAATTTTCTTGGATTTTTGTGGAATTTCCCTGAAGGTGAGAACCCCCTTTTTACAGAACTTTGTAGCACAGTTTTGGGTGGAAGTATTGTTCGGGGTAGTTCCCTTGTCGATTTTGGTTCTCAGCATAGGAAAATCGTGTGGGAACGTGCAGGTAGTCGTTTCGACCGGTTCGTCGCGAGGATCGTGACGGTATTTTTCCTGGAATTTCTAGAGCAAATCTCGCAGGTGAAAAAGGCAAAACTGTGGACTGATTGTATTATGGACAGATTTCGGTGTTAGCATTGTATGTTAATTGTGCTTGTTCTTTTGGGGTATTTTGTGCAGTACCGTGGTGATCGTTGAGACCGGGCGCGGACTTCGCTGTTGGGATCAGGATTTAGCGCTCGAGGTGGGCGGTTGTTTCTTGCCTCTATTTTGACATGCTCACTAGGAATATTAGAGTGATCCCCTTTATTGGACATCTTGATTAATCATGATCGGGGTTGGGTTTATGCATGCCGGTGTGGGAATAGGGTTGCTTTGATAGCGGTTAACCTTGCATGTGGAATGGAATATTTATGGTGGACTATTTGATTATCCTGTTGATGGTACTACTTGAGGATAGACGACATGCGTAGGTGGAAACTGTTAATGATTAATGCCTTTAATTATATTTCCTTGAGAACACTTGCATGCTTGTATGGACATCTAGATAGGCCATCTTTTATTGCTACACTATCATATTGGGATTTGACTTAGGAGAAACCATGATTGCCTTCTTTCTCCTTCTTATTTAGACTTTCGAGTCATGTTGCTCGGTTCGAGGGGGGTTTGGGATAGTGTAGCCGGGACCTTGGGGTCGGAGACAGGGTGTACTTGATGTCGGACTTGGGGGTTATTGCGGCAACCGCGGACAGTAGGCGGTTGACCGGATATCGATTGTTCTACCCGATTGTGGACCTTGGATTTTGGGACAGGCAGGCTTGATGGCAGGGTATTGCGGCAACCGCGGACCTTGGGCGGTTGACCGGAGGTTGCTTATGCATCAGATTGGGTATCAGGTCTCTAGTGGATGGGGTTTCCCACATTGTTTATCTTGCATCAGGTTGGGATCGGGTTTCCCTTTAGTGGATGGGTTTTCCCACTTTGATCAGAGTCATGATCCAGTCCTGCTGATCTATGATACTTGTTACTCAGGCATTTTACTCGTGTGGGTCGCTCCCCTCGAGTGCCACTCCGGAGTGTGCGTTTTACAGGCTCCGAGTCCTCGGGACTCTCATCCCCTATCGGTGTTATGCGTAGACTGGCATACCCGATTTGGCAGGCAGGCAAGCAGGCAGGCAGTACCAGTTCTTACTAGTGTATCGATTGGGTCCAGACAGGCAGGCATTTACATTCTGATGCATACTGTTAGCTATCTCTTTAGCTTGGCATATTAGAGGCATAGTAGTGGTAGTTCCTGTTTTCAGCAGACATCATTGCTTACCGCACTTCTTTCCTTTTTGCCTCTGGTAGACCTAGTGGGTGTGTCAGGGTTTGAGGTTTTACCCACTAGGGGAGGCTACTGGTTTACTGGTAGTCTTACCCCATTCTTCTTTCCTCTTTTTCTTCTCCCTTGTTTTGCAGTGTCTTCTGCGGGTGCTGCTGGGTTTCTGCGGGGGTCGAGGAGGAGAGAGGACGGCTGAGTAGATAGACTTCGAGGCAGGATGAGCGTGTTAGCTGGACTGTTGGTGTACCCGTATTTCCTCAGACGATTGTACTTTTACTTTGGGACTGGCTTTTGCCAGCAGGTTGTATTTATTTGGTGAGCTGGGAGAGACAGATGTATCATTTATACAGATGTATTGTATTTTATTTCCAGCTTCAGTCTGAGATGTATTAGTTTAGTTCAGCTCTGTTTTTATTGCTCATTTATTATTATCTCTTATATATCTGAGCAGGCTTGGCGCTTCGTGTACGCGGGAAATACCGTGTGCACGGCGGATCTGTAGACGGGCCGGGTTCTGGTTTACACCCGGGCGTGACAGATTAAGTTGGTATCAGAGCTTAGGGATAGGTCAGTTGGGACTTAGGAAACCCTAGGCTTTTGGCGGACCCTAGGATGTTAGGGCGTGAGAGACGTGACTTTTGGCGAAAGTCGGTGATTTGTTTTGACTCTTCCAGTAAGTGAAGAGGGATCGGCATACCCTATTTTTGGGACAGTTATGTTGGCTGCAGACAACATAACGTTACAAAAATAGGGGGATGCCTTTGACTTTCGCTAGATTGGGTCGAGTGTTTGGGGTGTGCTGATTTGCGGTTTTTGTCGTGGTGAGCGGTGTCTCCCCGACGTTGGGGCTCTGACCCGAGTGCACCTTGGTGCGGCAGTGGGCCTGAGGGTTGTTTCGGGCCGGATACCCAGATTGGAGTCTGGGTGCTCCGGACCCGAAGGGTAGGAGTGTTGGGGCAGATCAGCGGAGCAGTGGTCCAGTTGCGGAGCAGCGTGGTGACACAGTTGTCGGATCAGCACAGTGGTGCAGTTGTCGGAGCAGTGACACAGTTGTCGGAGCAGCGCGGTGACACAGTTGTCGGATCAGCACAGTGGTGCAGTTGTCGGAGCAGTGACACAGTTGTCGGAGCAGTGACACAGTTGTCGGAGCAGCGTGGTGACACAGTTGTCGGATCAGCACAGTGGGGCAGTTGTCGGAGCAGTGACACAGTTGTCGGAGCAGCGCGGTGACACAGTTGTCGGATCAGCACAGTGGTGCAGTTGTTGGAGCAGTGACACAGTTGTCGGAAGCAGCGTGGTGACACAGTTGTCGGATCAGCACAGTGGTGCAGTGAGTTGTCGGAGCAGAGTGACACAGTTGTCGGAGAGTAGCGCGGTGACACAGTTGTCGGATCAGCACAGTGGCGCAGTTGTCGGATCAGTGCGTGGCACAGTTGTCGGACTAGTGAGTAGCCCTCCGTGCCGACGTTTAGTGCTGGGGCAACGAGGAAGGTGGACAGTTGACAGTAGGGAAACTGGGGATTGCATTGAAGGAGTGAGCCAGATCTGGCGGATGAGTTGCCCTGACTTGTGGGGTTGAGTATGGAGCCTTTGGAGGCAGGGTCTTGTTCGGTGGGGGATTGAGATTTCTAGGGACGCCTCATTGGAGTAGGCGGCCGGGTATGGAGCGTGGCACTGTAGTTCCTTTGGATTGGGATCTGCCACCTGAGGCGAGTTCTGATTGAGGCGCTTGGCGCCGGGTGATGGAGGACAGGTCAGTCGGATGAGGTATTCCCGATCTCTTTTCCAGGATAGTAGATTTTGGACCGTCAGAGCACATAGATTCCAGCGGCCAGTGTGGCGGTAGGTTTGAATTGTTCCAGGCTCTTGGGTTCGTATCTTTGATACGAGAGGTTTTCCTTCTTGGTGGGTAGTGTTTGGCTTCATTGCTTTGGGTTAGGGGTAGGACGGTTACCTGTGTTCGGGAGGTCGTATTCCCGATTTTGCACCTGGGGGGAGTGTCGTGGGTCCTGCCCGGTGCGGTTGAGTCATTGTTGTACCTGTAGCCTGATGGTCTTGACCTGGTTGTGGGGCTTAGTTTGGTACTTAGGACGGTTAGGCTGGCTCGGTT